>CAKOGA010000005.1:0-107621 GCA_933228765.1 Miltochrista miniata
AATGATTTCGTTACAAATGTATAGACTTTAGATTATGTCCTGTATTTTTAGTATGAAAGGATACAACTTGCCTCATTTCCTGGTTCTAGATCACCGGGAAGTACATTATTGAAACACACGTACCTACTTTCATTCCACACATTTAATAAGGTTTAACACCACCTGGCCGGTTTTGCTATAAAGCGTTCTCAAAGCTACAAATTGTGGAATGGTAGTACAAGTGTGTGTTTCAGCAATGTATTACAACAATTTCCATCAAACAACGACAGTCAAAAGCGTAAATGATATAGCAAGAATTACCATAACAACATTTTGGTTCCATACAGAGTGTCAAAATACACGTTTTAGATGACATACCTAAGCGGCCCTAACGTTTTTCTGACTAAAGATAGATAGGTAAATATATTATAGTAATTTCAAACCGATACCTTAACGCGTTCTCGAGATAAAAATTCTTGACATACAAACAGACAGACGGAATGACGAACAAAAAGGTGATCATTTAAAGTTCCATTTTTATTATTTTTTCCTTTGAGGTAAACAAAATATCATGCCAAGAATAATTAAATCGGTTTAGTTTTAAAAGGCGCTTTAAAGTAACAAGAAGCTGCCGACATTTATTAACGAAACGATGACTGATGAAAAACTCACGTTGTGGAGTAGACACAACGCAGCGACCTTCCGGCGGCTCCAAGGGAGAGGGACCCGCTGAACAACCAGCTGAAGCGACTGAAGCGGTGGCTGGCGCGACAGCAGCGACCCACCGGCTAAGCGTCCTACGGCGCGGGCGGTGCGGAGCGGCGCGCATTTAAAAACAGCCCTTTTCAGGGCTACAATATTTTTCATTGAATTACAAAATTCGTTTCTATAGAATAAAGAACAAGCAAAAGTCATACCCGCCCATTGGCCTGGGTGCCTTGCCTACATACATACCTACCCATCTACCTATTGAATAGAATAGAATAGGTGGGTGTGTATGTGTAGGTAGGTATCTATCGCTGTGGACACCTGATTGCAGAACTGCTTCTGCTATCGCCGGTGGAAGGCTCTGAACACCGTCGCGTGGCTGCCTGGAATTATTTATGCATGAGTTTTAGGCATGCAGTTTATTTTTAGTAACTAGTAGTATCTATATACTTGTCAATACATATATTTAGTTATGAATGATTGGGTTTTAAATGCTTTATAAGAGTCAATTGTTATGCTTATTATTATTATTATATACAATCATGGTGGAACATACATAAACCGTCATTGCGTTTTTTTTTCTTTCTTTTATTAGGCAGGTATTCGAGATAGGTAGGAGACAGGTAACTGTGTACATATATCACTTGTTTATTTTTTTATAGAGAGTTTATACACATCTGTATAAACCTTTTAAGTATCTACCTCAACCGATGGCTACTAGGTATCTATCTGGTAATAATAATTATGTAGGCACATAATTAAACATTAATTATGTTTTGTGGAACGCAGTTTCAATTTCAGTTTTTCATTTTGTCACGAGCGGCGGAGGCGGTGGTTTGATTTTATTCGTTTGGAAAAAAAATATTTAAAAAAATGTACCTGACTCCCGGTCTAGGGGTAAATTATTGTTTAAGTTGTACCTATTTACGAAATATCTCTTTTACTACAACATCAAACAAAAGAGCAACACAAAATTATAAACGAACACTGCAATCCCATGTTTATAATAATACACAATTACTTATTTGACAGTCTCAGTCACCGTACGTTGTTGTGAACGCGTAAGTACCTATATAATACGGCGACAGCCCGTATCACGTCGCATTCCATCCTCAGTCGCTGACGCGGAACGTTACGTTGCTCTCTCTCACTCTCGTTGCTCTCACACTCGTCACACAAAGATGTCACGCCGCAGCATGATGATCAAGCCTCAGCCCAAGACGTCGGAGTTGGTGCACAACGCCATATGGGCGTTGAGGGAGCGAGGCGGATCATCCGGCGAGTCCATCCGTCGGTACATCCACGAGAGCTGCCGAGTCCAACCGGACAGCTTAGAGCCGTCCGTGGCGGACTATTTGCGGAGCGCCGCAGAGAACGGCACTCTCGTGCAGACGGGCGCGGGCCTGTACACCTTTGTGGTGGACGAAGCTCCGAGGGAGAGGGACCCGCTGAACAACCAGCTGAAGCGACTGAAGCGGTGGCTGGCGCGACAGCAGCGACCCACCGGCTAAGCGTCCTACGGCGCGGGCGGTGCGGAGCGGCGCGCATTTAAAAACAGCCCTTTTCAGGGCTACAATATTTTTCATAGAATTACAAAATTCGTTTCTATAGAATAAAGAACAAGCAAAAGTCATACCCGCCCATTGGCCTGGGTGCCTTGCCTACATACATACCTACCCATCTACCTATTGAATAGAATAGAATAGGTGGGTGTGTATGTGTAGGTAGGTATCTATCGCTGTGGACACCTGATTGCAGAACTGCTTCTGCTATCGCCGGTGGAAGGCTCTGAACACCGTCGCGTGGCTGCCTGGAATTATTTATGCATGAGTTTTAGGCATGCAGTTTATTTTTAGTAACTAGTAGTATCTATATACTTGTCAATATATATATTTAGTTATGAATGATTGGGTTTTAAATGCTTTATAAGAGTCAATTGTTATGCTTATTATTATTATTATATACAATCATGGTGGAACATACATAAACCGTCATTGCGTTTTTTTTTCTTTCTTTTATTAGGCAGGTATTCGAGATAGGTAGGAGACAGGTAACTGTGTACATATATCACTTGTTTATTTTTTTATAGAGAGTTTATACACATCTGTATAAACCTTTTAAGTATCTACCTCAACCGATGGCTACTAGGTATCTATCTGGTAATAATAATTATGTAGGCACATAATTAAACATTAATTATGTTTTGTGGAACGCAGTTTCAATTTCAGTTTTTCATTTTGTCACGAGCGGCGGAGGCGGTGGTTTGATTTTATTCGTTTGGAAAAAAAATATTTAAAAAAATGTACCTGACTCCCGGTCTAGGGGTAAATTATTGTTTAAGTTGTACCTATTTACGAAATATCTCTTTTACTACAACATCAAACAAAAGAGCAACACAAAATTATAAACGAACACTGCAATCCCATGTTTATAATAATACACAATTACTTATTTGACAGTCTCAGTCACCGTACGTTGTTGTGAACGCGTAAGTACCTATTTAATACGGCGACAGCCCGTATCACGTCGCATTCCATCCTCAGTCGCTGACGCGGAACGTTACGTTGCTCTCTCTCACTCTCGTTGCTCTCACACTCGTCACACAAAGATGTCACGCCGCAGCATGATGATCAAGCCTCAGCCCAAGACGTCGGAGTTGGTGCACAACGCCATATGGGCGTTGAGGGAGCGAGGCGGATCATCCGGCGAGTCCATCCGTCGGTACATCCACGAGAGCTGCCGAGTCCAACCGGACAGCTTAGAGCCGTCCGTGGCGGACTATTTGCGGAGCGCCGCAGAGAACGGCACTCTCGTGCAGACGGGCGCGGGCCTGTACACCTTTGTGGTGGACGAAGCTCCGAGGGAGAGGGACCCGCTGAACAACCAGCTGAAGCGACTGAAGCGGTGGCTGGCGCGACAGCAGCGACCCACCGGCTAAGCGTCCTACGGCGCGGGCGGTGCGGAGCGGCGCGCATTTAAAAACAGCCCTTTTCAGGGCTACAATATTTTTCATAGAATTACAAAATTCGTTTCTATAGAATAAAGAACAAGCAAAAGTCATACCCGCCCATTGGCCTGGGTGCCTTGCCTACATACATACCTACCCATCTACCTATTGAATAGAATAGAATAGGTGGGTGTGTATGTGTAGGTAGGTATCTATCGCTGTGGACACCTGATTGCAGAACTGCTTCTGCTATCGCCGGTGGAAGGCTCTGAACACCGTCGCGTGGCTGCCTGGAATTATTTATGCATGAGTTTTAGGCATGCAGTTTATTTTTAGTAACTAGTAGTATCTATATACTTGTCAATATATATATTTAGTTATGAATGATTGGGTTTTAAATGCTTTATAAGAGTCAATTGTTATGCTTATTATTATTATTATATACAATCATGGTGGAACATACATAAACCGTCATTGCGTTTTTTTTTCTTTCTTTTATTAGGCAGGTATTCGAGATAGGTAGGAGACAGGTAACTGTGTACATATATCACTTGTTTATTTTTTTATAGAGAGTTTATACACATCTGTATAAACCTTTTAAGTATCTACCTCAACCGATGGCTACTAGGTATCTATCTGGTAATAATAATTATGTAGGCACATAATTAAACATTAATTATGTTTTGTGGAACGCAGTTTCAATTTCAGTTTTTCATTTTGTCACGAGCGGCGGAGGCGGTGGTTTGATTTTATTCGTTTGGAAAAAAAATATTTAAAAAAATGTACCTGACTCCCGGTCTAGGGGTAAATTATTGTTTAAGTTGTACCTATTTACGAAATATCTCTTTTACTACAACATCAAACAAAAGAGCAACACAAAATTATAAACGAACACTGCAATCCCATGTTTATAATAATACACAATTACTTATTTGACAGTCTCAGTCACCGTACGTTGTTGTGAACGCGTAAGTACCTATATAATACGGCGACAGCCCGTATCACGTCGCATTCCATCCTCAGTCGCTGACGCGGAACGTTACGTTGCTCTCTCTCACTCTCGTTGCTCTCACACTCGTCACACAAAGATGTCACGCCGCAGCATGATGATCAAGCCTCAGCCCAAGACGTCGGAGTTGGTGCACAACGCCATATGGGCGTTGAGGGAGCGAGGCGGATCATCCGGCGAGTCCATCCGTCGGTACATCCACGAGAGCTGCCGAGTCCAACCGGACAGCTTAGAGCCGTCCGTGGCGGACTATTTGCGGAGCGCCGCAGAGAACGGCACTCTCGTGCAGACGGGCGCGGGCCTGTACACCTTTGTGGTGGACGAAGCTCCGAGGGAGAGGGACCCGCTGAACAACCAGCTGAAGCGACTGAAGCGGTGGCTGGCGCGACAGCAGCGACCCACCGGCTAAGCGTCCTACGGCGCGGGCGGTGCGGAGCGGCGCGCATTTAAAAACAGCCCTTTTCAGGGCTACAATATTTTTCATAGAATTACAAAATTCGTTTCTATAGAATAAAGAACAAGCAAAAGTCATACCCGCCCATTGGCCTGGGTGCCTTGCCTACATACATACCTACCCATCTACCTATTGAATAGAATAGAATAGGTGGGTGTGTATGTGTAGGTAGGTATCTATCGCTGTGGACACCTGATTGCAGAACTGCTTCTGCTATCGCCGGTGGAAGGCTCTGAACACCGTCGCGTGGCTGCCTGGAATTATTTATGCATGAGTTTTAGGCATGCAGTTTATTTTTAGTAACTAGTAGTATCTATATACTTGTCAATACATATATTTAGTTATGAATGATTGGGTTTTAAATGCTTTATAAGAGTCAATTGTTATGCTTATTATTATTATTATATACAATCATGGTGGAACATACATAAACCGTCATTGCGTTTTTTTTTCTTTCTTTTATTAGGCAGGTATTCGAGATAGGTAGGAGACAGGTAACTGTGTACATATATCACTTGTTTATTTTTTTATAGAGAGTTTATACACATCTGTATAAACCTTTTAAGTATCTACCTCAACCGATGGCTACTAGGTATCTATCTGGTAATAATAATTATGTAGGCACATAATTAAACATTAATTATGTTTTGTGGAACGCAGTTTCAATTTCAGTTTTTCATTTTGTCACGAGCGGCGGAGGCGGTGGTTTGATTTTATTCGTTTGGAAAAAAAATATTTAAAAAAATGTACCTGACTCCCGGTCTAGGGGTAAATTATTGTTTAAGTTGTACCTATTTACGAAATATCTCTTTTACTACAACATCAAACAAAAGAGCAACACAAAATTATAAACGAACACTGCAATCCCATGTTTATAATAATACACAATTACTTATTTGACAGTCTCAGTCACCGTACGTTGTTGTGAACGCGTAAGTACCTATATAATACGGCGACAGCCCGTATCACGTCGCATTCCATCCTCAGTCGCTGACGCGGAACGTTACGTTGCTCTCTCTCACTCTCGTTGCTCTCACACTCGTCACACAAAGATGTCACGCCGCAGCATGATGATCAAGCCTCAGCCCAAGACGTCGGAGTTGGTGCACAACGCCATATGGGCGTTGAGGGAGCGAGGCGGATCATCCGGCGAGTCCATCCGTCGGTACATCCACGAGAGCTGCCGAGTCCAACCGGACAGCTTAGAGCCGTCCGTGGCGGACTATTTGCGGAGCGCCGCAGAGAACGGCACTCTCGTGCAGACGGGCGCGGGCCTGTACACCTTTGTGGTGGACGAAGCTCCGAGGGAGAGGGACCCGCTGAACAACCAGCTGAAGCGACTGAAGCGGTGGCTGGCGCGACAGCAGCGACCCACCGGCTAAGCGTCCTACGGCGCGGGCGGTGCGGAGCGGCGCGCATTTAAAAACAGCCCTTTTCAGGGCTACAATATTTTTCATAGAATTACAAAATTCGTTTCTATAGAATAAAGAACAAGCAAAAGTCATACCCGCCCATTGGCCTGGGTGCCTTGCCTACATACATACCTACCCATCTACCTATTGAATAGAATAGAATAGGTGGGTGTGTATGTGTAGGTAGGTATCTATCGCTGTGGACACCTGATTGCAGAACTGCTTCTGCTATCGCCGGTGGAAGGCTCTGAACACCGTCGCGTGGCTGCCTGGAATTATTTATGCATGAGTTTTAGGCATGCAGTTTATTTTTAGTAACTAGTAGTATCTATATACTTGTCAATACATATATTTAGTTATGAATGATTGGGTTTTAAATGCTTTATAAGAGTCAATTGTTATGCTTATTATTATTATTATATACAATCATGGTGGAACATACATAAACCGTCATTGCGTTTTTTTTTCTTTCTTTTATTAGGCAGGTATTCGAGATAGGTAGGAGACAGGTAACTGTGTACATATATCACTTGTTTATTTTTTTATAGAGAGTTTATACACATCTGTATAAACCTTTTAAGTATCTACCTCAACCGATGGCTACTAGGTATCTATCTGGTAATAATAATTATGTAGGCACATAATTAAACATTAATTATGTTTTGTGGAACGCAGTTTCAATTTCAGTTTTTCATTTTGTCACGAGCGGCGGAGGCGGTGGTTTGATTTTATTCGTTTGGAAAAAAAATATTTAAAAAAATGTACCTGACTCCCGGTCTAGGGGTAAATTATTGTTTAAGTTGTACCTATTTACGAAATATCTCTTTTACTACAACATCAAACAAAAGAGCAACACAAAATTATAAACGAACACTGCAATCCCATGTTTATAATAATACACAATTACTTATTTGACAGTCTCAGTCACCGTACGTTGTTGTGAACGCGTAAGTACCTATATAATACGGCGACAGCCCGTATCACGTCGCATTCCATCCTCAGTCGCTGACGCGGAACGTTAAGTTGCTCTCTCTCACTCTCGTTGCTCTCACACTCGTCACACAAAGATGTCACGCCGCAGCATGATGATCAAGCCTCAGCCCAAGACGTCGGAGTTGGTGCACAACGCCATATGGGCGTTGAGGGAGCGAGGCGGATCATCCGGCGAGTCCATCCGTCGGTACATCCACGAGAGCTGCCGAGTCCAACCGGACAGCTTAGAGCCGTCCGTGGCGGACTATTTGCGGAGCGCCGCAGAGAACGGCACTCTCGTGCAGACGGGCGCGGGCCTGTACACCTTTGTGGTGGACGAAGCTCCGAGGGAGAGGGACCCGCTGAACAACCAGCTGAAGCGACTGAAGCGGTGGCTGGCGCGACAGCAGCGACCCACCGGCTAAGCGTCCTACGGCGCGGGCGGTGCGGAGCGGCGCGCATTTAAAAACAGCCCTTTTCAGGGCTACAATATTTTTCATAGAATTACAAAATTCGTTTCTATAGAATAAAGAACAAGCAAAAGTCATACCCGCCCATTGGCCTGGGTGCCTTGCCTACATACATACCTACCCATCTACCTATTGAATAGAATAGAATAGGTGGGTGTGTATGTGTAGGTAGGTATCTATCGCTGTGGACACCTGATTGCAGAACTGCTTCTGCTATCGCCGGTGGAAGGCTCTGAACACCGTCGCGTGGCTGCCTGGAATTATTTATGCATGAGTTTTAGGCATGCAGTTTATTTTTAGTAACTAGTAGTATCTATATACTTGTCAATACATATATTTAGTTATGAATGATTGGGTTTTAAATGCTTTATAAGAGTCAATTGTTATGCTTATTATTATTATTATATACAATCATGGTGGAACATACATAAACCGTCATTGCGTTTTTTTTTCTTTCTTTTATTAGGCAGGTATTCGAGATAGGTAGGAGACAGGTAACTGTGTACATATATCACTTGTTTATTTTTTTATAGAGAGTTTATACACATCTGTATAAACCTTTTAAGTATCTACCTCAACCGATGGCTACTAGGTATCTATCTGGTAATAATAATTATGTAGGCACATAATTAAACATTAATTATGTTTTGTGGAACGCAGTTTCAATTTCAGTTTTTCATTTTGTCACGAGCGGCGGAGGCGGTGGTTTGATTTTATTCGTTTGGAAAAAAAATATTTAAAAAAATGTACCTGACTCCCGGTCTAGGGGTAAATTATTGTTTAAGTTGTACCTATTTACGAAATATCTCTTTTACTACAACATCAAACAAAAGAGCAACACAAAATTATAAACGAACACTGCAATCCCATGTTTATAATAATACACAATTACTTATTTGACAGTCTCAGTCACCGTACGTTGTTGTGAACGCGTAAGTACCTATATAATACGGCGACAGCCCGTATCACGTCGCATTCCATCCTCAGTCGCTGACGCGGAACGTTACGTTGCTCTCTCTCACTCTCGTTGCTCTCACACTCGTCACACAAAGATGTCACGCCGCAGCATGATGATCAAGCCTCAGCCCAAGACGTCGGAGTTGGTGCACAACGCCATATGGGCGTTGAGGGAGCGAGGCGGATCATCCGGCGAGTCCATCCGTCGGTACATCCACGAGAGCTGCCGAGTCCAACCGGACAGCTTAGAGCCGTCCGTGGCGGACTATTTGCGGAGCGCCGCAGAGAACGGCACTCTCGTGCAGACGGGCGCGGGCCTGTACACCTTTGTGGTGGACGAAGCTCCGAGGGAGAGGGACCCGCTGAACAACCAGCTGAAGCGACTGAAGCGGTGGCTGGCGCGACAGCAGCGACCCACCGGCTAAGCGTCCTACGGCGCGGGCGGTGCGGAGCGGCGCGCATTTAAAAACAGCCCTTTTCAGGGCTACAATATTTTTCATAGAATTACAAAATTCGTTTCTATAGAATAAAGAACAAGCAAAAGTCATACCCGCCCATTGGCCTGGGTGCCTTGCCTACATACATACCTACCCATCTACCTATTGAATAGAATAGAATAGGTGGGTGTGTATGTGTAGGTAGGTATCTATCGCTGTGGACACCTGATTGCAGAACTGCTTCTGCTATCGCCGGTGGAAGGCTCTGAACACCGTCGCGTGGCTGCCTGGAATTATTTATGCATGAGTTTTAGGCATGCAGTTTATTTTTAGTAACTAGTAGTATCTATATACTTGTCAATACATATATTTAGTTATGAATGATTGGGTTTTAAATGCTTTATAAGAGTCAATTGTTATGCTTATTATTATTATTATATACAATCATGGTGGAACATACATAAACCGTCATTGCGTTTTTTTTTCTTTCTTTTATTAGGCAGGTATTCGAGATAGGTAGGAGACAGGTAACTGTGTACATATATCACTTGTTTATTTTTTTATAGAGAGTTTATACACATCTGTATAAACCTTTTAAGTATCTACCTCAACCGATGGCTACTAGGTATCTATCTGGTAATAATAATTATGTAGGCACATAATTAAACATTAATTATGTTTTGTGGAACGCAGTTTCAATTTCAGTTTTTCATTTTGTCACGAGCGGCGGAGGCGGTGGTTTGATTTTATTCGTTTGGAAAAAAAATATTTAAAAAAATGTACCTGACTCCCGGTCTAGGGGTAAATTATTGTTTAAGTTGTACCTATTTACGAAATATCTCTTTTACTACAACATCAAACAAAAGAGCAACACAAAATTATAAACGAACACTGCAATCCCATGTTTATAATAATACACAATTACTTATTTGACAGTCTCAGTCACCGTACGTTGTTGTGAACGCGTAAGTACCTATATAATACGGCGACAGCCCGTATCACGTCGCATTCCATCCTCAGTCGCTGACGCGGAACGTTACGTTGCTCTCTCTCACTCTCGTTGCTCTCACACTCGTCACACAAAGATGTCACGCCGCAGCATGATGATCAAGCCTCAGCCCAAGACGTCGGAGTTGGTGCACAACGCCATATGGGCGTTGAGGGAGCGAGGCGGATCATCCGGCGAGTCCATCCGTCGGTACATCCACGAGAGCTGCCGAGTCCAACCGGACAGCTTAGAGCCGTCCGTGGCGGACTATTTGCGGAGCGCCGCAGAGAACGGCACTCTCGTGCAGACGGGCGCGGGCCTGTACACCTTTGTGGTGGACGAAGCTCCGAGGGAGAGGGACCCGCTGAACAACCAGCTGAAGCGACTGAAGCGGTGGCTGGCGCGACAGCAGCGACCCACCGGCTAAGCGTCCTACGGCGCGGGCGGTGCGGAGCGGCGCGCATTTAAAAACAGCCCTTTTCAGGGCTACAATATTTTTCATAGAATTACAAAATTCGTTTCTATAGAATAAAGAACAAGCAAAAGTCATACCCGCCCATTGGCCTGGGTGCCTTGCCTACATACATACCTACCCATCTACCTATTGAATAGAATAGAATAGGTGGGTGTGTATGTGTAGGTAGGTATCTATCGCTGTGGACACCTGATTGCAGAACTGCTTCTGCTATCGCCGGTGGAAGGCTCTGAACACCGTCGCGTGGCTGCCTGGAATTATTTATGCATGAGTTTTAGGCATGCAGTTTATTTTTAGTAACTAGTAGTATCTATATACTTGTCAATACATATATTTCGTTATGAATGATTGGGTTTTAAATGCTTTATAAGAGTCAATTGTTATGCTTATTATTATTATTATATACAATCATGGTGGAACATACATAAACCGTCATTGCGTTTTTTTTTCTTTCTTTTATTAGGCAGGTATTCGAGATAGGTAGGAGACAGGTAACTGTGTACATATATCACTTGTTTATTTTTTTATAGAGAGTTTATACACATCTGTATAAACCTTTTAAGTATCTACCTCAACCGATGGCTACTAGGTATCTATCTGGTAATAATAATTATGTAGGCACATAATTAAACATTAATTATGTTTTGTGGAACGCAGTTTCAATTTCAGTTTTTCATTTTGTCACGAGCGGCGGAGGCGGTGGTTTGATTTTATTCGTTTGGAAAAAAAATATTTAAAAAAATGTACCTGACTCCCGGTCTAGGGGTAAATTATTGTTTAAGTTGTACCTATTTACGAAATATCTCTTTTACTACAACATCAAACAAAAGAGCAACACAAAATTATAAACGAACACTGCAATCCCATGTTTATAATAATACACAATTACTTATTTGACAGTCTCAGTCACCGTACGTTGTTGTGAACGCGTAAGTACCTATATAATACGGCGACAGCCCGTATCACGTCGCATTCCATCCTCAGTCGCTGACGCGGAACGTTACGTTGCTCTCTCTCACTCTCGTTGCTCTCACACTCGTCACACAAAGATGTCACGCCGCAGCATGATGATCAAGCCTCAGCCCAAGACGTCGGAGTTGGTGCACAACGCCATATGGGCGTTGAGGGAGCGAGGCGGATCATCCGGCGAGTCCATCCGTCGGTACATCCACGAGAGCTGCCGAGTCCAACCGGACAGCTTAGAGCCGTCCGTGGCGGACTATTTGCGGAGCGCCGCAGAGAACGGCACTCTCGTGCAGACGGGCGCGGGCCTGTACACCTTTGTGGTGGACGAAGCTCCGAGGGAGAGGGACCCGCTGAACAACCAGCTGAAGCGACTGAAGCGGTGGCTGGCGCGACAGCAGCGACCCACCGGCTAAGCGTCCTACGGCGCGGGCGGTGCGGAGCGGCGCGCATTTAAAAACAGCCCTTTTCAGGGCTACAATATTTTTCATAGAATTACAAAATTCGTTTCTATAGAATAAAGAACAAGCAAAAGTCATACCCGCCCATTGGCCTGGGTGCCTTGCCTACATACATACCTACCCATCTACCTATTGAATAGAATAGAATAGGTGGGTGTGTATGTGTAGGTAGGTATCTATCGCTGTGGACACCTGATTGCAGAACTGCTTCTGCTATCGCCGGTGGAAGGCTCTGAACACCGTCGCGTGGCTGCCTGGAATTATTTATGCATGAGTTTTAGGCATGCAGTTTATTTTTAGTAACTAGTAGTATCTATATACTTGTCAATACATATATTTAGTTATGAATGATTGGGTTTTAAATGCTTTATAAGAGTCAATTGTTATGCTTATTATTATTATTATATACAATCATGGTGGAACATACATAAACCGTCATTGCGTTTTTTTTTCTTTCTTTTATTAGGCAGGTATTCGAGATAGGTAGGAGACAGGTAACTGTGTACATATATCACTTGTTTATTTTTTTATAGAGAGTTTATACACATCTGTATAAACCTTTTAAGTATCTACCTCAACCGATGGCTACTAGGTATCTATCTGGTAATAATAATTATGTAGGCACATAATTAAACATTAATTATGTTTTGTGGAACGCAGTTTCAATTTCAGTTTTTCATTTTGTCACGAGCGGCGGAGGCGGTGGTTTGATTTTATTCGTTTGGAAAAAAAATATTTAAAAAAATGTACCTGACTCCCGGTCTAGGGGTAAATTATTGTTTAAGTTGTACCTATTTACGAAATATCTCTTTTACTACAACATCAAACAAAAGAGCAACACAAAATTATAAACGAACACTGCAATCCCATGTTTATAATAATACACAATTACTTATTTGACAGTCTCAGTCACCGTACGTTGTTGTGAACGCGTAAGTACCTATATAATACGGCGACAGCCCGTATCACGTCGCATTCCATCCTCAGTCGCTGACGCGGAACGTTACGTTGCTCTCTCTCACTCTCGTTGCTCTCACACTCGTCACACAAAGATGTCACGCCGCAGCATGATGATCAAGCCTCAGCCCAAGACGTCGGAGTTGGTGCACAACGCCATATGGGCGTTGAGGGAGCGAGGCGGATCATCCGGCGAGTCCATCCGTCGGTACATCCACGAGAGCTGCCGAGTCCAACCGGACAGCTTAGAGCCGTCCGTGGCGGACTATTTGCGGAGCGCCGCAGAGAACGGCACTCTCGTGCAGACGGGCGCGGGCCTGTACACCTTTGTGGTGGACGAAGCTCCGAGGGAGAGGGACCCGCTGAACAACCAGCTGAAGCGACTGAAGCGGTGGCTGGCGCGACAGCAGCGACCCACCGGCTAAGCGTCCTACGGCGCGGGCGGTGCGGAGCGGCGCGCATTTAAAAACAGCCCTTTTCAGGGCTACAATATTTTTCATAGAATTACAAAATTCGTTTCTATAGAATAAAGAACAAGCAAAAGTCATACCCGCCCATTGGCCTGGGTGCCTTGCCTACATACATACCTACCCATCTACCTATTGAATAGAATAGAATAGGTGGGTGTGTATGTGTAGGTAGGTATCTATCGCTGTGGACACCTGATTGCAGAACTGCTTCTGCTATCGCCGGTGGAAGGCTCTGAACACCGTCGCGTGGCTGCCTGGAATTATTTATGCATGAGTTTTAGGCATGCAGTTTATTTTTAGTAACTAGTAGTATCTATATACTTGTCAATATATATATTTAGTTATGAATGATTGGGTTTTAAATGCTTTATAAGAGTCAATTGTTATGCTTATTATTATTATTATATACAATCATGGTGGAACATACATAAACCGTCATTGCGTTTTTTTTTCTTTCTTTTATTAGGCAGGTATTCGAGATAGGTAGGAGACAGGTAACTGTGTACATATATCACTTGTTTATTTTTTTATAGAGAGTTTATACACATCTGTATAAACCTTTTAAGTATCTACCTCAACCGATGGCTACTAGGTATCTATCTGGTAATAATAATTATGTAGGCACATAATTAAACATTAATTATGTTTTGTGGAACGCAGTTTCAATTTCAGTTTTTCATTTTGTCACGAGCGGCGGAGGCGGTGGTTTGATTTTATTCGTTTGGAAAAAAAATATTTAAAAAAATGTACCTGACTCCCGGTCTAGGGGTAAATTATTGTTTAAGTTGTACCTATTTACGAAATATCTCTTTTACTACAACATCAAACAAAAGAGCAACACAAAATTATAAACGAACACTGCAATCCCATGTTTATAATAATACACAATTACTTATTTGACAGTCTCAGTCACCGTACGTTGTTGTGAACGCGTAAGTACCTATATAATACGGCGACAGCCCGTATCACGTCGCATTCCATCCTCAGTCGCTGACGCGGAACGTTACGTTGCTCTCTCTCACTCTCGTTGCTCTCACACTCGTCACACAAAGATGTCACGCCGCAGCATGATGATCAAGCCTCAGCCCAAGACGTCGAAGTTGGTGCACAACGCCATATGGGCGTTGAGGGAGCGAGGCGGATCATCCGGCGAGTCCATCCGTCGGTACATCCACGAGAGCTGCCGAGTCCAACCGGACAGCTTAGAGCCGTCCGTGGCGGACTATTTGCGGAGCGCCGCAGAGAACGGCACTCTCGTGCAGACGGGCGCGGGCCTGTACACCTTTGTGGTGGACGAAGCTCCGAGGGAGAGGGACCCGCTGAACAACCAGCTGAAGCGACTGAAGCGGTGGCTGGCGCGACAGCAGCGACCCACCGGCTAAGCGTCCTACGGCGCGGGCGGTGCGGAGCGGCGCGCATTTAAAAACAGCCCTTTTCAGGGCTACAATATTTTTCATAGAATTACAAAATTCGTTTCTATAGAATAAAGAACAAGCAAAAGTCATACCCGCCCATTGGCCTGGGTGCCTTGCCTACATACATACCTACCCATCTACCTATTGAATAGAATAGAATAGGTGGGTGTGTATGTGTAGGTAGGTATCTATCGCTGTGGACACCTGATTGCAGAACTGCTTCTGCTATCGCCGGTGGAAGGCTCTGAACACCGTCGCGTGGCTGCCTGGAATTATTTATGCATGAGTTTTAGGCATGCAGTTTATTTTTAGTAACTAGTAGTATCTATATACTTGTCAATATATATATTTAGTTATGAATGATTGGGTTTTAAATGCTTTATAAGAGTCAATTGTTATGCTTATTATTATTATTATATACAATCATGGTGGAACATACATAAACCGTCATTGCGTTTTTTTTTCTTTCTTTTATTAGGCAGGTATTCGAGATAGGTAGGAGACAGGTAACTGTGTACATATATCACTTGTTTATTTTTTTATAGAGAGTTTATACACATCTGTATAAACCTTTTAAGTATCTACCTCAACCGATGGCTACTAGGTATCTATCTGGTAATAATAATTATGTAGGCACATAATTAAACATTAATTATGTTTTGTGGAACGCAGTTTCAATTTCAGTTTTTCATTTTGTCACGAGCGGCGGAGGCGGTGGTTTGATTTTATTCGTTTGGAAAAAAAATATTTAAAAAAATGTACCTGACTCCCGGTCTAGGGGTAAATTATTGTTTAAGTTGTACCTATTTACGAAATATCTCTTTTACTACAACATCAAACAAAAGAGCAACACAAAATTATAAACGAACACTGCAATCCCATGTTTATAATAATACACAATTACTTATTTGACAGTCTCAGTCACCGTACGTTGTTGTGAACGCGTAAGTACCTATATAATACGGCGACAGCCCGTATCACGTCGCATTCCATCCTCAGTCGCTGACGCGGAACGTTACGTTGCTCTCTCTCACTCTCGTTGCTCTCACACTCGTCACACAAAGATGTCACGCCGCAGCATGATGATCAAGCCTCAGCCCAAGACGTCGGAGTTGGTGCACAACGCCATATGGGCGTTGAGGGAGCGAGGCGGATCATCCGGCGAGTCCATCCGTCGGTACATCCACGAGAGCTGCCGAGTCCAACCGGACAGCTTAGAGCCGTCCGTGGCGGACTATTTGCGGAGCGCCGCAGAGAACGGCACTCTCGTGCAGACGGGCGCGGGCCTGTACACCTTTGTGGTGGACGAAGCTCCGAGGGAGAGGGACCCGCTGAACAACCAGCTGAAGCGACTGAAGCGGTGGCTGGCGCGACAGCAGCGACCCACCGGCTAAGCGTCCTACGGCGCGGGCGGTGCGGAGCGGCGCGCATTTAAAAACAGCCCTTTTCAGGGCTACAATATTTTTCATAGAATTACAAAATTCGTTTCTATAGAATAAAGAACAAGCAAAAGTCATACCCGCCCATTGGCCTGGGTGCCTTGCCTACATACATACCTACCCATCTACCTATTGAATAGAATAGAATAGGTGGGTGTGTATGTGTAGGTAGGTATCTATCGCTGTGGACACCTGATTGCAGAACTGCTTCTGCTATCGCCGGTGGAAGGCTCTGAACACCGTCGCGTGGCTGCCTGGAATTATTTATGCATGAGTTTTAGGCATGCAGTTTATTTTTAGTAACTAGTAGTATCTATATACTTGTCAATATATATATTTAGTTATGAATGATTGGGTTTTAAATGCTTTATAAGAGTCAATTGTTATGCTTATTATTATTATTATATACAATCATGGTGGAACATACATAAACCGTCATTGCGTTTTTTTTTCTTTCTTTTATTAGGCAGGTATTCGAGATAGGTAGGAGACAGGTAACTGTGTACATATATCACTTGTTTATTTTTTTATAGAGAGTTTATACACATCTGTATAAACCTTTTAAGTATCTACCTCAACCGATGGCTACTAGGTATCTATCTGGTAATAATAATTATGTAGGCACATAATTAAACATTAATTATGTTTTGTGGAACGCAGTTTCAATTTCAGTTTTTCATTTTGTCACGAGCGGCGGAGGCGGTGGTTTGATTTTATTCGTTTGGAAAAAAAATATTTAAAAAAATGTACCTGACTCCCGGTCTAGGGGTAAATTATTGTTTAAGTTGTACCTATTTACGAAATATCTCTTTTACTACAACATCAAACAAAAGAGCAACACAAAATTATAAACGAACACTGCAATCCCATGTTTATAATAATACACAATTACTTATTTGACAGTCTCAGTCACCGTACGTTGTTGTGAACGCGTAAGTACCTATATAATACGGCGACAGCCCGTATCACGTCGCATTCCATCCTCAGTCGCTGACGCGGAACGTTACGTTGCTCTCTCTCACTCTCGTTGCTCTCACACTCGTCACACAAAGATGTCACGCCGCAGCATGATGATCAAGCCTCAGCCCAAGACGTCGGAGTTGGTGCACAACGCCATATGGGCGTTGAGGGAGCGAGGCGGATCATCCGGCGAGTCCATCCGTCGGTACATCCACGAGAGCTGCCGAGTCCAACCGGACAGCTTAGAGCCGTCCGTGGCGGACTATTTGCGGAGCGCCGCAGAGAACGGCACTCTCGTGCAGACGGGCGCGGGCCTGTACACCTTTGTGGTGGACGAAGCTCCGAGGGAGAGGGACCCGCTGAACAACCAGCTGAAGCGACTGAAGCGGTGGCTGGCGCGACAGCAGCGACCCACCGGCTAAGCGTCCTACGGCGCGGGCGGTGCGGAGCGGCGCGCATTTAAAAACAGCCCTTTTCAGGGCTACAATATTTTTCATAGAATTACAAAATTCGTTTCTATAGAATAAAGAACAAGCAAAAGTCATACCCGCCCATTGGCCTGGGTGCCTTGCCTACATACATACCTACCCATCTACCTATTGAATAGAATAGAATAGGTGGGTGTGTATGTGTAGGTAGGTATCTATCGCTGTGGACACCTGATTGCAGAACTGCTTCTGCTATCGCCGGTGGAAGGCTCTGAACACCGTCGCGTGGCTGCCTGGAATTATTTATGCATGAGTTTTAGGCATGCAGTTTATTTTTAGTAACTAGTAGTATCTATATACTTGTCAATATATATATTTAGTTATGAATGATTGGGTTTTAAATGCTTTATAAGAGTCAATTGTTATGCTTATTATTATTATTATATACAATCATGGTGGAACATACATAAACCGTCATTGCGTTTTTTTTTCTTTCTTTTATTAGGCAGGTATTCGAGATAGGTAGGAGACAGGTAACTGTGTACATATATCACTTGTTTATTTTTTTATAGAGAGTTTATACACATCTGTATAAACCTTTTAAGTATCTACCTCAACCGATGGCTACTAGGTATCTATCTGGTAATAATAATTATGTAGGCACATAATTAAACATTAATTATGTTTTGTGGAACGCAGTTTCAATTTCAGTTTTTCATTTTGTCACGAGCGGCGGAGGCGGTGGTTTGATTTTATTCGTTTGGAAAAAAAATATTTAAAAAAATGTACCTGACTCCCGGTCTAGGGGTAAATTATTGTTTAAGTTGTACCTATTTACGAAATATCTCTTTTACTACAACATCAAACAAAAGAGCAACACAAAATTATAAACGAACACTGCAATCCCATGTTTATAATAATACACAATTACTTATTTGACAGTCTCAGTCACCGTACGTTGTTGTGAACGCGTAAGTACCTATATAATACGGCGACAGCCCGTATCACGTCGCATTCCATCCTCAGTCGCTGACGCGGAACGTTACGTTGCTCTCTCTCACTCTCGTTGCTCTCACACTCGTCACACAAAGATGTCACGCCGCAGCATGATGATCAAGCCTCAGCCCAAGACGTCGGAGTTGGTGCACAACGCCATATGGGCGTTGAGGGAGCGAGGCGGATCATCCGGCGAGTCCATCCGTCGGTACATCCACGAGAGCTGCCGAGTCCAACCGGACAGCTTAGAGCCGTCCGTGGCGGACTATTTGCGGAGCGCCGCAGAGAACGGCACTCTCGTGCAGACGGGCGCGGGCCTGTACACCTTTGTGGTGGACGAAGCTCCGAGGGAGAGGGACCCGCTGAACAACCAGCTGAAGCGACTGAAGCGGTGGCTGGCGCGACAGCAGCGACCCACCGGCTAAGCGTCCTACGGCGCGGGCGGTGCGGAGCGGCGCGCATTTAAAAACAGCCCTTTTCAGGGCTACAATATTTTTCATAGAATTACAAAATTCGTTTCTATAGAATAAAGAACAAGCAAAAGTCATACCCGCCCATTGGCCTGGGTGCCTTGCCTACATACATACCTACCCATCTACCTATTGAATAGAATAGAATAGGTGGGTGTGTATGTGTAGGTAGGTATCTATCGCTGTGGACACCTGATTGCAGAACTGCTTCTGCTATCGCCGGTGGAAGGCTCTGAACACCGTCGCGTGGCTGCCTGGAATTATTTATGCATGAGTTTTAGGCATGCAGTTTATTTTTAGTAACTAGTAGTATCTATATACTTGTCAATACATATATTTAGTTATGAATGATTGGGTTTTAAATGCTTTATAAGAGTCAATTGTTATGCTTATTATTATTATTATATACAATCATGGTGGAACATACATAAACCGTCATTGCGTTTTTTTTTCTTTCTTTTATTAGGCAGGTATTCGAGATAGGTAGGAGACAGGTAACTGTGTACATATATCACTTGTTTATTTTTTTATAGAGAGTTTATACACATCTGTATAAACCTTTTAAGTATCTACCTCAACCGATGGCTACTAGGTATCTATCTGGTAATAATAATTATGTAGGCACATAATTAAACATTAATTATGTTTTGTGGAACGCAGTTTCAATTTCAGTTTTTCATTTTGTCACGAGCGGCGGAGGCGGTGGTTTGATTTTATTCGTTTGGAAAAAAAATATTTAAAAAAATGTACCTGACTCCCGGTCTAGGGGTAAATTATTGTTTAAGTTGTACCTATTTACGAAATATCTCTTTTACTACAACATCAAACAAAAGAGCAACACAAAATTATAAACGAACACTGCAATCCCATGTTTATAATAATACACAATTACTTATTTGACAGTCTCAGTCACCGTACGTTGTTGTGAACGCGTAAGTACCTATATAATACGGCGACAGCCCGTATCACGTCGCATTCCATCCTCAGTCGCTGACGCGGAACGTTAAGTTGCTCTCTCTCACTCTCGTTGCTCTCACACTCGTCACACAAAGATGTCACGCCGCAGCATGATGATCAAGCCTCAGCCCAAGACGTCGGAGTTGGTGCACAACGCCATATGGGCGTTGAGGGAGCGAGGCGGATCATCCGGCGAGTCCATCCGTCGGTACATCCACGAGAGCTGCCGAGTCCAACCGGACAGCTTAGAGCCGTCCGTGGCGGACTATTTGCGGAGCGCCGCAGAGAACGGCACTCTCGTGCAGACGGGCGCGGGCCTGTACACCTTTGTGGTGGACGAAGCTCCGAGGGAGAGGGACCCGCTGAACAACCAGCTGAAGCGACTGAAGCGGTGGCTGGCGCGACAGCAGCGACCCACCGGCTAAGCGTCCTACGGCGCGGGCGGTGCGGAGCGGCGCGCATTTAAAAACAGCCCTTTTCAGGGCTACAATATTTTTCATAGAATTACAAAATTCGTTTCTATAGAATAAAGAACAAGCAAAAGTCATACCCGCCCATTGGCCTGGGTGCCTTGCCTACATACATACCTACCCATCTACCTATTGAATAGAATAGAATAGGTGGGTGTGTATGTGTAGGTAGGTATCTATCGCTGTGGACACCTGATTGCAGAACTGCTTCTGCTATCGCCGGTGGAAGGCTCTGAACACCGTCGCGTGGCTGCCTGGAATTATTTATGCATGAGTTTTAGGCATGCAGTTTATTTTTAGTAACTAGTAGTATCTATATACTTGTCAATACATATATTTAGTTATGAATGATTGGGTTTTAAATGCTTTATAAGAGTCAATTGTTATGCTTATTATTATTATTATATACAATCATGGTGGAACATACATAAACCGTCATTGCGTTTTTTTTTCTTTCTTTTATTAGGCAGGTATTCGAGATAGGTAGGAGACAGGTAACTGTGTACATATATCACTTGTTTATTTTTTTATAGAGAGTTTATACACATCTGTATAAACCTTTTAAGTATCTACCTCAACCGATGGCTACTAGGTATCTATCTGGTAATAATAATTATGTAGGCACATAATTAAACATTAATTATGTTTTGTGGAACGCAGTTTCAATTTCAGTTTTTCATTTTGTCACGAGCGGCGGAGGCGGTGGTTTGATTTTATTCGTTTGGAAAAAAAATATTTAAAAAAATGTACCTGACTCCCGGTCTAGGGGTAAATTATTGTTTAAGTTGTACCTATTTACGAAATATCTCTTTTACTACAACATCAAACAAAAGAGCAACACAAAATTATAAACGAACACTGCAATCCCATGTTTATAATAATACACAATTACTTATTTGACAGTCTCAGTCACCGTACGTTGTTGTGAACGCGTAAGTACCTATATAATACGGCGACAGCCCGTATCACGTCGCATTCCATCCTCAGTCGCTGACGCGGAACGTTACGTTGCTCTCTCTCACTCTCGTTGCTCTCACACTCGTCACACAAAGATGTCACGCCGCAGCATGATGATCAAGCCTCAGCCCAAGACGTCGGAGTTGGTGCACAACGCCATATGGGCGTTGAGGGAGCGAGGCGGATCATCCGGCGAGTCCATCCGTCGGTACATCCACGAGAGCTGCCGAGTCCAACCGGACAGCTTAGAGCCGTCCGTGGCGGACTATTTGCGGAGCGCCGCAGAGAACGGCACTCTCGTGCAGACGGGCGCGGGCCTGTACACCTTTGTGGTGGACGAAGCTCCGAGGGAGAGGGACCCGCTGAACAACCAGCTGAAGCGACTGAAGCGGTGGCTGGCGCGACAGCAGCGACCCACCGGCTAAGCGTCCTACGGCGCGGGCGGTGCGGAGCGGCGCGCATTTAAAAACAGCCCTTTTCAGGGCTACAATATTTTTCATAGAATTACAAAATTCGTTTCTATAGAATAAAGAACAAGCAAAAGTCATACCCGCCCATTGGCCTGGGTGCCTTGCCTACATACATACCTACCCATCTACCTATTGAATAGAATAGAATAGGTGGGTGTGTATGTGTAGGTAGGTATCTATCGCTGTGGACACCTGATTGCAGAACTGCTTCTGCTATCGCCGGTGGAAGGCTCTGAACACCGTCGCGTGGCTGCCTGGAATTATTTATGCATGAGTTTTAGGCATGCAGTTTATTTTTAGTAACTAGTAGTATCTATATACTTGTCAATACATATATTTAGTTATGAATGATTGGGTTTTAAATGCTTTATAAGAGTCAATTGTTATGCTTATTATTATTATTATATACAATCATGGTGGAACATACATAAACCGTCATTGCGTTTTTTTTTCTTTCTTTTATTAGGCAGGTATTCGAGATAGGTAGGAGACAGGTAACTGTGTACATATATCACTTGTTTATTTTTTTATAGAGAGTTTATACACATCTGTATAAACCTTTTAAGTATCTACCTCAACCGATGGCTACTAGGTATCTATCTGGTAATAATAATTATGTAGGCACATAATTAAACATTAATTATGTTTTGTGGAACGCAGTTTCAATTTCAGTTTTTCATTTTGTCACGAGCGGCGGAGGCGGTGGTTTGATTTTATTCGTTTGGAAAAAAAATATTTAAAAAAATGTACCTGACTCCCGGTCTAGGGGTAAATTATTGTTTAAGTTGTACCTATTTACGAAATATCTCTTTTACTACAACATCAAACAAAAGAGCAACACAAAATTATAAACGAACACTGCAATCCCATGTTTATAATAATACACAATTACTTATTTGACAGTCTCAGTCACCGTACGTTGTTGTGAACGCGTAAGTACCTATATAATACGGCGACAGCCCGTATCACGTCGCATTCCATCCTCAGTCGCTGACGCGGAACGTTACGTTGCTCTCTCTCACTCTCGTTGCTCTCACACTCGTCACACAAAGATGTCACGCCGCAGCATGATGATCAAGCCTCAGCCCAAGACGTCGGAGTTGGTGCACAACGCCATATGGGCGTTGAGGGAGCGAGGCGGATCATCCGGCGAGTCCATCCGTCGGTACATCCACGAGAGCTGCCGAGTCCAACCGGACAGCTTAGAGCCGTCCGTGGCGGACTATTTGCGGAGCGCCGCAGAGAACGGCACTCTCGTGCAGACGGGCGCGGGCCTGTACACCTTTGTGGTGGACGAAGCTCCGAGGGAGAGGGACCCGCTGAACAACCAGCTGAAGCGACTGAAGCGGTGGCTGGCGCGACAGCAGCGACCCACCGGCTAAGCGTCCTACGGCGCGGGCGGTGCGGAGCGGCGCGCATTTAAAAACAGCCCTTTTCAGGGCTACAATATTTTTCATAGAATTACAAAATTCGTTTCTATAGAATAAAGAACAAGCAAAAGTCATACCCGCCCATTGGCCTGGGTGCCTTGCCTACATACATACCTACCCATCTACCTATTGAATAGAATAGAATAGGTGGGTGTGTATGTGTAGGTAGGTATCTATCGCTGTGGACACCTGATTGCAGAACTGCTTCTGCTATCGCCGGTGGAAGGCTCTGAACACCGTCGCGTGGCTGCCTGGAATTATTTATGCATGAGTTTTAGGCATGCAGTTTATTTTTAGTAACTAGTAGTATCTATATACTTGTCAATACATATATTTCGTTATGAATGATTGGGTTTTAAATGCTTTATAAGAGTCAATTGTTATGCTTATTATTATTATTATATACAATCATGGTGGAACATACATAAACCGTCATTGCGTTTTTTTTTCTTTCTTTTATTAGGCAGGTATTCGAGATAGGTAGGAGACAGGTAACTGTGTACATATATCACTTGTTTATTTTTTTATAGAGAGTTTATACACATCTGTATAAACCTTTTAAGTATCTACCTCAACCGATGGCTACTAGGTATCTATCTGGTAATAATAATTATGTAGGCACATAATTAAACATTAATTATGTTTTGTGGAACGCAGTTTCAATTTCAGTTTTTCATTTTGTCACGAGCGGCGGAGGCGGTGGTTTGATTTTATTCGTTTGGAAAAAAAATATTTAAAAAAATGTACCTGACTCCCGGTCTAGGGGTAAATTATTGTTTAAGTTGTACCTATTTACGAAATATCTCTTTTACTACAACATCAAACAAAAGAGCAACACAAAATTATAAACGAACACTGCAATCCCATGTTTATAATAATACACAATTACTTATTTGACAGTCTCAGTCACCGTACGTTGTTGTGAACGCGTAAGTACCTATATAATACGGCGACAGCCCGTATCACGTCGCATTCCATCCTCAGTCGCTGACGCGGAACGTTACGTTGCTCTCTCTCACTCTCGTTGCTCTCACACTCGTCACACAAAGATGTCACGCCGCAGCATGATGATCAAGCCTCAGCCCAAGACGTCGGAGTTGGTGCACAACGCCATATGGGCGTTGAGGGAGCGAGGCGGATCATCCGGCGAGTCCATCCGTCGGTACATCCACGAGAGCTGCCGAGTCCAACCGGACAGCTTAGAGCCGTCCGTGGCGGACTATTTGCGGAGCGCCGCAGAGAACGGCACTCTCGTGCAGACGGGCGCGGGCCTGTACACCTTTGTGGTGGACGAAGCTCCGAGGGAGAGGGACCCGCTGAACAACCAGCTGAAGCGACTGAAGCGGTGGCTGGCGCGACAGCAGCGACCCACCGGCTAAGCGTCCTACGGCGCGGGCGGTGCGGAGCGGCGCGCATTTAAAAACAGCCCTTTTCAGGGCTACAATATTTTTCATAGAATTACAAAATTCGTTTCTATAGAATAAAGAACAAGCAAAAGTCATACCCGCCCATTGGCCTGGGTGCCTTGCCTACATACATACCTACCCATCTACCTATTGAATAGAATAGAATAGGTGGGTGTGTATGTGTAGGTAGGTATCTATCGCTGTGGACACCTGATTGCAGAACTGCTTCTGCTATCGCCGGTGGAAGGCTCTGAACACCGTCGCGTGGCTGCCTGGAATTATTTATGCATGAGTTTTAGGCATGCAGTTTATTTTTAGTAACTAGTAGTATCTATATACTTGTCAATACATATATTTCGTTATGAATGATTGGGTTTTAAATGCTTTATAAGAGTCAATTGTTATGCTTATTATTATTATTATATACAATCATGGTGGAACATACATAAACCGTCATTGCGTTTTTTTTTCTTTCTTTTATTAGGCAGGTATTCGAGATAGGTAGGAGACAGGTAACTGTGTACATATATCACTTGTTTATTTTTTTATAGAGAGTTTATACACATCTGTATAAACCTTTTAAGTATCTACCTCAACCGATGGCTACTAGGTATCTATCTGGTAATAATAATTATGTAGGCACATAATTAAACATTAATTATGTTTTGTGGAACGCAGTTTCAATTTCAGTTTTTCATTTTGTCACGAGCGGCGGAGGCGGTGGTTTGATTTTATTCGTTTGGAAAAAAAATATTTAAAAAAATGTACCTGACTCCCGGTCTAGGGGTAAATTATTGTTTAAGTTGTACCTATTTACGAAATATCTCTTTTACTACAACATCAAACAAAAGAGCAACACAAAATTATAAACGAACACTGCAATCCCATGTTTATAATAATACACAATTACTTATTTGACAGTCTCAGTCACCGTACGTTGTTGTGAACGCGTAAGTACCTATATAATACGGCGACAGCCCGTATCACGTCGCATTCCATCCTCAGTCGCTGACGCGGAACGTTACGTTGCTCTCTCTCACTCTCGTTGCTCTCACACTCGTCACACAAAGATGTCACGCCGCAGCATGATGATCAAGCCTCAGCCCAAGACGTCGGAGTTGGTGCACAACGCCATATGGGCGTTGAGGGAGCGAGGCGGATCATCCGGCGAGTCCATCCGTCGGTACATCCACGAGAGCTGCCGAGTCCAACCGGACAGCTTAGAGCCGTCCGTGGCGGACTATTTGCGGAGCGCCGCAGAGAACGGCACTCTCGTGCAGACGGGCGCGGGCCTGTACACCTTTGTGGTGGACGAAGGTCCGAGGGAGAGGGACCCGCTGAACAACCAGCTGAAGCGACTGAAGCGGTGGCTGGCGCGACAGCAGCGACCCACCGGCTAAGCGTCCTACGGCGCGGGCGGTGCGGAGCGGCGCGCATTTAAAAACAGCCCTTTTCAGGGCTACAATATTTTTCATAGAATTACAAAATTCGTTTCTATAGAATAAAGAACAAGCAAAAGTCATACCCGCCCATTGGCCTGGGTGCCTTGCCTACATACATACCTACCCATCTACCTATAGAATAGAATAGGTGGGTGTGTATGTGTAGGTAGGTATCTATCGCTGTGGACACCTGATTGCAGAACTGCTTCTGCTATCGCCGGTGGAAGGCTCTGAACACCGTCGCGTGGCTGCCTGGAATTATTTATGCATGAGTTTTAGGCATGCAGTTTATTTTTAGTAACTAGTAGTATCTATATACTTGTCAATATATATATTTAGTTATGAATGATTGGGTTTTAAATGCTTTATAAGAGTCAATTGTTATGCTTATTATTATTATTATATACAATCATGGTGGAACATACATAAACCGTCATTGCGTTTTTTTTTCTTTCTTTTATTAGGCAGGTATTCGAGATAGGTAGGAGACAGGTAACTGTGTACATATATCACTTGTTTATTTTTTTATAGAGAGTTTATACACATCTGTATAAACCTTTTAAGTATCTACCTCAACCGATGGCTACTAGGTATCTATCTGGTAATAATAATTATGTAGGCACATAATTAAACATTAATTATGTTTTGTGGAACGCAGTTTCAATTTCAGTTTTTCATTTTGTCACGAGCGGCGGAGGCGGTGGTTTGATTTTATTCGTTTGGAAAAAAAATATTTAAAAAAATGTACCTGACTCCCGGTCTAGGGGTAAATTATTGTTTAAGTTGTACCTATTTACGAAATATCTCTTTTACTACAACATCAAACAAAAGAGCAACACAAAATTATAAACGAACACTGCAATCCCATGTTTATAATAATACACAATTACTTATTTGACAGTCTCAGTCACCGTACGTTGTTGTGAACGCGTAAGTACCTATATAATACGGCGACAGCCCGTATCACGTCGCATTCCATCCTCAGTCGCTGACGCGGAACGTTACGTTGCTCTCTCTCACTCTCGTTGCTCTCACACTCGTCACACAAAGATGTCACGCCGCAGCATGATGATCAAGCCTCAGCCCAAGACGTCGGAGTTGGTGCACAACGCCATATGGGCGTTGAGGGAGCGAGGCGGATCATCCGGCGAGTCCATCCGTCGGTACATCCACGAGAGCTGCCGAGTCCAACCGGACAGCTTAGAGCCGTCCGTGGCGGACTATTTGCGGAGCGCCGCAGAGAACGGCACTCTCGTGCAGACGGGCGCGGGCCTGTACACCTTTGTGGTGGACGAAGCTCCGAGGGAGAGGGACCCGCTGAACAACCAGCTGAAGCGACTGAAGCGGTGGCTGGCGCGACAGCAGCGACCCACCGGCTAAGCGTCCTACGGCGCGGGCGGTGCGGAGCGGCGCGCATTTAAAAACAGCCCTTTTCAGGGCTACAATATTTTTCATAGAATTACAAAATTCGTTTCTATAGAATAAAGAACAAGCAAAAGTCATACCCGCCCATTGGCCTGGGTGCCTTGCCTACATACATACCTACCCATCTACCTATTGAATAGAATAGAATAGGTGGGTGTGTATGTGTAGGTAGGTATCTATCGCTGTGGACACCTGATTGCAGAACTGCTTCTGCTATCGCCGGTGGAAGGCTCTGAACACCGTCGCGTGGCTGCCTGGAATTATTTATGCATGAGTTTTAGGCATGCAGTTTATTTTTAGTAACTAGTAGTATCTATATACTTGTCAATACATATATTTAGTTATGAATGATTGGGTTTTAAATGCTTTATAAGAGTCAATTGTTATGCTTATTATTATTATTATATACAATCATGGTGGAACATACATAAACCGTCATTGCGTTTTTTTTTCTTTCTTTTATTAGGCAGGTATTCGAGATAGGTAGGAGACAGGTAACTGTGTACATATATCACTTGTTTATTTTTTTATAGAGAGTTTATACACATCTGTATAAACCTTTTAAGTATCTACCTCAACCGATGGCTACTAGGTATCTATCTGGTAATAATAATTATGTAGGCACATAATTAAACATTAATTATGTTTTGTGGAACGCAGTTTCAATTTCAGTTTTTCATTTTGTCACGAGCGGCGGAGGCGGTGGTTTGATTTTATTCGTTTGGAAAAAAAATATTTAAAAAAATGTACCTGACTCCCGGTCTAGGGGTAAATTATTGTTTAAGTTGTACCTATTTACGAAATATCTCTTTTACTACAACATCAAACAAAAGAGCAACACAAAATTATAAACGAACACTGCAATCCCATGTTTATAATAATACACAATTACTTATTTGACAGTCTCAGTCACCGTACGTTGTTGTGAACGCGTAAGTACCTATATAATACGGCGACAGCCCGTATCACGTCGCATTCCATCCTCAGTCGCTGACGCGGAACGTTAAGTTGCTCTCTCTCACTCTCGTTGCTCTCACACTCGTCACACAAAGATGTCACGCCGCAGCATGATGATCAAGCCTCAGCCCAAGACGTCGGAGTTGGTGCACAACGCCATATGGGCGTTGAGGGAGCGAGGCGGATCATCCGGCGAGTCCATCCGTCGGTACATCCACGAGAGCTGCCGAGTCCAACCGGACAGCTTAGAGCCGTCCGTGGCGGACTATTTGCGGAGCGCCGCAGAGAACGGCACTCTCGTGCAGACGGGCGCGGGCCTGTACACCTTTGTGGTGGACGAAGCTCCGAGGGAGAGGGACCCGCTGAACAACCAGCTGAAGCGACTGAAGCGGTGGCTGGCGCGACAGCAGCGACCCACCGGCTAAGCGTCCTACGGCGCGGGCGGTGCGGAGCGGCGCGCATTTAAAAACAGCCCTTTTCAGGGCTACAATATTTTTCATAGAATTACAAAATTCGTTTCTATAGAATAAAGAACAAGCAAAAGTCATACCCGCCCATTGGCCTGGGTGCCTTGCCTACATACATACCTACCCATCTACCTATTGAATAGAATAGAATAGGTGGGTGTGTATGTGTAGGTAGGTATCTATCGCTGTGGACACCTGATTGCAGAACTGCTTCTGCTATCGCCGGTGGAAGGCTCTGAACACCGTCGCGTGGCTGCCTGGAATTATTTATGCATGAGTTTTAGGCATGCAGTTTATTTTTAGTAACTAGTAGTATCTATATACTTGTCAATACATATATTTAGTTATGAATGATTGGGTTTTAAATGCTTTATAAGAGTCAATTGTTATGCTTATTATTATTATTATATACAATCATGGTGGAACATACATAAACCGTCATTGCGTTTTTTTTTCTTTCTTTTATTAGGCAGGTATTCGAGATAGGTAGGAGACAGGTAACTGTGTACATATATCACTTGTTTATTTTTTTATAGAGAGTTTATACACATCTGTATAAACCTTTTAAGTATCTACCTCAACCGATGGCTACTAGGTATCTATCTGGTAATAATAATTATGTAGGCACATAATTAAACATTAATTATGTTTTGTGGAACGCAGTTTCAATTTCAGTTTTTCATTTTGTCACGAGCGGCGGAGGCGGTGGTTTGATTTTATTCGTTTGGAAAAAAAATATTTAAAAAAATGTACCTGACTCCCGGTCTAGGGGTAAATTATTGTTTAAGTTGTACCTATTTACGAAATATCTCTTTTACTACAACATCAAACAAAAGAGCAACACAAAATTATAAACGAACACTGCAATCCCATGTTTATAATAATACACAATTACTTATTTGACAGTCTCAGTCACCGTACGTTGTTGTGAACGCGTAAGTACCTATATAATACGGCGACAGCCCGTATCACGTCGCAGGTCGACCTCGCTTTCGTACCGCCGCGCTGTGCTGACGCATCGTAGCTCGCACCGTCTAACCCGCGCCGTACGTTTTGCTGCTACTTATTTATTTGTATACAACCCCGGTTGTATACGAACACAGCCTTCGGGGGTAACTTTTTTCTCTTAGGCCGGCGTGGTGGTTGCCTCCGTCGTGTGGGAGGGGTCGGTCTGGCACCAGCGCCAAGCCCCGACCCTGACTGCGCGGCGTAGGCGGTCGCCACCACGCAAGGCTAGGAAAGTTACTTCCCCCTTACATCATCACCATGGAGTCGCAAACTCCAACGCGAGGGCACATCGCGCGCGACATGTGCCCGCCCGCGACACCACCCGCGCCCCGTAAGGCGCCGCATCGCGACACTCCGCCAACGCTGGCGTCGAGTTCACGTGCCGCGCCTAAGGACCGGGAGCTGAGGGACGCTACCGAGCCGCTCACCCCTTCGCGAGGGCACATCGCGCGCGACATGTGCCCGCCCGCGTCGTCACCCGCGCCCCGCAAGGCGCCGCATCGCGACACTCCGCCGACGCCGGCGTCGAGTTCGCGTACCGCGCCCCGGGATAGGGAGGACGCTTTATACTCCCCCGCACCATCCATGCGGTCCTTTTTCGCGTCCGACGCAGAGTTCTCCTCGGCCGAGTCCGGGTCGCAGGACAACAAAACGAAGGGCAAAAAAAGGACCCCATCGCCAAGAACAAGGACAAAGACGCAAGAGACGGCGCATTACTTTGCGCGTAATCAGAAGACGCTGGAGAGAACCCTCTCGTTGGAGGCGCTCCCGCCTCCGAGGGCAAGAGTCCCTAGAAGACCGAGGAGCCCCGACGACGAGGAAACAGCGACCTCCGAGAAGAGGCACCGCACCATCGCGCCGTTGAACCCACCGCTATCGCAACGCGACCCGCGGGTCAACCGACCTATAACTACGTCCGCGGCGCCCCAAGTCGCCACGGTCACATACGCCCAAGCGACGACATCGACGTCGAGTCCAGTGACGTCAACGGCCACGCGAGCAACCCCCATCCCGGCGCCATCAACCCCCACACCCAAAGTGGCGGCACAGGCGACGACCAGCACCGCTTCGAAACAGCGGTACCCACCCCTCATTGTGGAACACCTGCCAGATTGGTCGTTCCACATGAGGAAATTGAAACTGGAGCTAGGCAGAGCCGCCAATGCCAGACCGTTCGGGAAGGGCATTAGGTTCTCTCCGCAGGGAGAGGACGAGTACCGAGTAATACAACGGTACCTTACCAATTTAGAGAAGACCGAGAAGATAGCATGGTTCTCGTACTCTCCCCCTGCGGAGAGAAGCCTGAAGGTTGCTATCAGGGGGTTGCCGAGCAACGCCACCCCCGAGGAGGTTGAGGAGGAGCTCCGCGGACTCGGCTTCGAGCCTGAGTTTGTTCGTAATATTACGGCAAGAAGCGGCAGGCCCGGATGCATCCTCCTCGCCATACTCAAAAAGACACCGACCACTACGCCCGGGATATACGAAGTCAACGAAATGCTCGGTATTCCGGGAGTAAAAATAGAAGCCTGGAGAGGAAGGAAGAGGCCCGCACAGTGTCATCGGTGCCAGAAGTTCCGGCACAGCAGCCACAACTGCCACAGACCGATGGCCTGTGTCCGGTGCGGGGACACACACTTGGCGAAGGACTGCCCCCGCCCCAGAGAGGAACCAGCCACGTGCGCAAACTGCGGGGGGGAGCACCCCGCCAACCATATTAACTGCCCCGTGTTTAGAAAAGAAGCCCGTAACAAGAGGGCGGGCACCGTCGCGGCTACGATCGAGACACGCCCAGCCCCTGTGAACGTTCAACCTACGGGAGAAAGCGCGCAAGGCGCTTCGCTAATGGCGGCCGCAAACGCGCCCATCGCCCGAGGAGAAACCGCACCCTCAACCGGAGGCCGTAAGAAGCGCAGGAGGGGCAGAAGGGGCCCACGCGCTAGAAAACCAGCATCCCAGGAAACACAACAAGATGACCTTACCCAGGAGGGCAAACCCGCCCCCCAGCCGGTCGCCGCCCCCGCACCCCGGGGAGGAAGGGCGAAGGTAACAAAAGACGCAGTCGGCCTGCAGGCGCAGCCGCCCACGTCCACCAGACAAGCCGAGAAGGGCAAAAATCCTACGCTCACTGCCGCCATCAAAATTCTTTACGAAATCATTGCGGCCCTGCAAGAGGGCGTGAGCTCTGAGGCGATAGCCCAAATCGCCTTGAAGGGCGTTCTCGAGATTATGACGCATTCCAATGGATTGTAAAGGGCTGCGAATAATCCATTGGAATGCCCGTGGCCTCAAGGGTAAGGTCACCCTATTCCGCCCCCTACTGCAGGCCTACAGGATTGACGTAGCGCTTATAAGCGAGACACACCTGGGGCCTGCAGATAAATTACATCTACCGGGCTACATAATGTACCGGAGGGACGAACGCAGCCTACAATCAGGACACCCGATTGCCTTCAGAGGGCTGGCGATACTCATTCGGCGAAGAATCGTGCACCAGCCACTTCCAACACCGGAAACCAACTCCATCTACACGCTGGGTGTAGAGCTGCATATGGGCGGGGCCCACCTGCAGCTATACGCCACATATAGGCCACCCGGTCACGTAATCGACGTGACCGATATATCAAAAATAATGAGAGCTCCGGCCCCCGTGCTTATGGCCGGCGACCTAAACTGCAAACACCCAGCGTGGAACTCCGCAGTCACGAACCCTGCAGGTGTGCGACTACTCGCCGACGCCGAGACTCGGGGGTACTACGTAGCGGGGCCCGAAGTACCAACCCGATACCCGGATACCCTGAACAGGGACCCCGACGTGCTCGACGTAGTAGTACTCAACAGCCTTCTGAAGGACACTGTCACACAACAGGTCCTGGATGATCACCTGGGCTCTGATCACCAACCTGTTGTGGTGACTCTCAGCCAACAGCCTGCGCGCGCCGTCCCTCCGGCGCCATGCCCCAAACCGGATTGGGCCCGGTTCGGGGAAATACTGAACCACTCCACGCCTACACAGCCCATCAACACTGCGGCCGACGTGGAAGACCTAGCAGCGAGCCTCACCGTGTGCATCCGGGACGCTCTTGACGCGGCCAAGACAACCCACCATACCCAGAAGCAATCAACGCGACTGCCGGCCCGTATTCTAAACATAATGGCCGCCAAGAAACGTCTACGGAGGCAGTGGCAGAGGACTCGCTGCCCCACCACGAAGACGGAGCTTAACCGCCTCACGGAGAGAGTCAGGGACGAGATCCGCTCCTACCAAACCGAGAGCTGGGAGAACCACATCGATTCCATCTCTGACGACTGGCCGTCGATACATAAACTGTGTCGACGGCTAGCAAACACCCCAGCTCCGGTGCGGCCCCTTCTCCACGAGGACGGAACGCCCCGCTACAGAGCAGCAGACCGAGCGGACATCCTTGCACGCCACCTGGAGCGTCAATTCACACCGAACCCGACTGATGAGCACGACCACGTAGCAGCTGTCGAAGAGCACCTTCGAAGATACCTCACGTCGCCGATAGCGCCCGATGATCACCCCATCTCCTTCTCGCCCGGTATGGTGCAGCGTGCCATTCGCCGCGCCAAGAAGAAGAAGGCCCCGGGAGTGGACGGGATCACCAACTACGCCCTCCACCACCTGCCGTACCGCACAACAGCCGCCCTAGCCCGCCTCTTCACTGGCATTGTACGCACCGGGTCCTTCCCTTCCATCTGGAAGGAAGGGCGGGTGGTTATGCTGCCCAAACCGGGCAAGAACATATTGAAGCCGGAGAGCTATCGGCCCATCACATTGCTGCCAACTATCTCGAAGGTGTTCGAGCAGCTGCTACTGAGTCACATCACTCCGCACGTGCCTCCAAGACCGGAGCAGTTCGGGTTCCGGTCGGAACATAGCACGACGCTCCAGTTGTCGAGGGTGCTGCACGGCATTACCGCAGCGCGTAACAAACGCGAGCATGCCGTTGCAGTATTCCTCGACATAGAAAAGGCATTTGACCGTGTCTGGCACGCCGGTCTGCTGTACAAACTGTCCACCTCCTCGCTGCCCCGACGCATAGTCCGGGTTGTAGCGGCATTCTTGGAAGACCGGACCTTCAGAGTGGCCGTGGAAGATGCCTCCTCACCGCTACATACCATCAGAGCTGGTGTCCCTCAGGGGAGTTGCCTATCGCCTGTCCTGTACTCTCGGTACACCGACGACATCCCTACTGACGCCGGGACGCAGCTAGCGTTGTACGCAGACGACGCGGCGTACATAGCGACCAGCTTAAACGCTAAACACGCCGCGTTGAAAGTACAACGCAGCCTCGATCTCCTCCCGCATTGGCTGGCGCAGTGGCGTCTGTCGGTGAACGTGGGGAAGACGCAGGCGATCGCCTTCTCCTGCAACAGGAGGCACCCACCGCCACTTCTCTACCAAATGCAACCCATCGAGTGGACACCGACCGTGACCTACTTGGGGGTCACGCTGGACCGACGGCTGTCCATGAGAAAGCACGTCAGCAACGTGGTCGCGAGGGCGCGCGTCACCCGCGCGCTGCTTCGCCCAGTGCTCTCCTCCAACCTGCCATCACGTGTCAAGCTGGCGGTGTACAAGCTGTACATCCGCTCACAGCTGACGTACGCCGCCCCAGCTTGGTACGCCCTCACGAGCGAGCCGAGCCGCCGCCTGCTAAACTCTCAACAAACGGCCGCCCTCAGGCGGGTGGTGAACGCCCCTCGCTACGTGAGGAACGCAGTCATCACTCGCGACCTACGGATGGAGAGCCTGGACGACTTCGTTAAGCGCCTAGCATCTAGGATGTTCGAGCGTGCCGACGTGTCCGCGTGGAATCACATCCGCGGACTGGCCCCGTGGCACGCTCGCCCACCAGACCGTTACCGACTGCCTCGCGACCTCGTTGCAGACGTGCTGGAACCAACAAAAAATTAAAATACTCAAGAATTCCCAAGCAAGCAGACCAAGACCAAGCTCAGCTCACAGAAAAAGAAGCCGGCGTAATTGTTTACGCCTTAGTCGTTCCATCCTACCGGACGACACATCGACGATGCGGAAATAAACAGTTCTAAAGATAGATTTAAAAAATCTATTTTTAGAACAGAATGCGCGCGCCCCGCCTACCGCCCGGCCCACTTGAACACTTACGCAGAGAGGCGAGAGCTCAGTCTGCGGGCACCCGTCGCGCCATGCGCACACGCAGCGCGCCGTCACCGTGCGGCGACCCCGCCACGCTCCGCAAACCGAATCGATGCCTAGCCGGTTTGCGGAGCGGGCGGTCCCGCCGTCACCACTACCGACTCCACATCGGGCCCGCTGCGCTCCGCAAACCGAGTCCGTACCTAGCCGGGTTGTGGAGCAAGCGGACCCACCACGCATCATCAGTTCGCAGCGACCGACATGCGTGGGCACTCTTCGCGATGCCTGCGTTATGTGGAAGCCCGAACTGATGGTACCAACAAAACCGGACAAGACACCAGGCCACAAACTCCGCCGCTCCTTGTCGCTGGACGCCCTCAGCCGGGCCTTGACCGGGTAGCCGGTCATCTCACCTGGCTGGGGCGACCGCCGGAGCAGCGTGAGATTGTCGGCCCCCGACACCGCAGCAACTAGACAAGGGAAACAAAACATCCCACTCCCAGGACCCTCCCTTATCCAAGGGAGGAGTTGAACGCTACGTGAAGAGGCTTAGGCCTAGGACACGTTTCCACGCACCCCCACAAGGGTGTAGTGATGCTCACGCAGATCACGTCGCATTCCATCCTCAGTCGCTGACGCGGAACGTTACGTTGCTCTCTCTCACTCTCGTTGCTCTCACACTCGTCACACAAAGATGTCACGCCGCAGCATGATGATCAAGCCTCAGCCCAAGACGTCGGAGTTGGTGCACAACGCCATATGGGCGTTGAGGGAGCGAGGCGGATCATCCGGCGAGTCCATCCGTCGGTACATCCACGAGAGCTGCCGAGTCCAACCGGACAGCTTAGAGCCGTCCGTGGCGGACTATTTGCGGAGCGCCGCAGAGAACGGCACTCTCGTGCAGACGGGCGCGGGCCTGTACACCTTTGTGGTGGACGAAGCTCCGAGGGAGAGGGACCCGCTGAACAACCAGCTGAAGCGACTGAAGCGGTGGCTGGCGCGACAGCAGCGACCCACCGGCTAAGCGTCCTACGGCGCGGGCGGTGCGGAGCGGCGCGCATTTAAAAACAGCCCTTTTCAGGGCTACAATATTTTTCATAGAATTACAAAATTCGTTTCTATAGAATAAAGAACAAGCAAAAGTCATACCCGCCCATTGGCCTGGGTGCCTTGCCTACATACATACCTACCCATCTACCTATTGAATAGAATAGAATAGGTGGGTGTGTATGTGTAGGTAGGTATCTATCGCTGTGGACACCTGATTGCAGAACTGCTTCTGCTATCGCCGGTGGAAGGCTCTGAACACCGTCGCGTGGCTGCCTGGAATTATTTATGCATGAGTTTTAGGCATGCAGTTTATTTTTAGTAACTAGTAGTATCTATATACTTGTCAATACATATATTTAGTTATGAATGATTGGGTTTTAAATGCTTTATAAGAGTCAATTGTTATGCTTATTATTATTATTATATACAATCATGGTGGAACATACATAAACCGTCATTGCGTTTTTTTTTCTTTCTTTTATTAGGCAGGTATTCGAGATAGGTAGGAGACAGGTAACTGTGTACATATATCACTTGTTTATTTTTTTATAGAGAGTTTATACACATCTGTATAAACCTTTTAAGTATCTACCTCAACCGATGGCTACTAGGTATCTATCTGGTAATAATAATTATGTAGGCACATAATTAAACATTAATTATGTTTTGTGGAACGCAGTTTCAATTTCAGTTTTTCATTTTGTCACGAGCGGCGGAGGCGGTGGTTTGATTTTATTCGTTTGGAAAAAAAATATTTAAAAAAATGTACCTGACTCCCGGTCTAGGGGTAAATTATTGTTTAAGTTGTACCTATTTACGAAATATCTCTTTTACTACAACATCAAACAAAAGAGCAACACAAAATTATAAACGAACACTGCAATCCCATGTTTATAATAATACACAATTACTTATTTGACAGTCTCAGTCACCGTACGTTGTTGTGAACGCGTAAGTACCTATATAATACGGCGACAGCCCGTATCACGTCGCATTCCATCCTCAGTCGCTGACGCGGAACGTTACGTTGCTCTCTCTCACTCTCGTTGCTCTCACACTCGTCACACAAAGATGTCACGCCGCAGCATGATGATCAAGCCTCAGCCCAAGACGTCGGAGTTGGTGCACAACGCCATATGGGCGTTGAGGGAGCGAGGCGGATCATCCGGCGAGTCCATCCGTCGGTACATCCACGAGAGCTGCCGAGTCCAACCGGACAGCTTAGAGCCGTCCGTGGCGGACTATTTGCGGAGCGCCGCAGAGAACGGCACTCTCGTGCAGACGGGCGCGGGCCTGTACACCTTTGTGGTGGACGAAGCTCCGAGGGAGAGGGACCCGCTGAACAACCAGCTGAAGCGACTGAAGCGGTGGCTGGCGCGACAGCAGCGACCCACCGGCTAAGCGTCCTACGGCGCGGGCGGTGCGGAGCGGCGCGCATTTAAAAACAGCCCTTTTCAGGGCTACAATATTTTTCATAGAATTACAAAATTCGTTTCTATAGAATAAAGAACAAGCAAAAGTCATACCCGCCCATTGGCCTGGGTGCCTTGCCTACATACATACCTACCCATCTACCTATTGAATAGAATAGAATAGGTGGGTGTGTATGTGTAGGTAGGTATCTATCGCTGTGGACACCTGATTGCAGAACTGCTTCTGCTATCGCCGGTGGAAGGCTCTGAACACCGTCGCGTGGCTGCCTGGAATTATTTATGCATGAGTTTTAGGCATGCAGTTTATTTTTAGTAACTAGTAGTATCTATATACTTGTCAATACATATATTTAGTTATGAATGATTGGGTTTTAAATGCTTTATAAGAGTCAATTGTTATGCTTATTATTATTATTATATACAATCATGGTGGAACATACATAAACCGTCATTGCGTTTTTTTTTCTTTCTTTTATTAGGCAGGTATTCGAGATAGGTAGGAGACAGGTAACTGTGTACATATATCACTTGTTTATTTTTTTATAGAGAGTTTATACACATCTGTATAAACCTTTTAAGTATCTACCTCAACCGATGGCTACTAGGTATCTATCTGGTAATAATAATTATGTAGGCACATAATTAAACATTAATTATGTTTTGTGGAACGCAGTTTCAATTTCAGTTTTTCATTTTGTCACGAGCGGCGGAGGCGGTGGTTTGATTTTATTCGTTTGGAAAAAAAATATTTAAAAAAATGTACCTGACTCCCGGTCTAGGGGTAAATTATTGTTTAAGTTGTACCTATTTACGAAATATCTCTTTTACTACAACATCAAACAAAAGAGCAACACAAAATTATAAACGAACACTGCAATCCCATGTTTATAATAATACACAATTACTTATTTGACAGTCTCAGTCACCGTACGTTGTTGTGAACGCGTAAGTACCTATATAATACGGCGACAGCCCGTATCACGTCGCATTCCATCCTCAGTCGCTGACGCGGAACGTTACGTTGCTCTCTCTCACTCTCGTTGCTCTCACACTCGTCACACAAAGATGTCACGCCGCAGCATGATGATCAAGCCTCAGCCCAAGACGTCGGAGTTGGTGCACAACGCCATATGGGCGTTGAGGGAGCGAGGCGGATCATCCGGCGAGTCCATCCGTCGGTACATCCACGAGAGCTGCCGAGTCCAACCGGACAGCTTAGAGCCGTCCGTGGCGGACTATTTGCGGAGCGCCGCAGAGAACGGCACTCTCGTGCAGACGGGCGCGGGCCTGTACACCTTTGTGGTGGACGAAGCTCCGAGGGAGAGGGACCCGCTGAACAACCAGCTGAAGCGACTGAAGCGGTGGCTGGCGCGACAGCAGCGACCCACCGGCTAAGCGTCCTACGGCGCGGGCGGTGCGGAGCGGCGCGCATTTAAAAACAGCCCTTTTCAGGGCTACAATATTTTTCATAGAATTACAAAATTCGTTTCTATAGAATAAAGAACAAGCAAAAGTCATACCCGCCCATTGGCCTGGGTGCCTTGCCTACATACATACCTACCCATCTACCTATTGAATAGAATAGAATAGGTGGGTGTGTATGTGTAGGTAGGTATCTATCGCTGTGGACACCTGATTGCAGAACTGCTTCTGCTATCGCCGGTGGAAGGCTCTGAACACCGTCGCGTGGCTGCCTGGAATTATTTATGCATGAGTTTTAGGCATGCAGTTTATTTTTAGTAACTAGTAGTATCTATATACTTGTCAATACATATATTTCGTTATGAATGATTGGGTTTTAAATGCTTTATAAGAGTCAATTGTTATGCTTATTATTATTATTATATACAATCATGGTGGAACATACATAAACCGTCATTGCGTTTTTTTTTCTTTCTTTTATTAGGCAGGTATTCGAGATAGGTAGGAGACAGGTAACTGTGTACATATATCACTTGTTTATTTTTTTATAGAGAGTTTATACACATCTGTATAAACCTTTTAAGTATCTACCTCAACCGATGGCTACTAGGTATCTATCTGGTAATAATAATTATGTAGGCACATAATTAAACATTAATTATGTTTTGTGGAACGCAGTTTCAATTTCAGTTTTTCATTTTGTCACGAGCGGCGGAGGCGGTGGTTTGATTTTATTCGTTTGGAAAAAAAATATTTAAAAAAATGTACCTGACTCCCGGTCTAGGGGTAAATTATTGTTTAAGTTGTACCTATTTACGAAATATCTCTTTTACTACAACATCAAACAAAAGAGCAACACAAAATTATAAACGAACACTGCAATCCCATGTTTATAATAATACACAATTACTTATTTGACAGTCTCAGTCACCGTACGTTGTTGTGAACGCGTAAGTACCTATATAATACGGCGACAGCCCGTATCACGTCGCATTCCATCCTCAGTCGCTGACGCGGAACGTTACGTTGCTCTCTCTCACTCTCGTTGCTCTCACACTCGTCACACAAAGATGTCACGCCGCAGCATGATGATCAAGCCTCAGCCCAAGACGTCGGAGTTGGTGCACAACGCCATATGGGCGTTGAGGGAGCGAGGCGGATCATCCGGCGAGTCCATCCGTCGGTACATCCACGAGAGCTGCCGAGTCCAACCGGACAGCTTAGAGCCGTCCGTGGCGGACTATTTGCGGAGCGCCGCAGAGAACGGCACTCTCGTGCAGACGGGCGCGGGCCTGTACACCTTTGTGGTGGACGAAGCTCCGAGGGAGAGGGACCCGCTGAACAACCAGCTGAAGCGACTGAAGCGGTGGCTGGCGCGACAGCAGCGACCCACCGGCTAAGCGTCCTACGGCGCGGGCGGTGCGGAGCGGCGCGCATTTAAAAACAGCCCTTTTCAGGGCTACAATATTTTTCATAGAATTACAAAATTCGTTTCTATAGAATAAAGAACAAGCAAAAGTCATACCCGCCCATTGGCCTGGGTGCCTTGCCTACATACATACCTACCCATCTACCTATTGAATAGAATAGAATAGGTGGGTGTGTATGTGTAGGTAGGTATCTATCGCTGTGGACACCTGATTGCAGAACTGCTTCTGCTATCGCCGGTGGAAGGCTCTGAACACCGTCGCGTGGCTGCCTGGAATTATTTATGCATGAGTTTTAGGCATGCAGTTTATTTTTAGTAACTAGTAGTATCTATATACTTGTCAATACATATATTTCGTTATGAATGATTGGGTTTTAAATGCTTTATAAGAGTCAATTGTTATGCTTATTATTATTATTATATACAATCATGGTGGAACATACATAAACCGTCATTGCGTTTTTTTTTCTTTCTTTTATTAGGCAGGTATTCGAGATAGGTAGGAGACAGGTAACTGTGTACATATATCACTTGTTTATTTTTTTATAGAGAGTTTATACACATCTGTATAAACCTTTTAAGTATCTACCTCAACCGATGGCTACTAGGTATCTATCTGGTAATAATAATTATGTAGGCACATAATTAAACATTAATTATGTTTTGTGGAACGCAGTTTCAATTTCAGTTTTTCATTTTGTCACGAGCGGCGGAGGCGGTGGTTTGATTTTATTCGTTTGGAAAAAAAATATTTAAAAAAATGTACCTGACTCCCGGTCTAGGGGTAAATTATTGTTTAAGTTGTACCTATTTACGAAATATCTCTTTTACTACAACATCAAACAAAAGAGCAACACAAAATTATAAACGAACACTGCAATCCCATGTTTATAATAATACACAATTACTTATTTGACAGTCTCAGTCACCGTACGTTGTTGTGAACGCGTAAGTACCTATATAATACGGCGACAGCCCGTATCACGTCGCATTCCATCCTCAGTCGCTGACGCGGAACGTTACGTTGCTCTCTCTCACTCTCGTTGCTCTCACACTCGTCACACAAAGATGTCACGCCGCAGCATGATGATCAAGCCTCAGCCCAAGACGTCGGAGTTGGTGCACAACGCCATATGGGCGTTGAGGGAGCGAGGCGGATCATCCGGCGAGTCCATCCGTCGGTACATCCACGAGAGCTGCCGAGTCCAACCGGACAGCTTAGAGCCGTCCGTGGCGGACTATTTGCGGAGCGCCGCAGAGAACGGCACTCTCGTGCAGACGGGCGCGGGCCTGTACACCTTTGTGGTGGACGAAGCTCCGAGGGAGAGGGACCCGCTGAACAACCAGCTGAAGCGACTGAAGCGGTGGCTGGCGCGACAGCAGCGACCCACCGGCTAAGCGTCCTACGGCGCGGGCGGTGCGGAGCGGCGCGCATTTAAAAACAGCCCTTTTCAGGGCTACAATATTTTTCATAGAATTACAAAATTCGTTTCTATAGAATAAAGAACAAGCAAAAGTCATACCCGCCCATTGGCCTGGGTGCCTTGCCTACATACATACCTACCCATCTACCTATTGAATAGAATAGAATAGGTGGGTGTGTATGTGTAGGTAGGTATCTATCGCTGTGGACACCTGATTGCAGAACTGCTTCTGCTATCGCCGGTGGAAGGCTCTGAACACCGTCGCGTGGCTGCCTGGAATTATTTATGCATGAGTTTTAGGCATGCAGTTTATTTTTAGTAACTAGTAGTATCTATATACTTGTCAATACATATATTTAGTTATGAATGATTGGGTTTTAAATGCTTTATAAGAGTCAATTGTTATGCTTATTATTATTATTATATACAATCATGGTGGAACATACATAAACCGTCATTGCGTTTTTTTTTCTTTCTTTTATTAGGCAGGTATTCGAGATAGGTAGGAGACAGGTAACTGTGTACATATATCACTTGTTTATTTTTTTATAGAGAGTTTATACACATCTGTATAAACCTTTTAAGTATCTACCTCAACCGATGGCTACTAGGTATCTATCTGGTAATAATAATTATGTAGGCACATAATTAAACATTAATTATGTTTTGTGGAACGCAGTTTCAATTTCAGTTTTTCATTTTGTCACGAGCGGCGGAGGCGGTGGTTTGATTTTATTCGTTTGGAAAAAAAATATTTAAAAAAATGTACCTGACTCCCGGTCTAGGGGTAAATTATTGTTTAAGTTGTACCTATTTACGAAATATCTCTTTTACTACAACATCAAACAAAAGAGCAACACAAAATTATAAACGAACACTGCAATCCCATGTTTATAATAATACACAATTACTTATTTGACAGTCTCAGTCACCGTACGTTGTTGTGAACGCGTAAGTACCTATATAATACGGCGACAGCCCGTATCACGTCGCATTCCATCCTCAGTCGCTGACGCGGAACGTTACGTTGCTCTCTCTCACTCTCGTTGCTCTCACACTCGTCACACAAAGATGTCACGCCGCAGCATGATGATCAAGCCTCAGCCCAAGACGTCGGAGTTGGTGCACAACGCCATATGGGCGTTGAGGGAGCGAGGCGGATCATCCGGCGAGTCCATCCGTCGGTACATCCACGAGAGCTGCCGAGTCCAACCGGACAGCTTAGAGCCGTCCGTGGCGGACTATTTGCGGAGCGCCGCAGAGAACGGCACTCTCGTGCAGACGGGCGCGGGCCTGTACACCTTTGTGGTGGACGAAGCTCCGAGGGAGAGGGACCCGCTGAACAACCAGCTGAAGCGACTGAAGCGGTGGCTGGCGCGACAGCAGCGACCCACCGGCTAAGCGTCCTACGGCGCGGGCGGTGCGGAGCGGCGCGCATTTAAAAACAGCCCTTTTCAGGGCTACAATATTTTTCATAGAATTACAAAATTCGTTTCTATAGAATAAAGAACAAGCAAAAGTCATACCCGCCCATTGGCCTGGGTGCCTTGCCTACATACATACCTACCCATCTACCTATTGAATAGAATAGAATAGGTGGGTGTGTATGTGTAGGTAGGTATCTATCGCTGTGGACACCTGATTGCAGAACTGCTTCTGCTATCGCCGGTGGAAGGCTCTGAACACCGTCGCGTGGCTGCCTGGAATTATTTATGCATGAGTTTTAGGCATGCAGTTTATTTTTAGTAACTAGTAGTATCTATATACTTGTCAATACATATATTTAGTTATGAATGATTGGGTTTTAAATGCTTTATAAGAGTCAATTGTTATGCTTATTATTATTATTATATACAATCATGGTGGAACATACATAAACCGTCATTGCGTTTTTTTTTCTTTCTTTTATTAGGCAGGTATTCGAGATAGGTAGGAGACAGGTAACTGTGTACATATATCACTTGTTTATTTTTTTATAGAGAGTTTATACACATCTGTATAAACCTTTTAAGTATCTACCTCAACCGATGGCTACTAGGTATCTATCTGGTAATAATAATTATGTAGGCACATAATTAAACATTAATTATGTTTTGTGGAACGCAGTTTCAATTTCAGTTTTTCATTTTGTCACGAGCGGCGGAGGCGGTGGTTTGATTTTATTCGTTTGGAAAAAAAATATTTAAAAAAATGTACCTGACTCCCGGTCTAGGGGTAAATTATTGTTTAAGTTGTACCTATTTACGAAATATCTCTTTTACTACAACATCAAACAAAAGAGCAACACAAAATTATAAACGAACACTGCAATCCCATGTTTATAATAATACACAATTACTTATTTGACAGTCTCAGTCACCGTACGTTGTTGTGAACGCGTAAGTACCTATATAATACGGCGACAGCCCGTATCACGTCGCATTCCATCCTCAGTCGCTGACGCGGAACGTTACGTTGCTCTCTCTCACTCTCGTTGCTCTCACACTCGTCACACAAAGATGTCACGCCGCAGCATGATGATCAAGCCTCAGCCCAAGACGTCGGAGTTGGTGCACAACGCCATATGGGCGTTGAGGGAGCGAGGCGGATCATCCGGCGAGTCCATCCGTCGGTACATCCACGAGAGCTGCCGAGTCCAACCGGACAGCTTAGAGCCGTCCGTGGCGGACTATTTGCGGAGCGCCGCAGAGAACGGCACTCTCGTGCAGACGGGCGCGGGCCTGTACACCTTTGTGGTGGACGAAGCTCCGAGGGAGAGGGACCCGCTGAACAACCAGCTGAAGCGACTGAAGCGGTGGCTGGCGCGACAGCAGCGACCCACCGGCTAAGCGTCCTACGGCGCGGGCGGTGCGGAGCGGCGCGCATTTAAAAACAGCCCTTTTCAGGGCTACAATATTTTTCATAGAATTACAAAATTCGTTTCTATAGAATAAAGAACAAGCAAAAGTCATACCCGCCCATTGGCCTGGGTGCCTTGCCTACATACATACCTACCCATCTACCTATTGAATAGAATAGAATAGGTGGGTGTGTATGTGTAGGTAGGTATCTATCGCTGTGGACACCTGATTGCAGAACTGCTTCTGCTATCGCCGGTGGAAGGCTCTGAACACCGTCGCGTGGCTGCCTGGAATTATTTATGCATGAGTTTTAGGCATGCAGTTTATTTTTAGTAACTAGTAGTATCTATATACTTGTCAATACATATATTTCGTTATGAATGATTGGGTTTTAAATGCTTTATAAGAGTCAATTGTTATGCTTATTATTATTATTATATACAATCATGGTGGAACATACATAAACCGTCATTGCGTTTTTTTTTCTTTCTTTTATTAGGCAGGTATTCGAGATAGGTAGGAGACAGGTAACTGTGTACATATATCACTTGTTTATTTTTTTATAGAGAGTTTATACACATCTGTATAAACCTTTTAAGTATCTACCTCAACCGATGGCTACTAGGTATCTATCTGGTAATAATAATTATGTAGGCACATAATTAAACATTAATTATGTTTTGTGGAACGCAGTTTCAATTTCAGTTTTTCATTTTGTCACGAGCGGCGGAGGCGGTGGTTTGATTTTATTCGTTTGGAAAAAAAATATTTAAAAAAATGTACCTGACTCCCGGTCTAGGGGTAAATTATTGTTTAAGTTGTACCTATTTACGAAATATCTCTTTTACTACAACATCAAACAAAAGAGCAACACAAAATTATAAACGAACACTGCAATCCCATGTTTATAATAATACACAATTACTTATTTGACAGTCTCAGTCACCGTACGTTGTTGTGAACGCGTAAGTACCTATATAATACGGCGACAGCCCGTATCACGTCGCATTCCATCCTCAGTCGCTGACGCGGAACGTTACGTTGCTCTCTCTCACTCTCGTTGCTCTCACACTCGTCACACAAAGATGTCACGCCGCAGCATGATGATCAAGCCTCAGCCCAAGACGTCGGAGTTGGTGCACAACGCCATATGGGCGTTGAGGGAGCGAGGCGGATCATCCGGCGAGTCCATCCGTCGGTACATCCACGAGAGCTGCCGAGTCCAACCGGACAGCTTAGAGCCGTCCGTGGCGGACTATTTGCGGAGCGCCGCAGAGAACGGCACTCTCGTGCAGACGGGCGCGGGCCTGTACACCTTTGTGGTGGACGAAGCTCCGAGGGAGAGGGACCCGCTGAACAACCAGCTGAAGCGACTGAAGCGGTGGCTGGCGCGACAGCAGCGACCCACCGGCTAAGCGTCCTACGGCGCGGGCGGTGCGGAGCGGCGCGCATTTAAAAACAGCCCTTTTCAGGGCTACAATATTTTTCATAGAATTACAAAATTCGTTTCTATAGAATAAAGAACAAGCAAAAGTCATACCCGCCCATTGGCCTGGGTGCCTTGCCTACATACATACCTACCCATCTACCTATTGAATAGAATAGAATAGGTGGGTGTGTATGTGTAGGTAGGTATCTATCGCTGTGGACACCTGATTGCAGAACTGCTTCTGCTATCGCCGGTGGAAGGCTCTGAACACCGTCGCGTGGCTGCCTGGAATTATTTATGCATGAGTTTTAGGCATGCAGTTTATTTTTAGTAACTAGTAGTATCTATATACTTGTCAATACATATATTTCGTTATGAATGATTGGGTTTTAAATGCTTTATAAGAGTCAATTGTTATGCTTATTATTATTATTATATACAATCATGGTGGAACATACATAAACCGTCATTGCGTTTTTTTTTCTTTCTTTTATTAGGCAGGTATTCGAGATAGGTAGGAGACAGGTAACTGTGTACATATATCACTTGTTTATTTTTTTATAGAGAGTTTATACACATCTGTATAAACCTTTTAAGTATCTACCTCAACCGATGGCTACTAGGTATCTATCTGGTAATAATAATTATGTAGGCACATAATTAAACATTAATTATGTTTTGTGGAACGCAGTTTCAATTTCAGTTTTTCATTTTGTCACGAGCGGCGGAGGCGGTGGTTTGATTTTATTCGTTTGGAAAAAAAATATTTAAAAAAATGTACCTGACTCCCGGTCTAGGGGTAAATTATTGTTTAAGTTGTACCTATTTACGAAATATCTCTTTTACTACAACATCAAACAAAAGAGCAACACAAAATTATAAACGAACACTGCAATCCCATGTTTATAATAATACACAATTACTTATTTGACAGTCTCAGTCACCGTACGTTGTTGTGAACGCGTAAGTACCTATATAATACGGCGACAGCCCGTATCACGTCGCATTCCATCCTCAGTCGCTGACGCGGAACGTTACGTTGCTCTCTCTCACTCTCGTTGCTCTCACACTCGTCACACAAAGATGTCACGCCGCAGCATGATGATCAAGCCTCAGCCCAAGACGTCGGAGTTGGTGCACAACGCCATATGGGCGTTGAGGGAGCGAGGCGGATCATCCGGCGAGTCCATCCGTCGGTACATCCACGAGAGCTGCCGAGTCCAACCGGACAGCTTAGAGCCGTCCGTGGCGGACTATTTGCGGAGCGCCGCAGAGAACGGCACTCTCGTGCAGACGGGCGCGGGCCTGTACACCTTTGTGGTGGACGAAGCTCCGAGGGAGAGGGACCCGCTGAACAACCAGCTGAAGCGACTGAAGCGGTGGCTGGCGCGACAGCAGCGACCCACCGGCTAAGCGTCCTACGGCGCGGGCGGTGCGGAGCGGCGCGCATTTAAAAACAGCCCTTTTCAGGGCTACAATATTTTTCATAGAATTACAAAATTCGTTTCTATAGAATAAAGAACAAGCAAAAGTCATACCCGCCCATTGGCCTGGGTGCCTTGCCTACATACATACCTACCCATCTACCTATTGAATAGAATAGAATAGGTGGGTGTGTATGTGTAGGTAGGTATCTATCGCTGTGGACACCTGATTGCAGAACTGCTTCTGCTATCGCCGGTGGAAGGCTCTGAACACCGTCGCGTGGCTGCCTGGAATTATTTATGCATGAGTTTTAGGCATGCAGTTTATTTTTAGTAACTAGTAGTATCTATATACTTGTCAATACATATATTTCGTTATGAATGATTGGGTTTTAAATGCTTTATAAGAGTCAATTGTTATGCTTATTATTATTATTATATACAATCATGGTGGAACATACATAAACCGTCATTGCGTTTTTTTTTCTTTCTTTTATTAGGCAGGTATTCGAGATAGGTAGGAGACAGGTAACTGTGTACATATATCACTTGTTTATTTTTTTATAGAGAGTTTATACACATCTGTATAAACCTTTTAAGTATCTACCTCAACCGATGGCTACTAGGTATCTATCTGGTAATAATAATTATGTAGGCACATAATTAAACATTAATTATGTTTTGTGGAACGCAGTTTCAATTTCAGTTTTTCATTTTGTCACGAGCGGCGGAGGCGGTGGTTTGATTTTATTCGTTTGGAAAAAAAATATTTAAAAAAATGTACCTGACTCCCGGTCTAGGGGTAAATTATTGTTTAAGTTGTACCTATTTACGAAATATCTCTTTTACTACAACATCAAACAAAAGAGCAACACAAAATTATAAACGAACACTGCAATCCCATGTTTATAATAATACACAATTACTTATTTGACAGTCTCAGTCACCGTACGTTGTTGTGAACGCGTAAGTACCTATATAATACGGCGACAGCCCGTATCACGTCGCATTCCATCCTCAGTCGCTGACGCGGAACGTTACGTTGCTCTCTCTCACTCTCGTTGCTCTCACACTCGTCACACAAAGATGTCACGCCGCAGCATGATGATCAAGCCTCAGCCCAAGACGTCGGAGTTGGTGCACAACGCCATATGGGCGTTGAGGGAGCGAGGCGGATCATCCGGCGAGTCCATCCGTCGGTACATCCACGAGAGCTGCCGAGTCCAACCGGACAGCTTAGAGCCGTCCGTGGCGGACTATTTGCGGAGCGCCGCAGAGAACGGCACTCTCGTGCAGACGGGCGCGGGCCTGTACACCTTTGTGGTGGACGAAGCTCCGAGGGAGAGGGACCCGCTGAACAACCAGCTGAAGCGACTGAAGCGGTGGCTGGCGCGACAGCAGCGACCCACCGGCTAAGCGTCCTACGGCGCGGGCGGTGCGGAGCGGCGCGCATTTAAAAACAGCCCTTTTCAGGGCTACAATATTTTTCATAGAATTACAAAATTCGTTTCTATAGAATAAAGAACAAGCAAAAGTCATACCCGCCCATTGGCCTGGGTGCCTTGCCTACATACATACCTACCCATCTACCTATTGAATAGAATAGAATAGGTGGGTGTGTATGTGTAGGTAGGTATCTATCGCTGTGGACACCTGATTGCAGAACTGCTTCTGCTATCGCCGGTGGAAGGCTCTGAACACCGTCGCGTGGCTGCCTGGAATTATTTATGCATGAGTTTTAGGCATGCAGTTTATTTTTAGTAACTAGTAGTATCTATATACTTGTCAATACATATATTTAGTTATGAATGATTGGGTTTTAAATGCTTTATAAGAGTCAATTGTTATGCTTATTATTATTATTATATACAATCATGGTGGAACATACATAAACCGTCATTGCGTTTTTTTTTCTTTCTTTTATTAGGCAGGTATTCGAGATAGGTAGGAGACAGGTAACTGTGTACATATATCACTTGTTTATTTTTTTATAGAGAGTTTATACACATCTGTATAAACCTTTTAAGTATCTACCTCAACCGATGGCTACTAGGTATCTATCTGGTAATAATAATTATGTAGGCACATAATTAAACATTAATTATGTTTTGTGGAACGCAGTTTCAATTTCAGTTTTTCATTTTGTCACGAGCGGCGGAGGCGGTGGTTTGATTTTATTCGTTTGGAAAAAAAATATTTAAAAAAATGTACCTGACTCCCGGTCTAGGGGTAAATTATTGTTTAAGTTGTACCTATTTACGAAATATCTCTTTTACTACAACATCAAACAAAAGAGCAACACAAAATTATAAACGAACACTGCAATCCCATGTTTATAATAATACACAATTACTTATTTGACAGTCTCAGTCACCGTACGTTGTTGTGAACGCGTAAGTACCTATATAATACGGCGACAGCCCGTATCACGTCGCATTCCATCCTCAGTCGCTGACGCGGAACGTTACGTTGCTCTCTCTCACTCTCGTTGCTCTCACACTCGTCACACAAAGATGTCACGCCGCAGCATGATGATCAAGCCTCAGCCCAAGACGTCGGAGTTGGTGCACAACGCCATATGGGCGTTGAGGGAGCGAGGCGGATCATCCGGCGAGTCCATCCGTCGGTACATCCACGAGAGCTGCCGAGTCCAACCGGACAGCTTAGAGCCGTCCGTGGCGGACTATTTGCGGAGCGCCGCAGAGAACGGCACTCTCGTGCAGACGGGCGCGGGCCTGTACACCTTTGTGGTGGACGAAGCTCCGAGGGAGAGGGACCCGCTGAACAACCAGCTGAAGCGACTGAAGCGGTGGCTGGCGCGACAGCAGCGACCCACCGGCTAAGCGTCCTACGGCGCGGGCGGTGCGGAGCGGCGCGCATTTAAAAACAGCCCTTTTCAGGGCTACAATATTTTTCATAGAATTACAAAATTCGTTTCTATAGAATAAAGAACAAGCAAAAGTCATACCCGCCCATTGGCCTGGGTGCCTTGCCTACATACATACCTACCCATCTACCTATTGAATAGAATAGAATAGGTGGGTGTGTATGTGTAGGTAGGTATCTATCGCTGTGGACACCTGATTGCAGAACTGCTTCTGCTATCGCCGGTGGAAGGCTCTGAACACCGTCGCGTGGCTGCCTGGAATTATTTATGCATGAGTTTTAGGCATGCAGTTTATTTTTAGTAACTAGTAGTATCTATATACTTGTCAATACATATATTTCGTTATGAATGATTGGGTTTTAAATGCTTTATAAGAGTCAATTGTTATGCTTATTATTATTATTATATACAATCATGGTGGAACATACATAAACCGTCATTGCGTTTTTTTTTCTTTCTTTTATTAGGCAGGTATTCGAGATAGGTAGGAGACAGGTAACTGTGTACATATATCACTTGTTTATTTTTTTATAGAGAGTTTATACACATCTGTATAAACCTTTTAAGTATCTACCTCAACCGATGGCTACTAGGTATCTATCTGGTAATAATAATTATGTAGGCACATAATTAAACATTAATTATGTTTTGTGGAACGCAGTTTCAATTTCAGTTTTTCATTTTGTCACGAGCGGCGGAGGCGGTGGTTTGATTTTATTCGTTTGGAAAAAAAATATTTAAAAAAATGTACCTGACTCCCGGTCTAGGGGTAAATTATTGTTTAAGTTGTACCTATTTACGAAATATCTCTTTTACTACAACATCAAACAAAAGAGCAACACAAAATTATAAACGAACACTGCAATCCCATGTTTATAATAATACACAATTACTTATTTGACAGTCTCAGTCACCGTACGTTGTTGTGAACGCGTAAGTACCTATATAATACGGCGACAGCCCGTATCACGTCGCATTCCATCCTCAGTCGCTGACGCGGAACGTTACGTTGCTCTCTCTCACTCTCGTTGCTCTCACACTCGTCACACAAAGATGTCACGCCGCAGCATGATGATCAAGCCTCAGCCCAAGACGTCGGAGTTGGTGCACAACGCCATATGGGCGTTGAGGGAGCGAGGCGGATCATCCGGCGAGTCCATCCGTCGGTACATCCACGAGAGCTGCCGAGTCCAACCGGACAGCTTAGAGCCGTCCGTGGCGGACTATTTGCGGAGCGCCGCAGAGAACGGCACTCTCGTGCAGACGGGCGCGGGCCTGTACACCTTTGTGGTGGACGAAGCTCCGAGGGAGAGGGACCCGCTGAACAACCAGCTGAAGCGACTGAAGCGGTGGCTGGCGCGACAGCAGCGACCCACCGGCTAAGCGTCCTACGGCGCGGGCGGTGCGGAGCGGCGCGCATTTAAAAACAGCCCTTTTCAGGGCTACAATATTTTTCATAGAATTACAAAATTCGTTTCTATAGAATAAAGAACAAGCAAAAGTCATACCCGCCCATTGGCCTGGGTGCCTTGCCTACATACATACCTACCCATCTACCTATTGAATAGAATAGAATAGGTGGGTGTGTATGTGTAGGTAGGTATCTATCGCTGTGGACACCTGATTGCAGAACTGCTTCTGCTATCGCCGGTGGAAGGCTCTGAACACCGTCGCGTGGCTGCCTGGAATTATTTATGCATGAGTTTTAGGCATGCAGTTTATTTTTAGTAACTAGTAGTATCTATATACTTGTCAATACATATATTTAGTTATGAATGATTGGGTTTTAAATGCTTTATAAGAGTCAATTGTTATGCTTATTATTATTATTATATACAATCATGGTGGAACATACATAAACCGTCATTGCGTTTTTTTTTCTTTCTTTTATTAGGCAGGTATTCGAGATAGGTAGGAGACAGGTAACTGTGTACATATATCACTTGTTTATTTTTTTATAGAGAGTTTATACACATCTGTATAAACCTTTTAAGTATCTACCTCAACCGATGGCTACTAGGTATCTATCTGGTAATAATAATTATGTAGGCACATAATTAAACATTAATTATGTTTTGTGGAACGCAGTTTCAATTTCAGTTTTTCATTTTGTCACGAGCGGCGGAGGCGGTGGTTTGATTTTATTCGTTTGGAAAAAAAATATTTAAAAAAATGTACCTGACTCCCGGTCTAGGGGTAAATTATTGTTTAAGTTGTACCTATTTACGAAATATCTCTTTTACTACAACATCAAACAAAAGAGCAACACAAAATTATAAACGAACACTGCAATCCCATGTTTATAATAATACACAATTACTTATTTGACAGTCTCAGTCACCGTACGTTGTTGTGAACGCGTAAGTACCTATATAATACGGCGACAGCCCGTATCACGTCGCATTCCATCCTCAGTCGCTGACGCGGAACGTTACGTTGCTCTCTCTCACTCTCGTTGCTCTCACACTCGTCACACAAAGATGTCACGCCGCAGCATGATGATCAAGCCTCAGCCCAAGACGTCGGAGTTGGTGCACAACGCCATATGGGCGTTGAGGGAGCGAGGCGGATCATCCGGCGAGTCCATCCGTCGGTACATCCACGAGAGCTGCCGAGTCCAACCGGACAGCTTAGAGCCGTCCGTGGCGGACTATTTGCGGAGCGCCGCAGAGAACGGCACTCTCGTGCAGACGGGCGCGGGCCTGTACACCTTTGTGGTGGACGAAGCTCCGAGGGAGAGGGACCCGCTGAACAACCAGCTGAAGCGACTGAAGCGGTGGCTGGCGCGACAGCAGCGACCCACCGGCTAAGCGTCCTACGGCGCGGGCGGTGCGGAGCGGCGCGCATTTAAAAACAGCCCTTTTCAGGGCTACAATATTTTTCATAGAATTACAAAATTCGTTTCTATAGAATAAAGAACAAGCAAAAGTCATACCCGCCCATTGGCCTGGGTGCCTTGCCTACATACATACCTACCCATCTACCTATTGAATAGAATAGAATAGGTGGGTGTGTATGTGTAGGTAGGTATCTATCGCTGTGGACACCTGATTGCAGAACTGCTTCTGCTATCGCCGGTGGAAGGCTCTGAACACCGTCGCGTGGCTGCCTGGAATTATTTATGCATGAGTTTTAGGCATGCAGTTTATTTTTAGTAACTAGTAGTATCTATATACTTGTCAATATATATATTTAGTTATGAATGATTGGGTTTTAAATGCTTTATAAGAGTCAATTGTTATGCTTATTATTATTATTATATACAATCATGGTGGAACATACATAAACCGTCATTGCGTTTTTTTTTCTTTCTTTTATTAGGCAGGTATTCGAGATAGGTAGGAGACAGGTAACTGTGTACATATATCACTTGTTTATTTTTTTATAGAGAGTTTATACACATCTGTATAAACCTTTTAAGTATCTACCTCAACCGATGGCTACTAGGTATCTATCTGGTAATAATAATTATGTAGGCACATAATTAAACATTAATTATGTTTTGTGGAACGCAGTTTCAATTTCAGTTTTTCATTTTGTCACGAGCGGCGGAGGCGGTGGTTTGATTTTATTCGTTTGGAAAAAAAATATTTAAAAAAATGTACCTGACTCCCGGTCTAGGGGTAAATTATTGTTTAAGTTGTACCTATTTACGAAATATCTCTTTTACTACAACATCAAACAAAAGAGCAACACAAAATTATAAACGAACACTGCAATCCCATGTTTATAATAATACACAATTACTTATTTGACAGTCTCAGTCACCGTACGTTGTTGTGAACGCGTAAGTACCTATATAATACGGCGACAGCCCGTATCACGTCGCATTCCATCCTCAGTCGCTGACGCGGAACGTTACGTTGCTCTCTCTCACTCTCGTTGCTCTCACACTCGTCACACAAAGATGTCACGCCGCAGCATGATGATCAAGCCTCAGCCCAAGACGTCGGAGTTGGTGCACAACGCCATATGGGCGTTGAGGGAGCGAGGCGGATCATCCGGCGAGTCCATCCGTCGGTACATCCACGAGAGCTGCCGAGTCCAACCGGACAGCTTAGAGCCGTCCGTGGCGGACTATTTGCGGAGCGCCGCAGAGAACGGCACTCTCGTGCAGACGGGCGCGGGCCTGTACACCTTTGTGGTGGACGAAGCTCCGAGGGAGAGGGACCCGCTGAACAACCAGCTGAAGCGACTGAAGCGGTGGCTGGCGCGACAGCAGCGACCCACCGGCTAAGCGTCCTACGGCGCGGGCGGTGCGGAGCGGCGCGCATTTAAAAACAGCCCTTTTCAGGGCTACAATATTTTTCATAGAATTACAAAATTCGTTTCTATAGAATAAAGAACAAGCAAAAGTCATACCCGCCCATTGGCCTGGGTGCCTTGCCTACATACATACCTACCCATCTACCTATTGAATAGAATAGAATAGGTGGGTGTGTATGTGTAGGTAGGTATCTATCGCTGTGGACACCTGATTGCAGAACTGCTTCTGCTATCGCCGGTGGAAGGCTCTGAACACCGTCGCGTGGCTGCCTGGAATTATTTATGCATGAGTTTTAGGCATGCAGTTTATTTTTAGTAACTAGTAGTATCTATATACTTGTCAATACATATATTTAGTTATGAATGATTGGGTTTTAAATGCTTTATAAGAGTCAATTGTTATGCTTATTATTATTATTATATACAATCATGGTGGAACATACATAAACCGTCATTGCGTTTTTTTTTCTTTCTTTTATTAGGCAGGTATTCGAGATAGGTAGGAGACAGGTAACTGTGTACATATATCACTTGTTTATTTTTTTATAGAGAGTTTATACACATCTGTATAAACCTTTTAAGTATCTACCTCAACCGATGGCTACTAGGTATCTATCTGGTAATAATAATTATGTAGGCACATAATTAAACATTAATTATGTTTTGTGGAACGCAGTTTCAATTTCAGTTTTTCATTTTGTCACGAGCGGCGGAGGCGGTGGTTTGATTTTATTCGTTTGGAAAAAAAATATTTAAAAAAATGTACCTGACTCCCGGTCTAGGGGTAAATTATTGTTTAAGTTGTACCTATTTACGAAATATCTCTTTTACTACAACATCAAACAAAAGAGCAACACAAAATTATAAACGAACACTGCAATCCCATGTTTATAATAATACACAATTACTTATTTGACAGTCTCAGTCACCGTACGTTGTTGTGAACGCGTAAGTACCTATATAATACGGCGACAGCCCGTATCACGTCGCATTCCATCCTCAGTCGCTGACGCGGAACGTTACGTTGCTCTCTCTCACTCTCGTTGCTCTCACACTCGTCACACAAAGATGTCACGCCGCAGCATGATGATCAAGCCTCAGCCCAAGACGTCGGAGTTGGTGCACAACGCCATATGGGCGTTGAGGGAGCGAGGCGGATCATCCGGCGAGTCCATCCGTCGGTACATCCACGAGAGCTGCCGAGTCCAACCGGACAGCTTAGAGCCGTCCGTGGCGGACTATTTGCGGAGCGCCGCAGAGAACGGCACTCTCGTGCAGACGGGCGCGGGCCTGTACACCTTTGTGGTGGACGAAGCTCCGAGGGAGAGGGACCCGCTGAACAACCAGCTGAAGCGACTGAAGCGGTGGCTGGCGCGACAGCAGCGACCCACCGGCTAAGCGTCCTACGGCGCGGGCGGTGCGGAGCGGCGCGCATTTAAAAACAGCCCTTTTCAGGGCTACAATATTTTTCATAGAATTACAAAATTCGTTTCTATAGAATAAAGAACAAGCAAAAGTCATACCCGCCCATTGGCCTGGGTGCCTTGCCTACATACATACCTACCCATCTACCTATTGAATAGAATAGAATAGGTGGGTGTGTATGTGTAGGTAGGTATCTATCGCTGTGGACACCTGATTGCAGAACTGCTTCTGCTATCGCCGGTGGAAGGCTCTGAACACCGTCGCGTGGCTGCCTGGAATTATTTATGCATGAGTTTTAGGCATGCAGTTTATTTTTAGTAACTAGTAGTATCTATATACTTGTCAATATATATATTTAGTTATGAATGATTGGGTTTTAAATGCTTTATAAGAGTCAATTGTTATGCTTATTATTATTATTATATACAATCATGGTGGAACATACATAAACCGTCATTGCGTTTTTTTTTCTTTCTTTTATTAGGCAGGTATTCGAGATAGGTAGGAGACAGGTAACTGTGTACATATATCACTTGTTTATTTTTTTATAGAGAGTTTATACACATCTGTATAAACCTTTTAAGTATCTACCTCAACCGATGGCTACTAGGTATCTATCTGGTAATAATAATTATGTAGGCACATAATTAAACATTAATTATGTTTTGTGGAACGCAGTTTCAATTTCAGTTTTTCATTTTGTCACGAGCGGCGGAGGCGGTGGTTTGATTTTATTCGTTTGGAAAAAAAATATTTAAAAAAATGTACCTGACTCCCGGTCTAGGGGTAAATTATTGTTTAAGTTGTACCTATTTACGAAATATCTCTTTTACTACAACATCAAACAAAAGAGCAACACAAAATTATAAACGAACACTGCAATCCCATGTTTATAATAATACACAATTACTTATTTGACAGTCTCAGTCACCGTACGTTGTTGTGAACGCGTAAGTACCTATATAATACGGCGACAGCCCGTATCACGTCGCATTCCATCCTCAGTCGCTGACGCGGAACGTTACGTTGCTCTCTCTCACTCTCGTTGCTCTCACACTCGTCACACAAAGATGTCACGCCGCAGCATGATGATCAAGCCTCAGCCCAAGACGTCGGAGTTGGTGCACAACGCCATATGGGCGTTGAGGGAGCGAGGCGGATCATCCGGCGAGTCCATCCGTCGGTACATCCACGAGAGCTGCCGAGTCCAACCGGACAGCTTAGAGCCGTCCGTGGCGGACTATTTGCGGAGCGCCGCAGAGAACGGCACTCTCGTGCAGACGGGCGCGGGCCTGTACACCTTTGTGGTGGACGAAGCTCCGAGGGAGAGGGACCCGCTGAACAACCAGCTGAAGCGACTGAAGCGGTGGCTGGCGCGACAGCAGCGACCCACCGGCTAAGCGTCCTACGGCGCGGGCGGTGCGGAGCGGCGCGCATTTAAAAACAGCCCTTTTCAGGGCTACAATATTTTTCATAGAATTACAAAATTCGTTTCTATAGAATAAAGAACAAGCAAAAGTCATACCCGCCCATTGGCCTGGGTGCCTTGCCTACATACATACCTACCCATCTACCTATTGAATAGAATAGAATAGGTGGGTGTGTATGTGTAGGTAGGTATCTATCGCTGTGGACACCTGATTGCAGAACTGCTTCTGCTATCGCCGGTGGAAGGCTCTGAACACCGTCGCGTGGCTGCCTGGAATTATTTATGCATGAGTTTTAGGCATGCAGTTTATTTTTAGTAACTAGTAGTATCTATATACTTGTCAATATATATATTTAGTTATGAATGATTGGGTTTTAAATGCTTTATAAGAGTCAATTGTTATGCTTATTATTATTATTATATACAATCATGGTGGAACATACATAAACCGTCATTGCGTTTTTTTTTCTTTCTTTTATTAGGCAGGTATTCGAGATAGGTAGGAGACAGGTAACTGTGTACATATATCACTTGTTTATTTTTTTATAGAGAGTTTATACACATCTGTATAAACCTTTTAAGTATCTACCTCAACCGATGGCTACTAGGTATCTATCTGGTAATAATAATTATGTAGGCACATAATTAAACATTAATTATGTTTTGTGGAACGCAGTTTCAATTTCAGTTTTTCATTTTGTCACGAGCGGCGGAGGCGGTGGTTTGATTTTATTCGTTTGGAAAAAAAATATTTAAAAAAATGTACCTGACTCCCGGTCTAGGGGTAAATTATTGTTTAAGTTGTACCTATTTACGAAATATCTCTTTTACTACAACATCAAACAAAAGAGCAACACAAAATTATAAACGAACACTGCAATCCCATGTTTATAATAATACACAATTACTTATTTGACAGTCTCAGTCACCGTACGTTGTTGTGAACGCGTAAGTACCTATATAATACGGCGACAGCCCGTATCACGTCGCATTCCATCCTCAGTCGCTGACGCGGAACGTTACGTTGCTCTCTCTCACTCTCGTTGCTCTCACACTCGTCACACAAAGATGTCACGCCGCAGCATGATGATCAAGCCTCAGCCCAAGACGTCGGAGTTGGTGCACAACGCCATATGGGCGTTGAGGGAGCGAGGCGGATCATCCGGCGAGTCCATCCGTCGGTACATCCACGAGAGCTGCCGAGTCCAACCGGACAGCTTAGAGCCGTCCGTGGCGGACTATTTGCGGAGCGCCGCAGAGAACGGCACTCTCGTGCAGACGGGCGCGGGCCTGTACACCTTTGTGGTGGACGAAGCTCCGAGGGAGAGGGACCCGCTGAACAACCAGCTGAAGCGACTGAAGCGGTGGCTGGCGCGACAGCAGCGACCCACCGGCTAAGCGTCCTACGGCGCGGGCGGTGCGGAGCGGCGCGCATTTAAAAACAGCCCTTTTCAGGGCTACAATATTTTTCATAGAATTACAAAATTCGTTTCTATAGAATAAAGAACAAGCAAAAGTCATACCCGCCCATTGGCCTGGGTGCCTTGCCTACATACATACCTACCCATCTACCTATTGAATAGAATAGAATAGGTGGGTGTGTATGTGTAGGTAGGTATCTATCGCTGTGGACACCTGATTGCAGAACTGCTTCTGCTATCGCCGGTGGAAGGCTCTGAACACCGTCGCGTGGCTGCCTGGAATTATTTATGCATGAGTTTTAGGCATGCAGTTTATTTTTAGTAACTAGTAGTATCTATATACTTGTCAATACATATATTTAGTTATGAATGATTGGGTTTTAAATGCTTTATAAGAGTCAATTGTTATGCTTATTATTATTATTATATACAATCATGGTGGAACATACATAAACCGTCATTGCGTTTTTTTTTCTTTCTTTTATTAGGCAGGTATTCGAGATAGGTAGGAGACAGGTAACTGTGTACATATATCACTTGTTTATTTTTTTATAGAGAGTTTATACACATCTGTATAAACCTTTTAAGTATCTACCTCAACCGATGGCTACTAGGTATCTATCTGGTAATAATAATTATGTAGGCACATAATTAAACATTAATTATGTTTTGTGGAACGCAGTTTCAATTTCAGTTTTTCATTTTGTCACGAGCGGCGGAGGCGGTGGTTTGATTTTATTCGTTTGGAAAAAAAATATTTAAAAAAATGTACCTGACTCCCGGTCTAGGGGTAAATTATTGTTTAAGTTGTACCTATTTACGAAATATCTCTTTTACTACAACATCAAACAAAAGAGCAACACAAAATTATAAACGAACACTGCAATCCCATGTTTATAATAATACACAATTACTTATTTGACAGTCTCAGTCACCGTACGTTGTTGTGAACGCGTAAGTACCTATATAATACGGCGACAGCCCGTATCACGTCGCATTCCATCCTCAGTCGCTGACGCGGAACGTTACGTTGCTCTCTCTCACTCTCGTTGCTCTCACACTCGTCACACAAAGATGTCACGCCGCAGCATGATGATCAAGCCTCAGCCCAAGACGTCGGAGTTGGTGCACAACGCCATATGGGCGTTGAGGGAGCGAGGCGGATCATCCGGCGAGTCCATCCGTCGGTACATCCACGAGAGCTGCCGAGTCCAACCGGACAGCTTAGAGCCGTCCGTGGCGGACTATTTGCGGAGCGCCGCAGAGAACGGCACTCTCGTGCAGACGGGCGCGGGCCTGTACACCTTTGTGGTGGACGAAGCTCCGAGGGAGAGGGACCCGCTGAACAACCAGCTGAAGCGACTGAAGCGGTGGCTGGCGCGACAGCAGCGACCCACCGGCTAAGCGTCCTACGGCGCGGGCGGTGCGGAGCGGCGCGCATTTAAAAACAGCCCTTTTCAGGGCTACAATATTTTTCATAGAATTACAAAATTCGTTTCTATAGAATAAAGAACAAGCAAAAGTCATACCCGCCCATTGGCCTGGGTGCCTTGCCTACATACATACCTACCCATCTACCTATTGAATAGAATAGAATAGGTGGGTGTGTATGTGTAGGTAGGTATCTATCGCTGTGGACACCTGATTGCAGAACTGCTTCTGCTATCGCCGGTGGAAGGCTCTGAACACCGTCGCGTGGCTGCCTGGAATTATTTATGCATGAGTTTTAGGCATGCAGTTTATTTTTAGTAACTAGTAGTATCTATATACTTGTCAATATATATATTTAGTTATGAATGATTGGGTTTTAAATGCTTTATAAGAGTCAATTGTTATGCTTATTATTATTATTATATACAATCATGGTGGAACATACATAAACCGTCATTGCGTTTTTTTTTCTTTCTTTTATTAGGCAGGTATTCGAGATAGGTAGGAGACAGGTAACTGTGTACATATATCACTTGTTTATTTTTTTATAGAGAGTTTATACACATCTGTATAAACCTTTTAAGTATCTACCTCAACCGATGGCTACTAGGTATCTATCTGGTAATAATAATTATGTAGGCACATAATTAAACATTAATTATGTTTTGTGGAACGCAGTTTCAATTTCAGTTTTTCATTTTGTCACGAGCGGCGGAGGCGGTGGTTTGATTTTATTCGTTTGGAAAAAAAATATTTAAAAAAATGTACCTGACTCCCGGTCTAGGGGTAAATTATTGTTTAAGTTGTACCTATTTACGAAATATCTCTTTTACTACAACATCAAACAAAAGAGCAACACAAAATTATAAACGAACACTGCAATCCCATGTTTATAATAATACACAATTACTTATTTGACAGTCTCAGTCACCGTACGTTGTTGTGAACGCGTAAGTACCTATATAATACGGCGACAGCCCGTATCACGTCGCATTCCATCCTCAGTCGCTGACGCGGAACGTTACGTTGCTCTCTCTCACTCTCGTTGCTCTCACACTCGTCACACAAAGATGTCACGCCGCAGCATGATGATCAAGCCTCAGCCCAAGACGTCGGAGTTGGTGCACAACGCCATATGGGCGTTGAGGGAGCGAGGCGGATCATCCGGCGAGTCCATCCGTCGGTACATCCACGAGAGCTGCCGAGTCCAACCGGACAGCTTAGAGCCGTCCGTGGCGGACTATTTGCGGAGCGCCGCAGAGAACGGCACTCTCGTGCAGACGGGCGCGGGCCTGTACACCTTTGTGGTGGACGAAGCTCCGAGGGAGAGGGACCCGCTGAACAACCAGCTGAAGCGACTGAAGCGGTGGCTGGCGCGACAGCAGCGACCCACCGGCTAAGCGTCCTACGGCGCGGGCGGTGCGGAGCGGCGCGCATTTAAAAACAGCCCTTTTCAGGGCTACAATATTTTTCATAGAATTACAAAATTCGTTTCTATAGAATAAAGAACAAGCAAAAGTCATACCCGCCCATTGGCCTGGGTGCCTTGCCTACATACATACCTACCCATCTACCTATTGAATAGAATAGAATAGGTGGGTGTGTATGTGTAGGTAGGTATCTATCGCTGTGGACACCTGATTGCAGAACTGCTTCTGCTATCGCCGGTGGAAGGCTCTGAACACCGTCGCGTGGCTGCCTGGAATTATTTATGCATGAGTTTTAGGCATGCAGTTTATTTTTAGTAACTAGTAGTATCTATATACTTGTCAATATATATATTTAGTTATGAATGATTGGGTTTTAAATGCTTTATAAGAGTCAATTGTTATGCTTATTATTATTATTATATACAATCATGGTGGAACATACATAAACCGTCATTGCGTTTTTTTTTCTTTCTTTTATTAGGCAGGTATTCGAGATAGGTAGGAGACAGGTAACTGTGTACATATATCACTTGTTTATTTTTTTATAGAGAGTTTATACACATCTGTATAAACCTTTTAAGTATCTACCTCAACCGATGGCTACTAGGTATCTATCTGGTAATAATAATTATGTAGGCACATAATTAAACATTAATTATGTTTTGTGGAACGCAGTTTCAATTTCAGTTTTTCATTTTGTCACGAGCGGCGGAGGCGGTGGTTTGATTTTATTCGTTTGGAAAAAAAATATTTAAAAAAATGTACCTGACTCCCGGTCTAGGGGTAAATTATTGTTTAAGTTGTACCTATTTACGAAATATCTCTTTTACTACAACATCAAACAAAAGAGCAACACAAAATTATAAACGAACACTGCAATCCCATGTTTATAATAATACACAATTACTTATTTGACAGTCTCAGTCACCGTACGTTGTTGTGAACGCGTAAGTACCTATATAATACGGCGACAGCCCGTATCACGTCGCATTCCATCCTCAGTCGCTGACGCGGAACGTTACGTTGCTCTCTCTCACTCTCGTTGCTCTCACACTCGTCACACAAAGATGTCACGCCGCAGCATGATGATCAAGCCTCAGCCCAAGACGTCGGAGTTGGTGCACAACGCCATATGGGCGTTGAGGGAGCGAGGCGGATCATCCGGCGAGTCCATCCGTCGGTACATCCACGAGAGCTGCCGAGTCCAACCGGACAGCTTAGAGCCGTCCGTGGCGGACTATTTGCGGAGCGCCGCAGAGAACGGCACTCTCGTGCAGACGGGCGCGGGCCTGTACACCTTTGTGGTGGACGAAGCTCCGAGGGAGAGGGACCCGCTGAACAACCAGCTGAAGCGACTGAAGCGGTGGCTGGCGCGACAGCAGCGACCCACCGGCTAAGCGTCCTACGGCGCGGGCGGTGCGGAGCGGCGCGCATTTAAAAACAGCCCTTTTCAGGGCTACAATATTTTTCATAGAATTACAAAATTCGTTTCTATAGAATAAAGAACAAGCAAAAGTCATACCCGCCCATTGGCCTGGGTGCCTTGCCTACATACATACCTACCCATCTACCTATTGAATAGAATAGAATAGGTGGGTGTGTATGTGTAGGTAGGTATCTATCGCTGTGGACACCTGATTGCAGAACTGCTTCTGCTATCGCCGGTGGAAGGCTCTGAACACCGTCGCGTGGCTGCCTGGAATTATTTATGCATGAGTTTTAGGCATGCAGTTTATTTTTAGTAACTAGTAGTATCTATATACTTGTCAATACATATATTTAGTTATGAATGATTGGGTTTTAAATGCTTTATAAGAGTCAATTGTTATGCTTATTATTATTATTATATACAATCATGGTGGAACATACATAAACCGTCATTGCGTTTTTTTTTCTTTCTTTTATTAGGCAGGTATTCGAGATAGGTAGGAGACAGGTAACTGTGTACATATATCACTTGTTTATTTTTTTATAGAGAGTTTATACACATCTGTATAAACCTTTTAAGTATCTACCTCAACCGATGGCTACTAGGTATCTATCTGGTAATAATAATTATGTAGGCACATAATTAAACATTAATTATGTTTTGTGGAACGCAGTTTCAATTTCAGTTTTTCATTTTGTCACGAGCGGCGGAGGCGGTGGTTTGATTTTATTCGTTTGGAAAAAAAATATTTAAAAAAATGTACCTGACTCCCGGTCTAGGGGTAAATTATTGTTTAAGTTGTACCTATTTACGAAATATCTCTTTTACTACAACATCAAACAAAAGAGCAACACAAAATTATAAACGAACACTGCAATCCCATGTTTATAATAATACACAATTACTTATTTGACAGTCTCAGTCACCGTACGTTGTTGTGAACGCGTAAGTACCTATATAATACGGCGACAGCCCGTATCACGTCGCATTCCATCCTCAGTCGCTGACGCGGAACGTTAAGTTGCTCTCTCTCACTCTCGTTGCTCTCACACTCGTCACACAAAGATGTCACGCCGCAGCATGATGATCAAGCCTCAGCCCAAGACGTCGGAGTTGGTGCACAACGCCATATGGGCGTTGAGGGAGCGAGGCGGATCATCCGGCGAGTCCATCCGTCGGTACATCCACGAGAGCTGCCGAGTCCAACCGGACAGCTTAGAGCCGTCCGTGGCGGACTATTTGCGGAGCGCCGCAGAGAACGGCACTCTCGTGCAGACGGGCGCGGGCCTGTACACCTTTGTGGTGGACGAAGCTCCGAGGGAGAGGGACCCGCTGAACAACCAGCTGAAGCGACTGAAGCGGTGGCTGGCGCGACAGCAGCGACCCACCGGCTAAGCGTCCTACGGCGCGGGCGGTGCGGAGCGGCGCGCATTTAAAAACAGCCCTTTTCAGGGCTACAATATTTTTCATAGAATTACAAAATTCGTTTCTATAGAATAAAGAACAAGCAAAAGTCATACCCGCCCATTGGCCTGGGTGCCTTGCCTACATACATACCTACCCATCTACCTATTGAATAGAATAGAATAGGTGGGTGTGTATGTGTAGGTAGGTATCTATCGCTGTGGACACCTGATTGCAGAACTGCTTCTGCTATCGCCGGTGGAAGGCTCTGAACACCGTCGCGTGGCTGCCTGGAATTATTTATGCATGAGTTTTAGGCATGCAGTTTATTTTTAGTAACTAGTAGTATCTATATACTTGTCAATACATATATTTAGTTATGAATGATTGGGTTTTAAATGCTTTATAAGAGTCAATTGTTATGCTTATTATTATTATTATATACAATCATGGTGGAACATACATAAACCGTCATTGCGTTTTTTTTTCTTTCTTTTATTAGGCAGGTATTCGAGATAGGTAGGAGACAGGTAACTGTGTACATATATCACTTGTTTATTTTTTTATAGAGAGTTTATACACATCTGTATAAACCTTTTAAGTATCTACCTCAACCGATGGCTACTAGGTATCTATCTGGTAATAATAATTATGTAGGCACATAATTAAACATTAATTATGTTTTGTGGAACGCAGTTTCAATTTCAGTTTTTCATTTTGTCACGAGCGGCGGAGGCGGTGGTTTGATTTTATTCGTTTGGAAAAAAAATATTTAAAAAAATGTACCTGACTCCCGGTCTAGGGGTAAATTATTGTTTAAGTTGTACCTATTTACGAAATATCTCTTTTACTACAACATCAAACAAAAGAGCAACACAAAATTATAAACGAACACTGCAATCCCATGTTTATAATAATACACAATTACTTATTTGACAGTCTCAGTCACCGTACGTTGTTGTGAACGCGTAAGTACCTATATAATACGGCGACAGCCCGTATCACGTCGCATTCCATCCTCAGTCGCTGACGCGGAACGTTACGTTGCTCTCTCTCACTCTCGTTGCTCTCACACTCGTCACACAAAGATGTCACGCCGCAGCATGATGATCAAGCCTCAGCCCAAGACGTCGGAGTTGGTGCACAACGCCATATGGGCGTTGAGGGAGCGAGGCGGATCATCCGGCGAGTCCATCCGTCGGTACATCCACGAGAGCTGCCGAGTCCAACCGGACAGCTTAGAGCCGTCCGTGGCGGACTATTTGCGGAGCGCCGCAGAGAACGGCACTCTCGTGCAGACGGGCGCGGGCCTGTACACCTTTGTGGTGGACGAAGCTCCGAGGGAGAGGGACCCGCTGAACAACCAGCTGAAGCGACTGAAGCGGTGGCTGGCGCGACAGCAGCGACCCACCGGCTAAGCGTCCTACGGCGCGGGCGGTGCGGAGCGGCGCGCATTTAAAAACAGCCCTTTTCAGGGCTACAATATTTTTCATAGAATTACAAAATTCGTTTCTATAGAATAAAGAACAAGCAAAAGTCATACCCGCCCATTGGCCTGGGTGCCTTGCCTACATACATACCTACCCATCTACCTATTGAATAGAATAGAATAGGTGGGTGTGTATGTGTAGGTAGGTATCTATCGCTGTGGACACCTGATTGCAGAACTGCTTCTGCTATCGCCGGTGGAAGGCTCTGAACACCGTCGCGTGGCTGCCTGGAATTATTTATGCATGAGTTTTAGGCATGCAGTTTATTTTTAGTAACTAGTAGTATCTATATACTTGTCAATACATATATTTAGTTATGAATGATTGGGTTTTAAATGCTTTATAAGAGTCAATTGTTATGCTTATTATTATTATTATATACAATCATGGTGGAACATACATAAACCGTCATTGCGTTTTTTTTTCTTTCTTTTATTAGGCAGGTATTCGAGATAGGTAGGAGACAGGTAACTGTGTACATATATCACTTGTTTATTTTTTTATAGAGAGTTTATACACATCTGTATAAACCTTTTAAGTATCTACCTCAACCGATGGCTACTAGGTATCTATCTGGTAATAATAATTATGTAGGCACATAATTAAACATTAATTATGTTTTGTGGAACGCAGTTTCAATTTCAGTTTTTCATTTTGTCACGAGCGGCGGAGGCGGTGGTTTGATTTTATTCGTTTGGAAAAAAAATATTTAAAAAAATGTACCTGACTCCCGGTCTAGGGGTAAATTATTGTTTAAGTTGTACCTATTTACGAAATATCTCTTTTACTACAACATCAAACAAAAGAGCAACACAAAATTATAAACGAACACTGCAATCCCATGTTTATAATAATACACAATTACTTATTTGACAGTCTCAGTCACCGTACGTTGTTGTGAACGCGTAAGTACCTATATAATACGGCGACAGCCCGTATCACGTCGCATTCCATCCTCAGTCGCTGACGCGGAACGTTACGTTGCTCTCTCTCACTCTCGTTGCTCTCACACTCGTCACACAAAGATGTCACGCCGCAGCATGATGATCAAGCCTCAGCCCAAGACGTCGGAGTTGGTGCACAACGCCATATGGGCGTTGAGGGAGCGAGGCGGATCATCCGGCGAGTCCATCCGTCGGTACATCCACGAGAGCTGCCGAGTCCAACCGGACAGCTTAGAGCCGTCCGTGGCGGACTATTTGCGGAGCGCCGCAGAGAACGGCACTCTCGTGCAGACGGGCGCGGGCCTGTACACCTTTGTGGTGGACGAAGCTCCGAGGGAGAGGGACCCGCTGAACAACCAGCTGAAGCGACTGAAGCGGTGGCTGGCGCGACAGCAGCGACCCACCGGCTAAGCGTCCTACGGCGCGGGCGGTGCGGAGCGGCGCGCATTTAAAAACAGCCCTTTTCAGGGCTACAATATTTTTCATAGAATTACAAAATTCGTTTCTATAGAATAAAGAACAAGCAAAAGTCATACCCGCCCATTGGCCTGGGTGCCTTGCCTACATACATACCTACCCATCTACCTATTGAATAGAATAGAATAGGTGGGTGTGTATGTGTAGGTAGGTATCTATCGCTGTGGACACCTGATTGCAGAACTGCTTCTGCTATCGCCGGTGGAAGGCTCTGAACACCGTCGCGTGGCTGCCTGGAATTATTTATGCATGAGTTTTAGGCATGCAGTTTATTTTTAGTAACTAGTAGTATCTATATACTTGTCAATATATATATTTAGTTATGAATGATTGGGTTTTAAATGCTTTATAAGAGTCAATTGTTATGCTTATTATTATTATTATATACAATCATGGTGGAACATACATAAACCGTCATTGCGTTTTTTTTTCTTTCTTTTATTAGGCAGGTATTCGAGATAGGTAGGAGACAGGTAACTGTGTACATATATCACTTGTTTATTTTTTTATAGAGAGTTTATACACATCTGTATAAACCTTTTAAGTATCTACCTCAACCGATGGCTACTAGGTATCTATCTGGTAATAATAATTATGTAGGCACATAATTAAACATTAATTATGTTTTGTGGAACGCAGTTTCAATTTCAGTTTTTCATTTTGTCACGAGCGGCGGAGGCGGTGGTTTGATTTTATTCGTTTGGAAAAAAAATATTTAAAAAAATGTACCTGACTCCCGGTCTAGGGGTAAATTATTGTTTAAGTTGTACCTATTTACGAAATATCTCTTTTACTACAACATCAAACAAAAGAGCAACACAAAATTATAAACGAACACTGCAATCCCATGTTTATAATAATACACAATTACTTATTTGACAGTCTCAGTCACCGTACGTTGTTGTGAACGCGTAAGTACCTATATAATACGGCGACAGCCCGTATCACGTCGCATTCCATCCTCAGTCGCTGACGCGGAACGTTACGTTGCTCTCTCTCACTCTCGTTGCTCTCACACTCGTCACACAAAGATGTCACGCCGCAGCATGATGATCAAGCCTCAGCCCAAGACGTCGGAGTTGGTGCACAACGCCATATGGGCGTTGAGGGAGCGAGGCGGATCATCCGGCGAGTCCATCCGTCGGTACATCCACGAGAGCTGCCGAGTCCAACCGGACAGCTTAGAGCCGTCCGTGGCGGACTATTTGCGGAGCGCCGCAGAGAACGGCACTCTCGTGCAGACGGGCGCGGGCCTGTACACCTTTGTGGTGGACGAAGCTCCGAGGGAGAGGGACCCGCTGAACAACCAGCTGAAGCGACTGAAGCGGTGGCTGGCGCGACAGCAGCGACCCACCGGCTAAGCGTCCTACGGCGCGGGCGGTGCGGAGCGGCGCGCATTTAAAAACAGCCCTTTTCAGGGCTACAATATTTTTCATAGAATTACAAAATTCGTTTCTATAGAATAAAGAACAAGCAAAAGTCATACCCGCCCATTGGCCTGGGTGCCTTGCCTACATACATACCTACCCATCTACCTATTGAATAGAATAGAATAGGTGGGTGTGTATGTGTAGGTAGGTATCTATCGCTGTGGACACCTGATTGCAGAACTGCTTCTGCTATCGCCGGTGGAAGGCTCTGAACACCGTCGCGTGGCTGCCTGGAATTATTTATGCATGAGTTTTAGGCATGCAGTTTATTTTTAGTAACTAGTAGTATCTATATACTTGTCAATATATATATTTAGTTATGAATGATTGGGTTTTAAATGCTTTATAAGAGTCAATTGTTATGCTTATTATTATTATTATATACAATCATGGTGGAACATACATAAACCGTCATTGCGTTTTTTTTTCTTTCTTTTATTAGGCAGGTATTCGAGATAGGTAGGAGACAGGTAACTGTGTACATATATCACTTGTTTATTTTTTTATAGAGAGTTTATACACATCTGTATAAACCTTTTAAGTATCTACCTCAACCGATGGCTACTAGGTATCTATCTGGTAATAATAATTATGTAGGCACATAATTAAACATTAATTATGTTTTGTGGAACGCAGTTTCAATTTCAGTTTTTCATTTTGTCACGAGCGGCGGAGGCGGTGGTTTGATTTTATTCGTTTGGAAAAAAAATATTTAAAAAAATGTACCTGACTCCCGGTCTAGGGGTAAATTATTGTTTAAGTTGTACCTATTTACGAAATATCTCTTTTACTACAACATCAAACAAAAGAGCAACACAAAATTATAAACGAACACTGCAATCCCATGTTTATAATAATACACAATTACTTATTTGACAGTCTCAGTCACCGTACGTTGTTGTGAACGCGTAAGTACCTATATAATACGGCGACAGCCCGTATCACGTCGCATTCCATCCTCAGTCGCTGACGCGGAACGTTACGTTGCTCTCTCTCACTCTCGTTGCTCTCACACTCGTCACACAAAGATGTCACGCCGCAGCATGATGATCAAGCCTCAGCCCAAGACGTCGGAGTTGGTGCACAACGCCATATGGGCGTTGAGGGAGCGAGGCGGATCATCCGGCGAGTCCATCCGTCGGTACATCCACGAGAGCTGCCGAGTCCAACCGGACAGCTTAGAGCCGTCCGTGGCGGACTATTTGCGGAGCGCCGCAGAGAACGGCACTCTCGTGCAGACGGGCGCGGGCCTGTACACCTTTGTGGTGGACGAAGCTCCGAGGGAGAGGGACCCGCTGAACAACCAGCTGAAGCGACTGAAGCGGTGGCTGGCGCGACAGCAGCGACCCACCGGCTAAGCGTCCTACGGCGCGGGCGGTGCGGAGCGGCGCGCATTTAAAAACAGCCCTTTTCAGGGCTACAATATTTTTCATAGAATTACAAAATTCGTTTCTATAGAATAAAGAACAAGCAAAAGTCATACCCGCCCATTGGCCTGGGTGCCTTGCCTACATACATACCTACCCATCTACCTATTGAATAGAATAGAATAGGTGGGTGTGTATGTGTAGGTAGGTATCTATCGCTGTGGACACCTGATTGCAGAACTGCTTCTGCTATCGCCGGTGGAAGGCTCTGAACACCGTCGCGTGGCTGCCTGGAATTATTTATGCATGAGTTTTAGGCATGCAGTTTATTTTTAGTAACTAGTAGTATCTATATACTTGTCAATACATATATTTAGTTATGAATGATTGGGTTTTAAATGCTTTATAAGAGTCAATTGTTATGCTTATTATTATTATTATATACAATCATGGTGGAACATACATAAACCGTCATTGCGTTTTTTTTTCTTTCTTTTATTAGGCAGGTATTCGAGATAGGTAGGAGACAGGTAACTGTGTACATATATCACTTGTTTATTTTTTTATAGAGAGTTTATACACATCTGTATAAACCTTTTAAGTATCTACCTCAACCGATGGCTACTAGGTATCTATCTGGTAATAATAATTATGTAGGCACATAATTAAACATTAATTATGTTTTGTGGAACGCAGTTTCAATTTCAGTTTTTCATTTTGTCACGAGCGGCGGAGGCGGTGGTTTGATTTTATTCGTTTGGAAAAAAAATATTTAAAAAAATGTACCTGACTCCCGGTCTAGGGGTAAATTATTGTTTAAGTTGTACCTATTTACGAAATATCTCTTTTACTACAACATCAAACAAAAGAGCAACACAAAATTATAAACGAACACTGCAATCCCATGTTTATAATAATACACAATTACTTATTTGACAGTCTCAGTCACCGTACGTTGTTGTGAACGCGTAAGTACCTATATAATACGGCGACAGCCCGTATCACGTCGCATTCCATCCTCAGTCGCTGACGCGGAACGTTACGTTGCTCTCTCTCACTCTCGTTGCTCTCACACTCGTCACACAAAGATGTCACGCCGCAGCATGATGATCAAGCCTCAGCCCAAGACGTCGGAGTTGGTGCACAACGCCATATGGGCGTTGAGGGAGCGAGGCGGATCATCCGGCGAGTCCATCCGTCGGTACATCCACGAGAGCTGCCGAGTCCAACCGGACAGCTTAGAGCCGTCCGTGGCGGACTATTTGCGGAGCGCCGCAGAGAACGGCACTCTCGTGCAGACGGGCGCGGGCCTGTACACCTTTGTGGTGGACGAAGCTCCGAGGGAGAGGGACCCGCTGAACAACCAGCTGAAGCGACTGAAGCGGTGGCTGGCGCGACAGCAGCGACCCACCGGCTAAGCGTCCTACGGCGCGGGCGGTGCGGAGCGGCGCGCATTTAAAAACAGCCCTTTTCAGGGCTACAATATTTTTCATAGAATTACAAAATTCGTTTCTATAGAATAAAGAACAAGCAAAAGTCATACCCGCCCATTGGCCTGGGTGCCTTGCCTACATACATACCTACCCATCTACCTATTGAATAGAATAGAATAGGTGGGTGTGTATGTGTAGGTAGGTATCTATCGCTGTGGACACCTGATTGCAGAACTGCTTCTGCTATCGCCGGTGGAAGGCTCTGAACACCGTCGCGTGGCTGCCTGGAATTATTTATGCATGAGTTTTAGGCATGCAGTTTATTTTTAGTAACTAGTAGTATCTATATACTTGTCAATATATATATTTAGTTATGAATGATTGGGTTTTAAATGCTTTATAAGAGTCAATTGTTATGCTTATTATTATTATTATATACAATCATGGTGGAACATACATAAACCGTCATTGCGTTTTTTTTTCTTTCTTTTATTAGGCAGGTATTCGAGATAGGTAGGAGACAGGTAACTGTGTACATATATCACTTGTTTATTTTTTTATAGAGAGTTTATACACATCTGTATAAACCTTTTAAGTATCTACCTCAACCGATGGCTACTAGGTATCTATCTGGTAATAATAATTATGTAGGCACATAATTAAACATTAATTATGTTTTGTGGAACGCAGTTTCAATTTCAGTTTTTCATTTTGTCACGAGCGGCGGAGGCGGTGGTTTGATTTTATTCGTTTGGAAAAAAAATATTTAAAAAAATGTACCTGACTCCCGGTCTAGGGGTAAATTATTGTTTAAGTTGTACCTATTTACGAAATATCTCTTTTACTACAACATCAAACAAAAGAGCAACACAAAATTATAAACGAACACTGCAATCCCATGTTTATAATAATACACAATTACTTATTTGACAGTCTCAGTCACCGTACGTTGTTGTGAACGCGTAAGTACCTATATAATACGGCGACAGCCCGTATCACGTCGCATTCCATCCTCAGTCGCTGACGCGGAACGTTACGTTGCTCTCTCTCACTCTCGTTGCTCTCACACTCGTCACACAAAGATGTCACGCCGCAGCATGATGATCAAGCCTCAGCCCAAGACGTCGGAGTTGGTGCACAACGCCATATGGGCGTTGAGGGAGCGAGGCGGATCATCCGGCGAGTCCATCCGTCGGTACATCCACGAGAGCTGCCGAGTCCAACCGGACAGCTTAGAGCCGTCCGTGGCGGACTATTTGCGGAGCGCCGCAGAGAACGGCACTCTCGTGCAGACGGGCGCGGGCCTGTACACCTTTGTGGTGGACGAAGCTCCGAGGGAGAGGGACCCGCTGAACAACCAGCTGAAGCGACTGAAGCGGTGGCTGGCGCGACAGCAGCGACCCACCGGCTAAGCGTCCTACGGCGCGGGCGGTGCGGAGCGGCGCGCATTTAAAAACAGCCCTTTTCAGGGCTACAATATTTTTCATAGAATTACAAAATTCGTTTCTATAGAATAAAGAACAAGCAAAAGTCATACCCGCCCATTGGCCTGGGTGCCTTGCCTACATACATACCTACCCATCTACCTATTGAATAGAATAGAATAGGTGGGTGTGTATGTGTAGGTAGGTATCTATCGCTGTGGACACCTGATTGCAGAACTGCTTCTGCTATCGCCGGTGGAAGGCTCTGAACACCGTCGCGTGGCTGCCTGGAATTATTTATGCATGAGTTTTAGGCATGCAGTTTATTTTTAGTAACTAGTAGTATCTATATACTTGTCAATATATATATTTAGTTATGAATGATTGGGTTTTAAATGCTTTATAAGAGTCAATTGTTATGCTTATTATTATTATTATATACAATCATGGTGGAACATACATAAACCGTCATTGCGTTTTTTTTTCTTTCTTTTATTAGGCAGGTATTCGAGATAGGTAGGAGACAGGTAACTGTGTACATATATCACTTGTTTATTTTTTTATAGAGAGTTTATACACATCTGTATAAACCTTTTAAGTATCTACCTCAACCGATGGCTACTAGGTATCTATCTGGTAATAATAATTATGTAGGCACATAATTAAACATTAATTATGTTTTGTGGAACGCAGTTTCAATTTCAGTTTTTCATTTTGTCACGAGCGGCGGAGGCGGTGGTTTGATTTTATTCGTTTGGAAAAAAAATATTTAAAAAAATGTACCTGACTCCCGGTCTAGGGGTAAATTATTGTTTAAGTTGTACCTATTTACGAAATATCTCTTTTACTACAACATCAAACAAAAGAGCAACACAAAATTATAAACGAACACTGCAATCCCATGTTTATAATAATACACAATTACTTATTTGACAGTCTCAGTCACCGTACGTTGTTGTGAACGCGTAAGTACCTATATAATACGGCGACAGCCCGTATCACGTCGCATTCCATCCTCAGTCGCTGACGCGGAACGTTACGTTGCTCTCTCTCACTCTCGTTGCTCTCACACTCGTCACACAAAGATGTCACGCCGCAGCATGATGATCAAGCCTCAGCCCAAGACGTCGGAGTTGGTGCACAACGCCATATGGGCGTTGAGGGAGCGAGGCGGATCATCCGGCGAGTCCATCCGTCGGTACATCCACGAGAGCTGCCGAGTCCAACCGGACAGCTTAGAGCCGTCCGTGGCGGACTATTTGCGGAGCGCCGCAGAGAACGGCACTCTCGTGCAGACGGGCGCGGGCCTGTACACCTTTGTGGTGGACGAAGCTCCGAGGGAGAGGGACCCGCTGAACAACCAGCTGAAGCGACTGAAGCGGTGGCTGGCGCGACAGCAGCGACCCACCGGCTAAGCGTCCTACGGCGCGGGCGGTGCGGAGCGGCGCGCATTTAAAAACAGCCCTTTTCAGGGCTACAATATTTTTCATAGAATTACAAAATTCGTTTCTATAGAATAAAGAACAAGCAAAAGTCATACCCGCCCATTGGCCTGGGTGCCTTGCCTACATACATACCTACCCATCTACCTATTGAATAGAATAGAATAGGTGGGTGTGTATGTGTAGGTAGGTATCTATCGCTGTGGACACCTGATTGCAGAACTGCTTCTGCTATCGCCGGTGGAAGGCTCTGAACACCGTCGCGTGGCTGCCTGGAATTATTTATGCATGAGTTTTAGGCATGCAGTTTATTTTTAGTAACTAGTAGTATCTATATACTTGTCAATACATATATTTAGTTATGAATGATTGGGTTTTAAATGCTTTATAAGAGTCAATTGTTATGCTTATTATTATTATTATATACAATCATGGTGGAACATACATAAACCGTCATTGCGTTTTTTTTTCTTTCTTTTATTAGGCAGGTATTCGAGATAGGTAGGAGACAGGTAACTGTGTACATATATCACTTGTTTATTTTTTTATAGAGAGTTTATACACATCTGTATAAACCTTTTAAGTATCTACCTCAACCGATGGCTACTAGGTATCTATCTGGTAATAATAATTATGTAGGCACATAATTAAACATTAATTATGTTTTGTGGAACGCAGTTTCAATTTCAGTTTTTCATTTTGTCACGAGCGGCGGAGGCGGTGGTTTGATTTTATTCGTTTGGAAAAAAAATATTTAAAAAAATGTACCTGACTCCCGGTCTAGGGGTAAATTATTGTTTAAGTTGTACCTATTTACGAAATATCTCTTTTACTACAACATCAAACAAAAGAGCAACACAAAATTATAAACGAACACTGCAATCCCATGTTTATAATAATACACAATTACTTATTTGACAGTCTCAGTCACCGTACGTTGTTGTGAACGCGTAAGTACCTATATAATACGGCGACAGCCCGTATCACGTCGCATTCCATCCTCAGTCGCTGACGCGGAACGTTACGTTGCTCTCTCTCACTCTCGTTGCTCTCACACTCGTCACACAAAGATGTCACGCCGCAGCATGATGATCAAGCCTCAGCCCAAGACGTCGGAGTTGGTGCACAACGCCATATGGGCGTTGAGGGAGCGAGGCGGATCATCCGGCGAGTCCATCCGTCGGTACATCCACGAGAGCTGCCGAGTCCAACCGGACAGCTTAGAGCCGTCCGTGGCGGACTATTTGCGGAGCGCCGCAGAGAACGGCACTCTCGTGCAGACGGGCGCGGGCCTGTACACCTTTGTGGTGGACGAAGCTCCGAGGGAGAGGGACCCGCTGAACAACCAGCTGAAGCGACTGAAGCGGTGGCTGGCGCGACAGCAGCGACCCACCGGCTAAGCGTCCTACGGCGCGGGCGGTGCGGAGCGGCGCGCATTTAAAAACAGCCCTTTTCAGGGCTACAATATTTTTCATAGAATTACAAAATTCGTTTCTATAGAATAAAGAACAAGCAAAAGTCATACCCGCCCATTGGCCTGGGTGCCTTGCCTACATACATACCTACCCATCTACCTATTGAATAGAATAGAATAGGTGGGTGTGTATGTGTAGGTAGGTATCTATCGCTGTGGACACCTGATTGCAGAACTGCTTCTGCTATCGCCGGTGGAAGGCTCTGAACACCGTCGCGTGGCTGCCTGGAATTATTTATGCATGAGTTTTAGGCATGCAGTTTATTTTTAGTAACTAGTAGTATCTATATACTTGTCAATATATATATTTAGTTATGAATGATTGGGTTTTAAATGCTTTATAAGAGTCAATTGTTATGCTTATTATTATTATTATATACAATCATGGTGGAACATACATAAACCGTCATTGCGTTTTTTTTTCTTTCTTTTATTAGGCAGGTATTCGAGATAGGTAGGAGACAGGTAACTGTGTACATATATCACTTGTTTATTTTTTTATAGAGAGTTTATACACATCTGTATAAACCTTTTAAGTATCTACCTCAACCGATGGCTACTAGGTATCTATCTGGTAATAATAATTATGTAGGCACATAATTAAACATTAATTATGTTTTGTGGAACGCAGTTTCAATTTCAGTTTTTCATTTTGTCACGAGCGGCGGAGGCGGTGGTTTGATTTTATTCGTTTGGAAAAAAAATATTTAAAAAAATGTACCTGACTCCCGGTCTAGGGGTAAATTATTGTTTAAGTTGTACCTATTTACGAAATATCTCTTTTACTACAACATCAAACAAAAGAGCAACACAAAATTATAAACGAACACTGCAATCCCATGTTTATAATAATACACAATTACTTATTTGACAGTCTCAGTCACCGTACGTTGTTGTGAACGCGTAAGTACCTATATAATACGGCGACAGCCCGTATCACGTCGCATTCCATCCTCAGTCGCTGACGCGGAACGTTACGTTGCTCTCTCTCACTCTCGTTGCTCTCACACTCGTCACACAAAGATGTCACGCCGCAGCATGATGATCAAGCCTCAGCCCAAGACGTCGGAGTTGGTGCACAACGCCATATGGGCGTTGAGGGAGCGAGGCGGATCATCCGGCGAGTCCATCCGTCGGTACATCCACGAGAGCTGCCGAGTCCAACCGGACAGCTTAGAGCCGTCCGTGGCGGACTATTTGCGGAGCGCCGCAGAGAACGGCACTCTCGTGCAGACGGGCGCGGGCCTGTACACCTTTGTGGTGGACGAAGCTCCGAGGGAGAGGGACCCGCTGAACAACCAGCTGAAGCGACTGAAGCGGTGGCTGGCGCGACAGCAGCGACCCACCGGCTAAGCGTCCTACGGCGCGGGCGGTGCGGAGCGGCGCGCATTTAAAAACAGCCCTTTTCAGGGCTACAATATTTTTCATAGAATTACAAAATTCGTTTCTATAGAATAAAGAACAAGCAAAAGTCATACCCGCCCATTGGCCTGGGTGCCTTGCCTACATACATACCTACCCATCTACCTATTGAATAGAATAGAATAGGTGGGTGTGTATGTGTAGGTAGGTATCTATCGCTGTGGACACCTGATTGCAGAACTGCTTCTGCTATCGCCGGTGGAAGGCTCTGAACACCGTCGCGTGGCTGCCTGGAATTATTTATGCATGAGTTTTAGGCATGCAGTTTATTTTTAGTAACTAGTAGTATCTATATACTTGTCAATACATATATTTAGTTATGAATGATTGGGTTTTAAATGCTTTATAAGAGTCAATTGTTATGCTTATTATTATTATTATATACAATCATGGTGGAACATACATAAACCGTCATTGCGTTTTTTTTTCTTTCTTTTATTAGGCAGGTATTCGAGATAGGTAGGAGACAGGTAACTGTGTACATATATCACTTGTTTATTTTTTTATAGAGAGTTTATACACATCTGTATAAACCTTTTAAGTATCTACCTCAACCGATGGCTACTAGGTATCTATCTGGTAATAATAATTATGTAGGCACATAATTAAACATTAATTATGTTTTGTGGAACGCAGTTTCAATTTCAGTTTTTCATTTTGTCACGAGCGGCGGAGGCGGTGGTTTGATTTTATTCGTTTGGAAAAAAAATATTTAAAAAAATGTACCTGACTCCCGGTCTAGGGGTAAATTATTGTTTAAGTTGTACCTATTTACGAAATATCTCTTTTACTACAACATCAAACAAAAGAGCAACACAAAATTATAAACGAACACTGCAATCCCATGTTTATAATAATACACAATTACTTATTTGACAGTCTCAGTCACCGTACGTTGTTGTGAACGCGTAAGTACCTATATAATACGGCGACAGCCCGTATCACGTCGCATTCCATCCTCAGTCGCTGACGCGGAACGTTAAGTTGCTCTCTCTCACTCTCGTTGCTCTCACACTCGTCACACAAAGATGTCACGCCGCAGCATGATGATCAAGCCTCAGCCCAAGACGTCGGAGTTGGTGCACAACGCCATATGGGCGTTGAGGTAGTGATGGGACGGGTCACAGATTTTTCAACTCGGGCAACTCGAATTGATATATTACGTAACCCGGGCTGTAACTCGGGTTAACCCGGGTTGAGTCTGGCCGGCCACCCCGCCGCCCGCGCCGCCGCACCGCAGTGTGTCGAGTAACTCCACGTTTTTAACCCGACCCGCCCATCGTATCATCGTATAATAATAACTGTCTAGTAATTAAATTAATATTATTTTGCATAATTTCATGTACTTACTAGGTAACTTGTGCAAACAACGGGCGAGTTTGGATGTGTAGTCGTAATAATATTGACTGGTTTCAATGAACTTTATTATAAATTAGGAATGATAAAATCAGTACACAATATATTTAGGTCCAATCAACTGTTTATTGCGTTTACATTATTATATTTCAACAAAATCAACAAAATGGAAATCAAAATCTATCACAAATGATAGGGCTAAGTCACAACACTGCACAAGCACTGTGTCGCCCTAACTACGATTACAATTTCCAACGTATTAATAATTTTCTTTGCAAAAATACATGATTAGTTAGGTATATTGTATTACCTATAAGTACCTAGTTACCTATTAGTAACAAAATATTTTTTTTAAAACAGCCCGGGATCGAACGTGGAATAGCTTTTATTACTTCAATCTTAGTTCGATATTCCTTAATGCTGCGTGTGGTGTGAATGTGTCATTCCAGCCAGCGCATGCTTAGTTAGCGAGCGAGCCCGACCCAAACCGAAACAAGCCGAGTCAACGAGAAGGGCTGAGCGAGATGACCCGATGACCGTGAAAGAGCGTGACAAAGCGAGTTGAACAGCGTGGCGGGTGGCGAGCGTGCCGAGTGTAGTGGTCAACCGAGTCAGCCCGAATCAAGAAAAAATGAACCCGAGTCGACGGGTTGGAAGCTGAGCCCGGGTAACTCGAGTTTTTTAGCCCGACCCGCCCATCGCTACGTTGAGGGAGCGAGGCGGATCATCCGGCGAGTCCATCCGTCGGTACATCCACGAGAGCTGCCGAGTCCAACCGGACAGCTTAGAGCCGTCCGTGGCGGACTATTTGCGGAGCGCCGCAGAGAACGGCACTCTCGTGCAGACGGGCGCGGGCCTGTACACCTTTGTGGTGGACGAAGCTCCGAGGGAGAGGGACCCGCTGAACAACCAGCTGAAGCGACTGAAGCGGTGGCTGGCGCGACAGCAGCGACCCACCGGCTAAGCGTCCTACGGCGCGGGCGGTGCGGAGCGGCGCGCATTTAAAAACAGCCCTTTTCAGGGCTACAATATTTTTCATAGAATTACAAAATTCGTTTCTATAGAATAAAGAACAAGCAAAAGTCATACCCGCCCATTGGCCTGGGTGCCTTGCCTACATACATACCTACCCATCTACCTATTGAATAGAATAGAATAGGTGGGTGTGTATGTGTAGGTAGGTATCTATCGCTGTGGACACCTGATTGCAGAACTGCTTCTGCTATCGCCGGTGGAAGGCTCTGAACACCGTCGCGTGGCTGCCTGGAATTATTTATGCATGAGTTTTAGGCATGCAGTTTATTTTTAGTAACTAGTAGTATCTATATACTTGTCAATATATATATTTAGTTATGAATGATTGGGTTTTAAATGCTTTATAAGAGTCAATTGTTATGCTTATTATTATTATTATATACAATCATGGTGGAACATACATAAACCGTCATTGCGTTTTTTTTTCTTTCTTTTATTAGGCAGGTATTCGAGATAGGTAGGAGACAGGTAACTGTGTACATATATCACTTGTTTATTTTTTTATAGAGAGTTTATACACATCTGTATAAACCTTTTAAGTATCTACCTCAACCGATGGCTACTAGGTATCTATCTGGTAATAATAATTATGTAGGCACATAATTAAACATTAATTATGTTTTGTGGAACGCAGTTTCAATTTCAGTTTTTCATTTTGTCACGAGCGGCGGAGGCGGTGGTTTGATTTTATTCGTTTGGAAAAAAAATATTTAAAAAAATGTACCTGACTCCCGGTCTAGGGGTAAATTATTGTTTAAGTTGTACCTATTTACGAAATATCTCTTTTACTACAACATCAAACAAAAGAGCAACACAAAATTATAAACGAACACTGCAATCCCATGTTTATAATAATACACAATTACTTATTTGACAGTCTCAGTCACCGTACGTTGTTGTGAACGCGTAAGTACCTATATAATACGGCGACAGCCCGTATCACGTCGCATTCCATCCTCAGTCGCTGACGCGGAACGTTACGTTGCTCTCTCTCACTCTCGTTGCTCTCACACTCGTCACACAAAGATGTCACGCCGCAGCATGATGATCAAGCCTCAGCCCAAGACGTCGGAGTTGGTGCACAACGCCATATGGGCGTTGAGGGAGCGAGGCGGATCATCCGGCGAGTCCATCCGTCGGTACATCCACGAGAGCTGCCGAGTCCAACCGGACAGCTTAGAGCCGTCCGTGGCGGACTATTTGCGGAGCGCCGCAGAGAACGGCACTCTCGTGCAGACGGGCGCGGGCCTGTACACCTTTGTGGTGGACGAAGCTCCGAGGGAGAGGGACCCGCTGAACAACCAGCTGAAGCGACTGAAGCGGTGGCTGGCGCGACAGCAGCGACCCACCGGCTAAGCGTCCTACGGCGCGGGCGGTGCGGAGCGGCGCGCATTTAAAAACAGCCCTTTTCAGGGCTACAATATTTTTCATAGAATTACAAAATTCGTTTCTATAGAATAAAGAACAAGCAAAAGTCATACCCGCCCATTGGCCTGGGTGCCTTGCCTACATACATACCTACCCATCTACCTATTGAATAGAATAGAATAGGTGGGTGTGTATGTGTAGGTAGGTATCTATCGCTGTGGACACCTGATTGCAGAACTGCTTCTGCTATCGCCGGTGGAAGGCTCTGAACACCGTCGCGTGGCTGCCTGGAATTATTTATGCATGAGTTTTAGGCATGCAGTTTATTTTTAGTAACTAGTAGTATCTATATACTTGTCAATACATATATTTAGTTATGAATGATTGGGTTTTAAATGCTTTATAAGAGTCAATTGTTATGCTTATTATTATTATTATATACAATCATGGTGGAACATACATAAACCGTCATTGCGTTTTTTTTTCTTTCTTTTATTAGGCAGGTATTCGAGATAGGTAGGAGACAGGTAACTGTGTACATATATCACTTGTTTATTTTTTTATAGAGAGTTTATACACATCTGTATAAACCGTTTAAGTATCTACCTCAACCGATGGCTACTAGGTATCTATCTGGTAATAATAATTATGTAGGCACATAATTAAACATTAATTATGTTTTGTGGAACGCAGTTTCAATTTCAGTTTTTCATTTTGTCACGAGCGGCGGAGGCGGTGGTTTGATTTTATTCGTTTGGAAAAAAAATATTTAAAAAAATGTACCTGACTCCCGGTCTAGGGGTAAATTATTGTTTAAGTTGTACCTATTTACGAAATATCTCTTTTACTACAACATCAAACAAAAGAGCAACACAAAATTATAAACGAACACTGCAATCCCATGTTTATAATAATACACAATTACTTATTTGACAGTCTCAGTCACCGTACGTTGTTGTGAACGCGTAAGTACCTATATAATACGGCGACAGCCCGTATCACGTCGCATTCCATCCTCAGTCGCTGACGCGGAACGTTACGTTGCTCTCTCTCACTCTCGTTGCTCTCACACTCGTCACACAAAGATGTCACGCCGCAGCATGATGATCAAGCCTCAGCCCAAGACGTCGGAGTTGGTGCACAACGCCATATGGGCGTTGAGGGAGCGAGGCGGATCATCCGGCGAGTCCATCCGTCGGTACATCCACGAGAGCTGCCGAGTCCAACCGGACAGCTTAGAGCCGTCCGTGGCGGACTATTTGCGGAGCGCCGCAGAGAACGGCACTCTCGTGCAGACGGGCGCGGGCCTGTACACCTTTGTGGTGGACGAAGCTCCGAGGGAGAGGGACCCGCTGAACAACCAGCTGAAGCGACTGAAGCGGTGGCTGGCGCGACAGCAGCGACCCACCGGCTAAGCGTCCTACGGCGCGGGCGGTGCGGAGCGGCGCGCATTTAAAAACAGCCCTTTTCAGGGCTACAATATTTTTCATAGAATTACAAAATTCGTTTCTATAGAATAAAGAACAAGCAAAAGTCATACCCGCCCATTGGCCTGGGTGCCTTGCCTACATACATACCTACCCATCTACCTATTGAATAGAATAGAATAGGTGGGTGTGTATGTGTAGGTAGGTATCTATCGCTGTGGACACCTGATTGCAGAACTGCTTCTGCTATCGCCGGTGGAAGGCTCTGAACACCGTCGCGTGGCTGCCTGGAATTATTTATGCATGAGTTTTAGGCATGCAGTTTATTTTTAGTAACTAGTAGTATCTATATACTTGTCAATATATATATTTAGTTATGAATGATTGGGTTTTAAATGCTTTATAAGAGTCAATTGTTATGCTTATTATTATTATTATATACAATCATGGTGGAACATACATAAACCGTCATTGCGTTTTTTTTTCTTTCTTTTATTAGGCAGGTATTCGAGATAGGTAGGAGACAGGTAACTGTGTACATATATCACTTGTTTATTTTTTTATAGAGAGTTTATACACATCTGTATAAACCTTTTAAGTATCTACCTCAACCGATGGCTACTAGGTATCTATCTGGTAATAATAATTATGTAGGCACATAATTAAACATTAATTATGTTTTGTGGAACGCAGTTTCAATTTCAGTTTTTCATTTTGTCACGAGCGGCGGAGGCGGTGGTTTGATTTTATTCGTTTGGAAAAAAAATATTTAAAAAAATGTACCTGACTCCCGGTCTAGGGGTAAATTATTGTTTAAGTTGTACCTATTTACGAAATATCTCTTTTACTACAACATCAAACAAAAGAGCAACACAAAATTATAAACGAACACTGCAATCCCATGTTTATAATAATACACAATTACTTATTTGACAGTCTCAGTCACCGTACGTTGTTGTGAACGCGTAAGTACCTATATAATACGGCGACAGCCCGTATCACGTCGCATTCCATCCTCAGTCGCTGACGCGGAACGTTACGTTGCTCTCTCTCACTCTCGTTGCTCTCACACTCGTCACACAAAGATGTCACGCCGCAGCATGATGATCAAGCCTCAGCCCAAGACGTCGGAGTTGGTGCACAACGCCATATGGGCGTTGAGGGAGCGAGGCGGATCATCCGGCGAGTCCATCCGTCGGTACATCCACGAGAGCTGCCGAGTCCAACCGGACAGCTTAGAGCCGTCCGTGGCGGACTATTTGCGGAGCGCCGCAGAGAACGGCACTCTCGTGCAGACGGGCGCGGGCCTGTACACCTTTGTGGTGGACGAAGCTCCGAGGGAGAGGGACCCGCTGAACAACCAGCTGAAGCGACTGAAGCGGTGGCTGGCGCGACAGCAGCGACCCACCGGCTAAGCGTCCTACGGCGCGGGCGGTGCGGAGCGGCGCGCATTTAAAAACAGCCCTTTTCAGGGCTACAATATTTTTCATAGAATTACAAAATTCGTTTCTATAGAATAAAGAACAAGCAAAAGTCATACCCGCCCATTGGCCTGGGTGCCTTGCCTACATACATACCTACCCATCTACCTATTGAATAGAATAGAATAGGTGGGTGTGTATGTGTAGGTAGGTATCTATCGCTGTGGACACCTGATTGCAGAACTGCTTCTGCTATCGCCGGTGGAAGGCTCTGAACACCGTCGCGTGGCTGCCTGGAATTATTTATGCATGAGTTTTAGGCATGCAGTTTATTTTTAGTAACTAGTAGTATCTATATACTTGTCAATATATATATTTAGTTATGAATGATTGGGTTTTAAATGCTTTATAAGAGTCAATTGTTATGCTTATTATTATTATTATATACAATCATGGTGGAACATACATAAACCGTCATTGCGTTTTTTTTTCTTTCTTTTATTAGGCAGGTATTCGAGATAGGTAGGAGACAGGTAACTGTGTACATATATCACTTGTTTATTTTTTTATAGAGAGTTTATACACATCTGTATAAACCTTTTAAGTATCTACCTCAACCGATGGCTACTAGGTATCTATCTGGTAATAATAATTATGTAGGCACATAATTAAACATTAATTATGTTTTGTGGAACGCAGTTTCAATTTCAGTTTTTCATTTTGTCACGAGCGGCGGAGGCGGTGGTTTGATTTTATTCGTTTGGAAAAAAAATATTTAAAAAAATGTACCTGACTCCCGGTCTAGGGGTAAATTATTGTTTAAGTTGTACCTATTTACGAAATATCTCTTTTACTACAACATCAAACAAAAGAGCAACACAAAATTATAAACGAACACTGCAATCCCATGTTTATAATAATACACAATTACTTATTTGACAGTCTCAGTCACCGTACGTTGTTGTGAACGCGTAAGTACCTATATAATACGGCGACAGCCCGTATCACGTCGCATTCCATCCTCAGTCGCTGACGCGGAACGTTACGTTGCTCTCTCTCACTCTCGTTGCTCTCACACTCGTCACACAAAGATGTCACGCCGCAGCATGATGATCAAGCCTCAGCCCAAGACGTCGGAGTTGGTGCACAACGCCATATGGGCGTTGAGGGAGCGAGGCGGATCATCCGGCGAGTCCATCCGTCGGTACATCCACGAGAGCTGCCGAGTCCAACCGGACAGCTTAGAGCCGTCCGTGGCGGACTATTTGCGGAGCGCCGCAGAGAACGGCACTCTCGTGCAGACGGGCGCGGGCCTGTACACCTTTGTGGTGGACGAAGCTCCGAGGGAGAGGGACCCGCTGAACAACCAGCTGAAGCGACTGAAGCGGTGGCTGGCGCGACAGCAGCGACCCACCGGCTAAGCGTCCTACGGCGCGGGCGGTGCGGAGCGGCGCGCATTTAAAAACAGCCCTTTTCAGGGCTACAATATTTTTCATAGAATTACAAAATTCGTTTCTATAGAATAAAGAACAAGCAAAAGTCATACCCGCCCATTGGCCTGGGTGCCTTGCCTACATACATACCTACCCATCTACCTATTGAATAGAATAGAATAGGTGGGTGTGTATGTGTAGGTAGGTATCTATCGCTGTGGACACCTGATTGCAGAACTGCTTCTGCTATCGCCGGTGGAAGGCTCTGAACACCGTCGCGTGGCTGCCTGGAATTATTTATGCATGAGTTTTAGGCATGCAGTTTATTTTTAGTAACTAGTAGTATCTATATACTTGTCAATACATATATTTAGTTATGAATGATTGGGTTTTAAATGCTTTATAAGAGTCAATTGTTATGCTTATTATTATTATTATATACAATCATGGTGGAACATACATAAACCGTCATTGCGTTTTTTTTTCTTTCTTTTATTAGGCAGGTATTCGAGATAGGTAGGAGACAGGTAACTGTGTACATATATCACTTGTTTATTTTTTTATAGAGAGTTTATACACATCTGTATAAACCTTTTAAGTATCTACCTCAACCGATGGCTACTAGGTATCTATCTGGTAATAATAATTATGTAGGCACATAATTAAACATTAATTATGTTTTGTGGAACGCAGTTTCAATTTCAGTTTTTCATTTTGTCACGAGCGGCGGAGGCGGTGGTTTGATTTTATTCGTTTGGAAAAAAAATATTTAAAAAAATGTACCTGACTCCCGGTCTAGGGGTAAATTATTGTTTAAGTTGTACCTATTTACGAAATATCTCTTTTACTACAACATCAAACAAAAGAGCAACACAAAATTATAAACGAACACTGCAATCCCATGTTTATAATAATACACAATTACTTATTTGACAGTCTCAGTCACCGTACGTTGTTGTGAACGCGTAAGTACCTATATAATACGGCGACAGCCCGTATCACGTCGCATTCCATCCTCAGTCGCTGACGCGGAACGTTACGTTGCTCTCTCTCACTCTCGTTGCTCTCACACTCGTCACACAAAGATGTCACGCCGCAGCATGATGATCAAGCCTCAGCCCAAGACGTCGGAGTTGGTGCACAACGCCATATGGGCGTTGAGGGAGCGAGGCGGATCATCCGGCGAGTCCATCCGTCGGTACATCCACGAGAGCTGCCGAGTCCAACCGGACAGCTTAGAGCCGTCCGTGGCGGACTATTTGCGGAGCGCCGCAGAGAACGGCACTCTCGTGCAGACGGGCGCGGGCCTGTACACCTTTGTGGTGGACGAAGCTCCGAGGGAGAGGGACCCGCTGAACAACCAGCTGAAGCGACTGAAGCGGTGGCTGGCGCGACAGCAGCGACCCACCGGCTAAGCGTCCTACGGCGCGGGCGGTGCGGAGCGGCGCGCATTTAAAAACAGCCCTTTTCAGGGCTACAATATTTTTCATAGAATTACAAAATTCGTTTCTATAGAATAAAGAACAAGCAAAAGTCATACCCGCCCATTGGCCTGGGTGCCTTGCCTACATACATACCTACCCATCTACCTATTGAATAGAATAGAATAGGTGGGTGTGTATGTGTAGGTAGGTATCTATCGCTGTGGACACCTGATTGCAGAACTGCTTCTGCTATCGCCGGTGGAAGGCTCTGAACACCGTCGCGTGGCTGCCTGGAATTATTTATGCATGAGTTTTAGGCATGCAGTTTATTTTTAGTAACTAGTAGTATCTATATACTTGTCAATACATATATTTAGTTATGAATGATTGGGTTTTAAATGCTTTATAAGAGTCAATTGTTATGCTTATTATTATTATTATATACAATCATGGTGGAACATACATAAACCGTCATTGCGTTTTTTTTTCTTTCTTTTATTAGGCAGGTATTCGAGATAGGTAGGAGACAGGTAACTGTGTACATATATCACTTGTTTATTTTTTTATAGAGAGTTTATACACATCTGTATAAACCTTTTAAGTATCTACCTCAACCGATGGCTACTAGGTATCTATCTGGTAATAATAATTATGTAGGCACATAATTAAACATTAATTATGTTTTGTGGAACGCAGTTTCAATTTCAGTTTTTCATTTTGTCACGAGCGGCGGAGGCGGTGGTTTGATTTTATTCGTTTGGAAAAAAAATATTTTAAAAAATGTACCTGACTCCCGGTCTAGGGGTAAATTATTGTTTAAGTTGTACCTATTTACGAAATATCTCTTTTACTACAACATCAAACAAAAGAGCAACACAAAATTATAAACGAACACTGCAATCCCATGTTTATAATAATACACAATTACTTATTTGACAGTCTCAGTCACCGTACGTTGTTGTGAACGCGTAAGTACCTATATAATACGGCGACAGCCCGTATCACGTCGCATTCCATCCTCAGTCGCTGACGCGGAACGTTACGTTGCTCTCTCTCACTCTCGTTGCTCTCACACTCGTCACACAAAGATGTCACGCCGCAGCATGATGATCAAGCCTCAGCCCAAGACGTCGGAGTTGGTGCACAACGCCATATGGGCGTTGAGGGAGCGAGGCGGATCATCCGGCGAGTCCATCCGTCGGTACATCCACGAGAGCTGCCGAGTCCAACCGGACAGCTTAGAGCCGTCCGTGGCGGACTATTTGCGGAGCGCCGCAGAGAACGGCACTCTCGTGCAGACGGGCGCGGGCCTGTACACCTTTGTGGTGGACGAAGCTCCGAGGGAGAGGGACCCGCTGAACAACCAGCTGAAGCGACTGAAGCGGTGGCTGGCGCGACAGCAGCGACCCACCGGCTAAGCGTCCTACGGCGCGGGCGGTGCGGAGCGGCGCGCATTTAAAAACAGCCCTTTTCAGGGCTACAATATTTTTCATAGAATTACAAAATTCGTTTCTATAGAATAAAGAACAAGCAAAAGTCATACCCGCCCATTGGCCTGGGTGCCTTGCCTACATACATACCTACCCATCTACCTATTGAATAGAATAGAATAGGTGGGTGTGTATGTGTAGGTAGGTATCTATCGCTGTGGACACCTGATTGCAGAACTGCTTCTGCTATCGCCGGTGGAAGGCTCTGAACACCGTCGCGTGGCTGCCTGGAATTATTTATGCATGAGTTTTAGGCATGCAGTTTATTTTTAGTAACTAGTAGTATCTATATACTTGTCAATACATATATTTAGTTATGAATGATTGGGTTTTAAATGCTTTATAAGAGTCAATTGTTATGCTTATTATTATTATTATATACAATCATGGTGGAACATACATAAACCGTCATTGCGTTTTTTTTTCTTTCTTTTATTAGGCAGGTATTCGAGATAGGTAGGAGACAGGTAACTGTGTACATATATCACTTGTTTATTTTTTTATAGAGAGTTTATACACATCTGTATAAACCTTTTAAGTATCTACCTCAACCGATGGCTACTAGGTATCTATCTGGTAATAATAATTATGTAGGCACATAATTAAACATTAATTATGTTTTGTGGAACGCAGTTTCAATTTCAGTTTTTCATTTTGTCACGAGCGGCGGAGGCGGTGGTTTGATTTTATTCGTTTGGAAAAAAAATATTTAAAAAAATGTACCTGACTCCCGGTCTAGGGGTAAATTATTGTTTAAGTTGTACCTATTTACGAAATATCTCTTTTACTACAACATCAAACAAAAGAGCAACACAAAATTATAAACGAACACTGCAATCCCATGTTTATAATAATACACAATTACTTATTTGACAGTCTCAGTCACCGTACGTTGTTGTGAACGCGTAAGTACCTATATAATACGGCGACAGCCCGTATCACGTCGCATTCCATCCTCAGTCGCTGACGCGGAACGTTACGTTGCTCTCTCTCACTCTCGTTGCTCTCACACTCGTCACACAAAGATGTCACGCCGCAGCATGATGATCAAGCCTCAGCCCAAGACGTCGGAGTTGGTGCACAACGCCATATGGGCGTTGAGGGAGCGAGGCGGATCATCCGGCGAGTCCATCCGTCGGTACATCCACGAGAGCTGCCGAGTCCAACCGGACAGCTTAGAGCCGTCCGTGGCGGACTATTTGCGGAGCGCCGCAGAGAACGGCACTCTCGTGCAGACGGGCGCGGGCCTGTACACCTTTGTGGTGGACGAAGCTCCGAGGGAGAGGGACCCGCTGAACAACCAGCTGAAGCGACTGAAGCGGTGGCTGGCGCGACAGCAGCGACCCACCGGCTAAGCGTCCTACGGCGCGGGCGGTGCGGAGCGGCGCGCATTTAAAAACAGCCCTTTTCAGGGCTACAATATTTTTCATAGAATTACAAAATTCGTTTCTATAGAATAAAGAACAAGCAAAAGTCATACCCGCCCATTGGCCTGGGTGCCTTGCCTACATACATACCTACCCATCTACCTATTGAATAGAATAGAATAGGTGGGTGTGTATGTGTAGGTAGGTATCTATCGCTGTGGACACCTGATTGCAGAACTGCTTCTGCTATCGCCGGTGGAAGGCTCTGAACACCGTCGCGTGGCTGCCTGGAATTATTTATGCATGAGTTTTAGGCATGCAGTTTATTTTTAGTAACTAGTAGTATCTATATACTTGTCAATACATATATTTAGTTATGAATGATTGGGTTTTAAATGCTTTATAAGAGTCAATTGTTATGCTTATTATTATTATTATATACAATCATGGTGGAACATACATAAACCGTCATTGCGTTTTTTTTTCTTTCTTTTATTAGGCAGGTATTCGAGATAGGTAGGAGACAGGTAACTGTGTACATATATCACTTGTTTATTTTTTTATAGAGAGTTTATACACATCTGTATAAACCTTTTAAGTATCTACCTCAACCGATGGCTACTAGGTATCTATCTGGTAATAATAATTATGTAGGCACATAATTAAACATTAATTATGTTTTGTGGAACGCAGTTTCAATTTCAGTTTTTCATTTTGTCACGAGCGGCGGAGGCGGTGGTTTGATTTTATTCGTTTGGAAAAAAAATATTTAAAAAAATGTACCTGACTCCCGGTCTAGGGGTAAATTATTGTTTAAGTTGTACCTATTTACGAAATATCTCTTTTACTACAACATCAAACAAAAGAGCAACACAAAATTATAAACGAACACTGCAATCCCATGTTTATAATAATACACAATTACTTATTTGACAGTCTCAGTCACCGTACGTTGTTGTGAACGCGTAAGTACCTATATAATACGGCGACAGCCCGTATCACGTCGCATTCCATCCTCAGTCGCTGACGCGGAACGTTACGTTGCTCTCTCTCACTCTCGTTGCTCTCACACTCGTCACACAAAGATGTCACGCCGCAGCATGATGATCAAGCCTCAGCCCAAGACGTCGGAGTTGGTGCACAACGCCATATGGGCGTTGAGGGAGCGAGGCGGATCATCCGGCGAGTCCATCCGTCGGTACATCCACGAGAGCTGCCGAGTCCAACCGGACAGCTTAGAGCCGTCCGTGGCGGACTATTTGCGGAGCGCCGCAGAGAACGGCACTCTCGTGCAGACGGGCGCGGGCCTGTACACCTTTGTGGTGGACGAAGCTCCGAGGGAGAGGGACCCGCTGAACAACCAGCTGAAGCGACTGAAGCGGTGGCTGGCGCGACAGCAGCGACCCACCGGCTAAGCGTCCTACGGCGCGGGCGGTGCGGAGCGGCGCGCATTTAAAAACAGCCCTTTTCAGGGCTACAATATTTTTCATAGAATTACAAAATTCGTTTCTATAGAATAAAGAACAAGCAAAAGTCATACCCGCCCATTGGCCTGGGTGCCTTGCCTACATACATACCTACCCATCTACCTATTGAATAGAATAGAATAGGTGGGTGTGTATGTGTAGGTAGGTATCTATCGCTGTGGACACCTGATTGCAGAACTGCTTCTGCTATCGCCGGTGGAAGGCTCTGAACACCGTCGCGTGGCTGCCTGGAATTATTTATGCATGAGTTTTAGGCATGCAGTTTATTTTTAGTAACTAGTAGTATCTATATACTTGTCAATATATATATTTAGTTATGAATGATTGGGTTTTAAATGCTTTATAAGAGTCAATTGTTATGCTTATTATTATTATTATATACAATCATGGTGGAACATACATAAACCGTCATTGCGTTTTTTTTTCTTTCTTTTATTAGGCAGGTATTCGAGATAGGTAGGAGACAGGTAACTGTGTACATATATCACTTGTTTATTTTTTTATAGAGAGTTTATACACATCTGTATAAACCTTTTAAGTATCTACCTCAACCGATGGCTACTAGGTATCTATCTGGTAATAATAATTATGTAGGCACATAATTAAACATTAATTATGTTTTGTGGAACGCAGTTTCAATTTCAGTTTTTCATTTTGTCACGAGCGGCGGAGGCGGTGGTTTGATTTTATTCGTTTGGAAAAAAAATATTTAAAAAAATGTACCTGACTCCCGGTCTAGGGGTAAATTATTGTTTAAGTTGTACCTATTTACGAAATATCTCTTTTACTACAACATCAAACAAAAGAGCAACACAAAATTATAAACGAACACTGCAATCCCATGTTTATAATAATACACAATTACTTATTTGACAGTCTCAGTCACCGTACGTTGTTGTGAACGCGTAAGTACCTATATAATACGGCGACAGCCCGTATCACGTCGCATTCCATCCTCAGTCGCTGACGCGGAACGTTACGTTGCTCTCTCTCACTCTCGTTGCTCTCACACTCGTCACACAAAGATGTCACGCCGCAGCATGATGATCAAGCCTCAGCCCAAGACGTCGGAGTTGGTGCACAACGCCATATGGGCGTTGAGGGAGCGAGGCGGATCATCCGGCGAGTCCATCCGTCGGTACATCCACGAGAGCTGCCGAGTCCAACCGGACAGCTTAGAGCCGTCCGTGGCGGACTATTTGCGGAGCGCCGCAGAGAACGGCACTCTCGTGCAGACGGGCGCGGGCCTGTACACCTTTGTGGTGGACGAAGCTCCGAGGGAGAGGGACCCGCTGAACAACCAGCTGAAGCGACTGAAGCGGTGGCTGGCGCGACAGCAGCGACCCACCGGCTAAGCGTCCTACGGCGCGGGCGGTGCGGAGCGGCGCGCATTTAAAAACAGCCCTTTTCAGGGCTACAATATTTTTCATAGAATTACAAAATTCGTTTCTATAGAATAAAGAACAAGCAAAAGTCATACCCGCCCATTGGCCTGGGTGCCTTGCCTACATACATACCTACCCATCTACCTATTGAATAGAATAGAATAGGTGGGTGTGTATGTGTAGGTAGGTATCTATCGCTGTGGACACCTGATTGCAGAACTGCTTCTGCTATCGCCGGTGGAAGGCTCTGAACACCGTCGCGTGGCTGCCTGGAATTATTTATGCATGAGTTTTAGGCATGCAGTTTATTTTTAGTAACTAGTAGTATCTATATACTTGTCAATATATATATTTAGTTATGAATGATTGGGTTTTAAATGCTTTATAAGAGTCAATTGTTATGCTTATTATTATTATTATATACAATCATGGTGGAACATACATAAACCGTCATTGCGTTTTTTTTTCTTTCTTTTATTAGGCAGGTATTCGAGATAGGTAGGAGACAGGTAACTGTGTACATATATCACTTGTTTATTTTTTTATAGAGAGTTTATACACATCTGTATAAACCTTTTAAGTATCTACCTCAACCGATGGCTACTAGGTATCTATCTGGTAATAATAATTATGTAGGCACATAATTAAACATTAATTATGTTTTGTGGAACGCAGTTTCAATTTCAGTTTTTCATTTTGTCACGAGCGGCGGAGGCGGTGGTTTGATTTTATTCGTTTGGAAAAAAAATATTTAAAAAAATGTACCTGACTCCCGGTCTAGGGGTAAATTATTGTTTAAGTTGTACCTATTTACGAAATATCTCTTTTACTACAACATCAAACAAAAGAGCAACACAAAATTATAAACGAACACTGCAATCCCATGTTTATAATAATACACAATTACTTATTTGACAGTCTCAGTCACCGTACGTTGTTGTGAACGCGTAAGTACCTATATAATACGGCGACAGCCCGTATCACGTCGCATTCCATCCTCAGTCGCTGACGCGGAACGTTACGTTGCTCTCTCTCACTCTCGTTGCTCTCACACTCGTCACACAAAGATGTCACGCCGCAGCATGATGATCAAGCCTCAGCCCAAGACGTCGGAGTTGGTGCACAACGCCATATGGGCGTTGAGGGAGCGAGGCGGATCATCCGGCGAGTCCATCCGTCGGTACATCCACGAGAGCTGCCGAGTCCAACCGGACAGCTTAGAGCCGTCCGTGGCGGACTATTTGCGGAGCGCCGCAGAGAACGGCACTCTCGTGCAGACGGGCGCGGGCCTGTACACCTTTGTGGTGGACGAAGCTCCGAGGGAGAGGGACCCGCTGAACAACCAGCTGAAGCGACTGAAGCGGTGGCTGGCGCGACAGCAGCGACCCACCGGCTAAGCGTCCTACGGCGCGGGCGGTGCGGAGCGGCGCGCATTTAAAAACAGCCCTTTTCAGGGCTACAATATTTTTCATAGAATTACAAAATTCGTTTCTATAGAATAAAGAACAAGCAAAAGTCATACCCGCCCATTGGCCTGGGTGCCTTGCCTACATACATACCTACCCATCTACCTATTGAATAGAATAGAATAGGTGGGTGTGTATGTGTAGGTAGGTATCTATCGCTGTGGACACCTGATTGCAGAACTGCTTCTGCTATCGCCGGTGGAAGGCTCTGAACACCGTCGCGTGGCTGCCTGGAATTATTTATGCATGAGTTTTAGGCATGCAGTTTATTTTTAGTAACTAGTAGTATCTATATACTTGTCAATACATATATTTAGTTATGAATGATTGGGTTTTAAATGCTTTATAAGAGTCAATTGTTATGCTTATTATTATTATTATATACAATCATGGTGGAACATACATAAACCGTCATTGCGTTTTTTTTTCTTTCTTTTATTAGGCAGGTATTCGAGATAGGTAGGAGACAGGTAACTGTGTACATATATCACTTGTTTATTTTTTTATAGAGAGTTTATACACATCTGTATAAACCTTTTAAGTATCTACCTCAACCGATGGCTACTAGGTATCTATCTGGTAATAATAATTATGTAGGCACATAATTAAACATTAATTATGTTTTGTGGAACGCAGTTTCAATTTCAGTTTTTCATTTTGTCACGAGCGGCGGAGGCGGTGGTTTGATTTTATTCGTTTGGAAAAAAAATATTTAAAAAAATGTACCTGACTCCCGGTCTAGGGGTAAATTATTGTTTAAGTTGTACCTATTTACGAAATATCTCTTTTACTACAACATCAAACAAAAGAGCAACACAAAATTATAAACGAACACTGCAATCCCATGTTTATAATAATACACAATTACTTATTTGACAGTCTCAGTCACCGTACGTTGTTGTGAACGCGTAAGTACCTATATAATACGGCGACAGCCCGTATCACGTCGCATTCCATCCTCAGTCGCTGACGCGGAACGTTACGTTGCTCTCTCTCACTCTCGTTGCTCTCACACTCGTCACACAAAGATGTCACGCCGCAGCATGATGATCAAGCCTCAGCCCAAGACGTCGGAGTTGGTGCACAACGCCATATGGGCGTTGAGGGAGCGAGGCGGATCATCCGGCGAGTCCATCCGTCGGTACATCCACGAGAGCTGCCGAGTCCAACCGGACAGCTTAGAGCCGTCCGTGGCGGACTATTTGCGGAGCGCCGCAGAGAACGGCACTCTCGTGCAGACGGGCGCGGGCCTGTACACCTTTGTGGTGGACGAAGCTCCGAGGGAGAGGGACCCGCTGAACAACCAGCTGAAGCGACTGAAGCGGTGGCTGGCGCGACAGCAGCGACCCACCGGCTAAGCGTCCTACGGCGCGGGCGGTGCGGAGCGGCGCGCATTTAAAAACAGCCCTTTTCAGGGCTACAATATTTTTCATAGAATTACAAAATTCGTTTCTATAGAATAAAGAACAAGCAAAAGTCATACCCGCCCATTGGCCTGGGTGCCTTGCCTACATACATACCTACCCATCTACCTATTGAATAGAATAGAATAGGTGGGTGTGTATGTGTAGGTAGGTATCTATCGCTGTGGACACCTGATTGCAGAACTGCTTCTGCTATCGCCGGTGGAAGGCTCTGAACACCGTCGCGTGGCTGCCTGGAATTATTTATGCATGAGTTTTAGGCATGCAGTTTATTTTTAGTAACTAGTAGTATCTATATACTTGTCAATACATATATTTAGTTATGAATGATTGGGTTTTAAATGCTTTATAAGAGTCAATTGTTATGCTTATTATTATTATTATATACAATCATGGTGGAACATACATAAACCGTCATTGCGTTTTTTTTTCTTTCTTTTATTAGGCAGGTATTCGAGATAGGTAGGAGACAGGTAACTGTGTACATATATCACTTGTTTATTTTTTTATAGAGAGTTTATACACATCTGTATAAACCTTTTAAGTATCTACCTCAACCGATGGCTACTAGGTATCTATCTGGTAATAATAATTATGTAGGCACATAATTAAACATTAATTATGTTTTGTGGAACGCAGTTTCAATTTCAGTTTTTCATTTTGTCACGAGCGGCGGAGGCGGTGGTTTGATTTTATTCGTTTGGAAAAAAAATATTTAAAAAAATGTACCTGACTCCCGGTCTAGGGGTAAATTATTGTTTAAGTTGTACCTATTTACGAAATATCTCTTTTACTACAACATCAAACAAAAGAGCAACACAAAATTATAAACGAACACTGCAATCCCATGTTTATAATAATACACAATTACTTATTTGACAGTCTCAGTCACCGTACGTTGTTGTGAACGCGTAAGTACCTATATAATACGGCGACAGCCCGTATCACGTCGCATTCCATCCTCAGTCGCTGACGCGGAACGTTACGTTGCTCTCTCTCACTCTCGTTGCTCTCACACTCGTCACACAAAGATGTCACGCCGCAGCATGATGATCAAGCCTCAGCCCAAGACGTCGGAGTTGGTGCACAACGCCATATGGGCGTTGAGGGAGCGAGGCGGATCATCCGGCGAGTCCATCCGTCGGTACATCCACGAGAGCTGCCGAGTCCAACCGGACAGCTTAGAGCCGTCCGTGGCGGACTATTTGCGGAGCGCCGCAGAGAACGGCACTCTCGTGCAGACGGGCGCGGGCCTGTACACCTTTGTGGTGGACGAAGCTCCGAGGGAGAGGGACCCGCTGAACAACCAGCTGAAGCGACTGAAGCGGTGGCTGGCGCGACAGCAGCGACCCACCGGCTAAGCGTCCTACGGCGCGGGCGGTGCGGAGCGGCGCGCATTTAAAAACAGCCCTTTTCAGGGCTACAATATTTTTCATAGAATTACAAAATTCGTTTCTATAGAATAAAGAACAAGCAAAAGTCATACCCGCCCATTGGCCTGGGTGCCTTGCCTACATACATACCTACCCATCTACCTATTGAATAGAATAGAATAGGTGGGTGTGTATGTGTAGGTAGGTATCTATCGCTGTGGACACCTGATTGCAGAACTGCTTCTGCTATCGCCGGTGGAAGGCTCTGAACACCGTCGCGTGGCTGCCTGGAATTATTTATGCATGAGTTTTAGGCATGCAGTTTATTTTTAGTAACTAGTAGTATCTATATACTTGTCAATATATATATTTAGTTATGAATGATTGGGTTTTAAATGCTTTATAAGAGTCAATTGTTATGCTTATTATTATTATTATATACAATCATGGTGGAACATACATAAACCGTCATTGCGTTTTTTTTTCTTTCTTTTATTAGGCAGGTATTCGAGATAGGTAGGAGACAGGTAACTGTGTACATATATCACTTGTTTATTTTTTTATAGAGAGTTTATACACATCTGTATAAACCTTTTAAGTATCTACCTCAACCGATGGCTACTAGGTATCTATCTGGTAATAATAATTATGTAGGCACATAATTAAACATTAATTATGTTTTGTGGAACGCAGTTTCAATTTCAGTTTTTCATTTTGTCACGAGCGGCGGAGGCGGTGGTTTGATTTTATTCGTTTGGAAAAAAAATATTTAAAAAAATGTACCTGACTCCCGGTCTAGGGGTAAATTATTGTTTAAGTTGTACCTATTTACGAAATATCTCTTTTACTACAACATCAAACAAAAGAGCAACACAAAATTATAAACGAACACTGCAATCCCATGTTTATAATAATACACAATTACTTATTTGACAGTCTCAGTCACCGTACGTTGTTGTGAACGCGTAAGTACCTATATAATACGGCGACAGCCCGTATCACGTCGCATTCCATCCTCAGTCGCTGACGCGGAACGTTACGTTGCTCTCTCTCACTCTCGTTGCTCTCACACTCGTCACACAAAGATGTCACGCCGCAGCATGATGATCAAGCCTCAGCCCAAGACGTCGGAGTTGGTGCACAACGCCATATGGGCGTTGAGGGAGCGAGGCGGATCATCCGGCGAGTCCATCCGTCGGTACATCCACGAGAGCTGCCGAGTCCAACCGGACAGCTTAGAGCCGTCCGTGGCGGACTATTTGCGGAGCGCCGCAGAGAACGGCACTCTCGTGCAGACGGGCGCGGGCCTGTACACCTTTGTGGTGGACGAAGCTCCGAGGGAGAGGGACCCGCTGAACAACCAGCTGAAGCGACTGAAGCGGTGGCTGGCGCGACAGCAGCGACCCACCGGCTAAGCGTCCTACGGCGCGGGCGGTGCGGAGCGGCGCGCATTTAAAAACAGCCCTTTTCAGGGCTACAATATTTTTCATAGAATTACAAAATTCGTTTCTATAGAATAAAGAACAAGCAAAAGTCATACCCGCCCATTGGCCTGGGTGCCTTGCCTACATACATACCTACCCATCTACCTATTGAATAGAATAGAATAGGTGGGTGTGTATGTGTAGGTAGGTATCTATCGCTGTGGACACCTGATTGCAGAACTGCTTCTGCTATCGCCGGTGGAAGGCTCTGAACACCGTCGCGTGGCTGCCTGGAATTATTTATGCATGAGTTTTAGGCATGCAGTTTATTTTTAGTAACTAGTAGTATCTATATACTTGTCAATATATATATTTAGTTATGAATGATTGGGTTTTAAATGCTTTATAAGAGTCAATTGTTATGCTTATTATTATTATTATATACAATCATGGTGGAACATACATAAACCGTCATTGCGTTTTTTTTTCTTTCTTTTATTAGGCAGGTATTCGAGATAGGTAGGAGACAGGTAACTGTGTACATATATCACTTGTTTATTTTTTTATAGAGAGTTTATACACATCTGTATAAACCTTTTAAGTATCTACCTCAACCGATGGCTACTAGGTATCTATCTGGTAATAATAATTATGTAGGCACATAATTAAACATTAATTATGTTTTGTGGAACGCAGTTTCAATTTCAGTTTTTCATTTTGTCACGAGCGGCGGAGGCGGTGGTTTGATTTTATTCGTTTGGAAAAAAAATATTTAAAAAAATGTACCTGACTCCCGGTCTAGGGGTAAATTATTGTTTAAGTTGTACCTATTTACGAAATATCTCTTTTACTACAACATCAAACAAAAGAGCAACACAAAATTATAAACGAACACTGCAATCCCATGTTTATAATAATACACAATTACTTATTTGACAGTCTCAGTCACCGTACGTTGTTGTGAACGCGTAAGTACCTATATAATACGGCGACAGCCCGTATCACGTCGCATTCCATCCTCAGTCGCTGACGCGGAACGTTACGTTGCTCTCTCTCACTCTCGTTGCTCTCACACTCGTCACACAAAGATGTCACGCCGCAGCATGATGATCAAGCCTCAGCCCAAGACGTCGGAGTTGGTGCACAACGCCATATGGGCGTTGAGGGAGCGAGGCGGATCATCCGGCGAGTCCATCCGTCGGTACATCCACGAGAGCTGCCGAGTCCAACCGGACAGCTTAGAGCCGTCCGTGGCGGACTATTTGCGGAGCGCCGCAGAGAACGGCACTCTCGTGCAGACGGGCGCGGGCCTGTACACCTTTGTGGTGGACGAAGCTCCGAGGGAGAGGGACCCGCTGAACAACCAGCTGAAGCGACTGAAGCGGTGGCTGGCGCGACAGCAGCGACCCACCGGCTAAGCGTCCTACGGCGCGGGCGGTGCGGAGCGGCGCGCATTTAAAAACAGCCCTTTTCAGGGCTACAATATTTTTCATAGAATTACAAAATTCGTTTCTATAGAATAAAGAACAAGCAAAAGTCATACCCGCCCATTGGCCTGGGTGCCTTGCCTACATACATACCTACCCATCTACCTATTGAATAGAATAGAATAGGTGGGTGTGTATGTGTAGGTAGGTATCTATCGCTGTGGACACCTGATTGCAGAACTGCTTCTGCTATCGCCGGTGGAAGGCTCTGAACACCGTCGCGTGGCTGCCTGGAATTATTTATGCATGAGTTTTAGGCATGCAGTTTATTTTTAGTAACTAGTAGTATCTATATACTTGTCAATATATATATTTAGTTATGAATGATTGGGTTTTAAATGCTTTATAAGAGTCAATTGTTATGCTTATTATTATTATTATATACAATCATGGTGGAACATACATAAACCGTCATTGCGTTTTTTTTTCTTTCTTTTATTAGGCAGGTATTCGAGATAGGTAGGAGACAGGTAACTGTGTACATATATCACTTGTTTATTTTTTTATAGAGAGTTTATACACATCTGTATAAACCTTTTAAGTATCTACCTCAACCGATGGCTACTAGGTATCTATCTGGTAATAATAATTATGTAGGCACATAATTAAACATTAATTATGTTTTGTGGAACGCAGTTTCAATTTCAGTTTTTCATTTTGTCACGAGCGGCGGAGGCGGTGGTTTGATTTTATTCGTTTGGAAAAAAAATATTTAAAAAAATGTACCTGACTCCCGGTCTAGGGGTAAATTATTGTTTAAGTTGTACCTATTTACGAAATATCTCTTTTACTACAACATCAAACAAAAGAGCAACACAAAATTATAAACGAACACTGCAATCCCATGTTTATAATAATACACAATTACTTATTTGACAGTCTCAGTCACCGTACGTTGTTGTGAACGCGTAAGTACCTATATAATACGGCGACAGCCCGTATCACGTCGCATTCCATCCTCAGTCGCTGACGCGGAACGTTACGTTGCTCTCTCTCACTCTCGTTGCTCTCACACTCGTCACACAAAGATGTCACGCCGCAGCATGATGATCAAGCCTCAGCCCAAGACGTCGGAGTTGGTGCACAACGCCATATGGGCGTTGAGGGAGCGAGGCGGATCATCCGGCGAGTCCATCCGTCGGTACATCCACGAGAGCTGCCGAGTCCAACCGGACAGCTTAGAGCCGTCCGTGGCGGACTATTTGCGGAGCGCCGCAGAGAACGGCACTCTCGTGCAGACGGGCGCGGGCCTGTACACCTTTGTGGTGGACGAAGCTCCGAGGGAGAGGGACCCGCTGAACAACCAGCTGAAGCGACTGAAGCGGTGGCTGGCGCGACAGCAGCGACCCACCGGCTAAGCGTCCTACGGCGCGGGCGGTGCGGAGCGGCGCGCATTTAAAAACAGCCCTTTTCAGGGCTACAATATTTTTCATAGAATTACAAAATTCGTTTCTATAGAATAAAGAACAAGCAAAAGTCATACCCGCCCATTGGCCTGGGTGCCTTGCCTACATACATACCTACCCATCTACCTATTGAATAGAATAGAATAGGTGGGTGTGTATGTGTAGGTAGGTATCTATCGCTGTGGACACCTGATTGCAGAACTGCTTCTGCTATCGCCGGTGGAAGGCTCTGAACACCGTCGCGTGGCTGCCTGGAATTATTTATGCATGAGTTTTAGGCATGCAGTTTATTTTTAGTAACTAGTAGTATCTATATACTTGTCAATATATATATTTAGTTATGAATGATTGGGTTTTAAATGCTTTATAAGAGTCAATTGTTATGCTTATTATTATTATTATATACAATCATGGTGGAACATACATAAACCGTCATTGCGTTTTTTTTTCTTTCTTTTATTAGGCAGGTATTCGAGATAGGTAGGAGACAGGTAACTGTGTACATATATCACTTGTTTATTTTTTTATAGAGAGTTTATACACATCTGTATAAACCTTTTAAGTATCTACCTCAACCGATGGCTACTAGGTATCTATCTGGTAATAATAATTATGTAGGCACATAATTAAACATTAATTATGTTTTGTGGAACGCAGTTTCAATTTCAGTTTTTCATTTTGTCACGAGCGGCGGAGGCGGTGGTTTGATTTTATTCGTTTGGAAAAAAAATATTTAAAAAAATGTACCTGACTCCCGGTCTAGGGGTAAATTATTGTTTAAGTTGTACCTATTTACGAAATATCTCTTTTACTACAACATCAAACAAAAGAGCAACACAAAATTATAAACGAACACTGCAATCCCATGTTTATAATAATACACAATTACTTATTTGACAGTCTCAGTCACCGTACGTTGTTGTGAACGCGTAAGTACCTATATAATACGGCGACAGCCCGTATCACGTCGCATTCCATCCTCAGTCGCTGACGCGGAACGTTACGTTGCTCTCTCTCACTCTCGTTGCTCTCACACTCGTCACACAAAGATGTCACGCCGCAGCATGATGATCAAGCCTCAGCCCAAGACGTCGGAGTTGGTGCACAACGCCATATGGGCGTTGAGGGAGCGAGGCGGATCATCCGGCGAGTCCATCCGTCGGTACATCCACGAGAGCTGCCGAGTCCAACCGGACAGCTTAGAGCCGTCCGTGGCGGACTATTTGCGGAGCGCCGCAGAGAACGGCACTCTCGTGCAGACGGGCGCGGGCCTGTACACCTTTGTGGTGGACGAAGCTCCGAGGGAGAGGGACCCGCTGAACAACCAGCTGAAGCGACTGAAGCGGTGGCTGGCGCGACAGCAGCGACCCACCGGCTAAGCGTCCTACGGCGCGGGCGGTGCGGAGCGGCGCGCATTTAAAAACAGCCCTTTTCAGGGCTACAATATTTTTCATAGAATTACAAAATTCGTTTCTATAGAATAAAGAACAAGCAAAAGTCATACCCGCCCATTGGCCTGGGTGCCTTGCCTACATACATACCTACCCATCTACCTATTGAATAGAATAGAATAGGTGGGTGTGTATGTGTAGGTAGGTATCTATCGCTGTGGACACCTGATTGCAGAACTGCTTCTGCTATCGCCGGTGGAAGGCTCTGAACACCGTCGCGTGGCTGCCTGGAATTATTTATGCATGAGTTTTAGGCATGCAGTTTATTTTTAGTAACTAGTAGTATCTATATACTTGTCAATATATATATTTAGTTATGAATGATTGGGTTTTAAATGCTTTATAAGAGTCAATTGTTATGCTTATTATTATTATTATATACAATCATGGTGGAACATACATAAACCGTCATTGCGTTTTTTTTTCTTTCTTTTATTAGGCAGGTATTCGAGATAGGTAGGAGACAGGTAACTGTGTACATATATCACTTGTTTATTTTTTTATAGAGAGTTTATACACATCTGTATAAACCTTTTAAGTATCTACCTCAACCGATGGCTACTAGGTATCTATCTGGTAATAATAATTATGTAGGCACATAATTAAACATTAATTATGTTTTGTGGAACGCAGTTTCAATTTCAGTTTTTCATTTTGTCACGAGCGGCGGAGGCGGTGGTTTGATTTTATTCGTTTGGAAAAAAAATATTTAAAAAAATGTACCTGACTCCCGGTCTAGGGGTAAATTATTGTTTAAGTTGTACCTATTTACGAAATATCTCTTTTACTACAACATCAAACAAAAGAGCAACACAAAATTATAAACGAACACTGCAATCCCATGTTTATAATAATACACAATTACTTATTTGACAGTCTCAGTCACCGTACGTTGTTGTGAACGCGTAAGTACCTATATAATACGGCGACAGCCCGTATCACGTCGCATTCCATCCTCAGTCGCTGACGCGGAACGTTACGTTGCTCTCTCTCACTCTCGTTGCTCTCACACTCGTCACACAAAGATGTCACGCCGCAGCATGATGATCAAGCCTCAGCCCAAGACGTCGGAGTTGGTGCACAACGCCATATGGGCGTTGAGGGAGCGAGGCGGATCATCCGGCGAGTCCATCCGTCGGTACATCCACGAGAGCTGCCGAGTCCAACCGGACAGCTTAGAGCCGTCCGTGGCGGACTATTTGCGGAGCGCCGCAGAGAACGGCACTCTCGTGCAGACGGGCGCGGGCCTGTACACCTTTGTGGTGGACGAAGCTCCGAGGGAGAGGGACCCGCTGAACAACCAGCTGAAGCGACTGAAGCGGTGGCTGGCGCGACAGCAGCGACCCACCGGCTAAGCGTCCTACGGCGCGGGCGGTGCGGAGCGGCGCGCATTTAAAAACAGCCCTTTTCAGGGCTACAATATTTTTCATAGAATTACAAAATTCGTTTCTATAGAATAAAGAACAAGCAAAAGTCATACCCGCCCATTGGCCTGGGTGCCTTGCCTACATACATACCTACCCATCTACCTATTGAATAGAATAGAATAGGTGGGTGTGTATGTGTAGGTAGGTATCTATCGCTGTGGACACCTGATTGCAGAACTGCTTCTGCTATCGCCGGTGGAAGGCTCTGAACACCGTCGCGTGGCTGCCTGGAATTATTTATGCATGAGTTTTAGGCATGCAGTTTATTTTTAGTAACTAGTAGTATCTATATACTTGTCAATATATATATTTAGTTATGAATGATTGGGTTTTAAATGCTTTATAAGAGTCAATTGTTATGCTTATTATTATTATTATATACAATCATGGTGGAACATACATAAACCGTCATTGCGTTTTTTTTTCTTTCTTTTATTAGGCAGGTATTCGAGATAGGTAGGAGACAGGTAACTGTGTACATATATCACTTGTTTATTTTTTTATAGAGAGTTTATACACATCTGTATAAACCTTTTAAGTATCTACCTCAACCGATGGCTACTAGGTATCTATCTGGTAATAATAATTATGTAGGCACATAATTAAACATTAATTATGTTTTGTGGAACGCAGTTTCAATTTCAGTTTTTCATTTTGTCACGAGCGGCGGAGGCGGTGGTTTGATTTTATTCGTTTGGAAAAAAAATATTTAAAAAAATGTACCTGACTCCCGGTCTAGGGGTAAATTATTGTTTAAGTTGTACCTATTTACGAAATATCTCTTTTACTACAACATCAAACAAAAGAGCAACACAAAATTATAAACGAACACTGCAATCCCATGTTTATAATAATACACAATTACTTATTTGACAGTCTCAGTCACCGTACGTTGTTGTGAACGCGTAAGTACCTATATAATACGGCGACAGCCCGTATCACGTCGCATTCCATCCTCAGTCGCTGACGCGGAACGTTACGTTGCTCTCTCTCACTCTCGTTGCTCTCACACTCGTCACACAAAGATGTCACGCCGCAGCATGATGATCAAGCCTCAGCCCAAGACGTCGGAGTTGGTGCACAACGCCATATGGGCGTTGAGGGAGCGAGGCGGATCATCCGGCGAGTCCATCCGTCGGTACATCCACGAGAGCTGCCGAGTCCAACCGGACAGCTTAGAGCCGTCCGTGGCGGACTATTTGCGGAGCGCCGCAGAGAACGGCACTCTCGTGCAGACGGGCGCGGGCCTGTACACCTTTGTGGTGGACGAAGCTCCGAGGGAGAGGGACCCGCTGAACAACCAGCTGAAGCGACTGAAGCGGTGGCTGGCGCGACAGCAGCGACCCACCGGCTAAGCGTCCTACGGCGCGGGCGGTGCGGAGCGGCGCGCATTTAAAAACAGCCCTTTTCAGGGCTACAATATTTTTCATAGAATTACAAAATTCGTTTCTATAGAATAAAGAACAAGCAAAAGTCATACCCGCCCATTGGCCTGGGTGCCTTGCCTACATACATACCTACCCATCTACCTATTGAATAGAATAGAATAGGTGGGTGTGTATGTGTAGGTAGGTATCTATCGCTGTGGACACCTGATTGCAGAACTGCTTCTGCTATCGCCGGTGGAAGGCTCTGAACACCGTCGCGTGGCTGCCTGGAATTATTTATGCATGAGTTTTAGGCATGCAGTTTATTTTTAGTAACTAGTAGTATCTATATACTTGTCAATATATATATTTAGTTATGAATGATTGGGTTTTAAATGCTTTATAAGAGTCAATTGTTATGCTTATTATTATTATTATATACAATCATGGTGGAACATACATAAACCGTCATTGCGTTTTTTTTTCTTTCTTTTATTAGGCAGGTATTCGAGATAGGTAGGAGACAGGTAACTGTGTACATATATCACTTGTTTATTTTTTTATAGAGAGTTTATACACATCTGTATAAACCTTTTAAGTATCTACCTCAACCGATGGCTACTAGGTATCTATCTGGTAATAATAATTATGTAGGCACATAATTAAACATTAATTATGTTTTGTGGAACGCAGTTTCAATTTCAGTTTTTCATTTTGTCACGAGCGGCGGAGGCGGTGGTTTGATTTTATTCGTTTGGAAAAAAAATATTTAAAAAAATGTACCTGACTCCCGGTCTAGGGGTAAATTATTGTTTAAGTTGTACCTATTTACGAAATATCTCTTTTACTACAACATCAAACAAAAGAGCAACACAAAATTATAAACGAACACTGCAATCCCATGTTTATAATAATACACAATTACTTATTTGACAGTCTCAGTCACCGTACGTTGTTGTGAACGCGTAAGTACCTATATAATACGGCGACAGCCCGTATCACGTCGCATTCCATCCTCAGTCGCTGACGCGGAACGTTACGTTGCTCTCTCTCACTCTCGTTGCTCTCACACTCGTCACACAAAGATGTCACGCCGCAGCATGATGATCAAGCCTCAGCCCAAGACGTCGGAGTTGGTGCACAACGCCATATGGGCGTTGAGGGAGCGAGGCGGATCATCCGGCGAGTCCATCCGTCGGTACATCCACGAGAGCTGCCGAGTCCAACCGGACAGCTTAGAGCCGTCCGTGGCGGACTATTTGCGGAGCGCCGCAGAGAACGGCACTCTCGTGCAGACGGGCGCGGGCCTGTACACCTTTGTGGTGGACGAAGCTCCGAGGGAGAGGGACCCGCTGAACAACCAGCTGAAGCGACTGAAGCGGTGGCTGGCGCGACAGCAGCGACCCACCGGCTAAGCGTCCTACGGCGCGGGCGGTGCGGAGCGGCGCGCATTTAAAAACAGCCCTTTTCAGGGCTACAATATTTTTCATAGAATTACAAAATTCGTTTCTATAGAATAAAGAACAAGCAAAAGTCATACCCGCCCATTGGCCTGGGTGCCTTGCCTACATACATACCTACCCATCTACCTATTGAATAGAATAGAATAGGTGGGTGTGTATGTGTAG
>OW121761.1:600000-850000 GCA_933228765.1 Miltochrista miniata
CCACGTTTAAAGCCAGTAAGGCCATTGACGGTGGCCCTCAACAAGATTATTTTCAAGAGGATGCGTCTGCATCCAAGAATATATTCAGGGATCGCATCTGCATCTAAAGATACTATCAGCCTACCTGGTATCTGCCAGAACCCTTTGTCGTGCCAGAGGGGTGCAGGTGCACGAGGAGGAATCACGTGTGTTAGCAGAATGTTACAAGTAATTATGGTAGGTACATCAAAGGAAAGGCCATTCAGTTCGTGGCGCTATAGAATTCAATGATAAGGGTGGCATTTCCCAGGGATGAGCAGCAAACGGAAGGAATAAAATAAATATAATATGTTTTCTTGTACACCAATTGCACTTTTGTATGGCATACAGTTTAAGCTGGTTCTCCCTTCCCACCAACCATAAAATATCACAATGTACCACTTTATGACATTTCATTTGTGAGCATTTCCGTGCTTCGGATGGTACGTCAAGCCCGTTGGTCTCGGTTGTCAGTAGCATAGCAGAGTCGTTGAACCAAGTTGAAGGCCTTATGGGCGCCAAGAAATATAAACTGCGCCCAACGAGTCGTTACTTCAACGCGGCAGTAGGCTCACCAACACGCACGACTGACAAATAGGTACTAAAGTTGAAATGTCGTCATATATTTCACCTCACCTACCCCTTCGAGGATAAAATGCGTGAGTATATATCATGATATAATTATGGACACGAAAAAAGTATCGATACTTTATGGTATCGAGTAGATTTCCTTTCGATACCAATACTTTGTACTCGATACTTTGTATTCGATACTTTTACTTAACAAGTACTTTTCGACAGGTATCGTATCGAATAAATTACATACTCTTTTTTTATTCATTTTATAATTTATGGCAACATTAACAACGCCATCTTGTTGAATCGTGATGAAACTTTTATTCATAGAGTACTTACCTAGTTCCGTTCCCGAATTCAACTCGTTCGTTTAGTAGGTACTCTATGGTTCGTTCCAAAGAGTAATTAATCACTACGTTTTTACGAGTATTTAATCATTACAGATTGAAAATAAGGATGATTTAAGCCATTATTTATCTACACAGGTTATACCACTCTCTTTCGATCCTCTGAAACAATGGCAAGATATGAAAGTTGTTTTCCCAAAATTGTATAATTTGGCACGAGAATATTTTTATCGATTCCTGCGACTTCAGTGCCCCCCGAAAGATTGTTTTTGAAAGCTGGAAGTACAATTACTTCCAGCTTGTAACCGCCTATCACCGAAGAGGCTCGACAAACTTCTTTTCTTGAGCGATTGAACGAAGGAGGAATGGTATTTATAATGCTTTTGATTAAAAAAAACATGTGGCTCTACTTACAGGTTGTTTTTATTATGTTTACTATTTGTTATTTTTTCATTTTCACTTACTGAATGAAGGCACAGACGATAAGTACTTACTGACTAATGTTGACAAACAAACGTATGGCCGCCATAAGTTGGTTTGTCAACTTTAGTATACCTACACATACTATGAGGTAGGCCCTGTCTGAGAAAAGTACTCGATACTTTGTGGTATCGATACTTTTGTGTCGATTCTTTTACGAGTACGATACTTTTTTATCGATACTACTCATGAGTACAGTATCGATACTTTCTATTCGATACCGTGTCCCTAGATATAATGGAAAGATTTACGTTATCTTACCAGACGAAATTAAAAGTATGTCCCTTAATAAGTATAAAAGATCTGTAAAAGGTAAATTGTACTGCAGGGGCTACTATACAATCAATGATTATTTGTTGGATAAGGAAGCCTGGAAATAACCTGCTCTGCTGGATTCTCAAAAAAATTGTTAAAATGCATAGTTTTTAGATTTTTTAAAATTGTTAATAGAGCAAAAAAGAACAACCCGCTGAGTTTCTTGCCAGTTCTTCTCAGGTGGGTCGCGTTGTGAACTGGTGGTAGAGTTTTGTTTTTTTATATTTTATTTTCGGGTTGTATTTGCGAATCTTTGATCACATCTAGACAGACTCATCATCAGTCTACTGTGAAACTGTGATGTTCTTAAATTGCGAAATATAAACTGCTCCTTTCAATAACTAAGTGTAGCGGGATTGGAGAGAATTCTGTAGAGCCAAGAGATTAATCAAAATTATTTAATACTGTTGATTGATGGCACTTGTTGCTCATGGATAAAAAAAAAGTAGGTATTGCTTAGAAGGCAAACGTCAAAAGGTGAGATGCAGGCAAAGTGAATATAGATACTACTACACTACTAAACTAACATTGTACAGGTTAACCTAGGCACATATCATAAAACATTTGAAGGGTCACTAGAGTCTGGTTAGACGTTGTACTGGTAGCCGTGAATTTGCGAACACACTATTGTGAATAGAAGAAGTGAAAGCGAAAGCGACGTGTTGTGAGTTGTGGCAAACGGAAACACATTACGTTTACCTAACCTCATGGGAAAGAGATGTGTGAATGTGTAGGCACGTTAGGTACATATCCCGCGTGCGCCCTTGAAGGACGTCAGAAGATATATTGTTTTATAATTTATTTTTCTAATAATTTCAATTTTATATTCTATTGCTGCGCCCTGATAGGATCACACTGAGCTGATTTTGTCTACTAATTGTTATCTACCATGTATGTACTATGGAATGGCAAATAAAGATACTGAATACTGAAATTAAATAAAAAAAAAAAACACCTTTTGTAGCTAAGTATTTAAGTTACCGCTGAGCATTAGTATTATCACAAATCAGATGGTAATATACAGCCTAGTCTCTGCGTGCTGGCACTAATTTGAGTATTAACATGATTATACTGATTACCGGCATTACATTACACACGCCTACTGCACAGCTGAGTACTAATGCTGTAGCAAAATAAGCTTTAAAACTTTTAACTGGCGCATGGCGTTTAAAATCACAATATGTTACGATCACAGCACTAATTCCACGAGGTGTTCCTGGGTTAACTTTTGTCATCTTAGTCCTCCTAGGTTTTTAGGGTTCCGTATCCAACGGGTAAAACGGGGCCCTATTTATGAGACTTCGGCGTTCGTATGTCTGTCCGTCACGAGATTGTATCTTTGAAACCATAAAAGCTGAAATTATCACAGATGATGTACCTATTTCTGATGCCGCTATAACAGCAACTACTAAAGTTAGAAAGGGGGTGGGAGATTTAGTGGGGGCTTCCATACAACAAACTTGATTTTTTTACCGTTTTAAGGTGCGGAACCGTGTGCGCGATTCCGACTCACACTTGGTCGGTTTTTTGCCATCATTTGCAATCAGCAAGAAAAACTTTGAACAATTCGCGCTTTTGGTGAACCACCGTGGGACACTGGACGATCCTCGATCAGGAATGGGGACTTCATATTTTTATATATACGCGGAGGCAAATCATCATCAATCAATCAATACACATATAATAAAATCGTAACTGTCTATTTGTCCGTACGTTTGTGCACGCTAATCTCAGCAGCCGCTCAACAGATTGCAATGCGGTTTTCTTTATTGCGTTGCGGTTTACTCCACTTAACATTTAGTGTTTGTTTCATATCTATCGGTTCATAAATAAAACAGTTATAATATATCAGTCTAAAAAATCCATACTAATATTATAAAGCTGAAGAGTTTGTTTGTTTGTTTGTTTGTTTGAACGCTAGGATCTCAGGAACTACTGGTTCGATTTCAAAACTTCTTTTACAGTTTGATAGTCCATTTATTGAGGATGGCTATAGGCTATATAACATCACGCTAAGACGAATAGGAGCGGAGCAGCAATGAAGAATGTTTCGAAAACGGGGAATTATTTTTACCGTCTGAGAGCTTCCGAGGCGTACGCTGCCTAAATGCTTAATGTTACGTAAAAAATTTGTATTACAAAATTGTTTCTCTTAAAAAGTTCTATAAAAAAGTCCGGGACAGCACATGTCTATCTTTTAAGGTTCGCTCACAATAACCTAATTTGTCTTTCTTTTAAGGTTAGCTCACGATATTATCAAACTGAAGAGTTTGTTTGTGCTAGGATCTCAGAAACTACTGGTAGCATTACAAAATAATTTCACAGTTTTATAGTCCACTTATTGAGAATGGCTAATGGCTATATAACATTACGCTAAGACAAATAGGAGCGGAGCAGCCATGAATAATGTTTTAAGAACGGGGAAAATTTCTTTCTTTTGAGAGCTTTCATTGCGTACGTTGCCTAAATGGTTAAAGTTACGTAAAAATTGTGTACTACAAAATTTTTCCTCTTAAAAAGTTACAAAAAGAAGTCCTGAACAGCATATGCCTATCTTTTAAGGTTCACTTACAATAACCTACTTCTTAACCTTTACGCCGGGAGTAAACGTTTTCTGCAGCAGTAGCCAGTCAACTGAAAGATAATACCGGCCAAGTGCGAGTCGAACTCGAACACGATAAGTTCCGTACCAAAAATCGGACAAAAATAAATGCGACGGAACCATTATCTCACTTCCAAGATATAAGGAAAAGAAGAAGAAGAAGAATAGCGAAGTTCGAAATTTTAATTTTACCGACGATAGTTAATTAGTATTTGTTTTGTCCAGTTGAAGTTTTAAAGCTAGTTATTGATTAATTATGAATTTATTTCATTGCGTAGGTAAGTCATGCAGCGACGCCATTTTACTAGAGAAGAAATGCTAAGGGCAGTAGGCATGCTCCAAGCTGGGGCTACTCAGCGGAGTATTGCTGAGGAGATTGGAACCAGACAAAACGTTATTTCAAGATTGTGGTCACGTTATCGTGCAACCGGGGAAGTGGCTGTAAGGCACCGTGGCGGGAGACGCATAACCACCCAACGACAAGACCGATTTTTACAAGTTGCCGCGAGAATGCAGCCAAACGTTACAGCCGTGCAGTTGGTTCAACGGCTCCAGTCAGAACACCAATTGCTTGTCAGTGACCAAACTGTGAGGAGGAGACTGCATGAAGCTAACCCTCATGCTCGCAGGCCACTTCGTACTCCAGCACTACGCAGAGGAAATCGTGGACGAAGATTAGAGTGGGCTCGTGAACATTTGCTTTGGGAAGATAACCAGTGGTCTGTAGTACTGTTTACCGATGAGTCCCGATTCGGTTTTCATCCCGATTCACGAAGAGTACGCGTTTGGCGAGTTCCTGGTCGTGAGAGTCGTCCGCAACACCCCCAGGTAGTCCATCCATACAAGGGAGGGACAATTATGGTTTGGGCGGTAAATCGTTTTGGTGGAAGAAAGGACCTCGTTTGGATTAGAAACACCATAACCGCTGAAAAATACCGCGACTAGGTGCTTGTACCCATTGTCTACCCTCATCGACTTCAAATGGGTCAAGAATTTACTCTCATGCATGACAACGCCCGTCCGCACACAGCGCGAGCGGTGACCAGCTGGCTGCAGGACCATGACGTGTCGGTTTTACCCTGGCCGGCGCAATCGCCTGATTTAAACCCCATGCGTGGGACATGCTCCAAAGAAGGGCTTATAAGAATTTTCCTGCAGACATTGCGACTGAAGAGCAACTTTTTTTGCATCTTAGCAGAACTTGGGCCAATATCCCGCAGCGAGACTTTGATAACTTAATTCAAAGCATGAAAAACCGTTGCAGAACCGTGGTTAACGTCATGGGTGGTTTTACTGACTACTGATTTTTCCTATCAGTGCAAAAAATTGAAAAGAAATTACTTATTTTTTTATTTTTTCGTAAATGACACATTCATCTTTAGTTGCACCATTATTTTACTTTTTGTTTTCATTTTAATAAAATTTTATATAAGTCGAAAATATATTTTTATTTTATTTTAAAATATAGTCTGAAAAATGGGCTTTCTTAGAATATAACATTGTTGCATATTATTCCTAACAGATTTTCTGAAAATTGAGAAAATGTGAAATATCCCTAGATGGTGTTGATGTGTGTATAAGGCCTGCGGCTGCGTGAACAATACATCTTTTGTTTGAAAGCCATCGTAGTTTAAAGTTCAGTTCATCAGCTTCATCTTAGCTGTTTATACACTCACTGTTATGAACAGGACTCTCCTAAAGATTGCCACAACCTACGGCTCTGAGCACTGTGTCTGAGCTGTCTGTATCTAACGGCTCCACAATGAACCCTTACTAGAGATCATTTTGAAGAGCAATTATTTGGCTTCCTAAATCACTTTACTTAATATGAAAAAAATCGGTCTTAAAACGTATAATAAATTGAAAGAATTGATCGATTGAGAGCAGCGTCTCAGTGGATCAGTAGACAGGGCGTCCGCCCCGAATTGGCAGGTTCTAGTCCTGCTCGAGACCTGTATTTTGTCACAATTAATTTGGGAACCCTTAGGTACTATCTCCACCGCTCTAGTGGAAAGAAGTGATTTGAGATATTTTGAAATCGTTTACTTTCAAAGCTGTTCTAAAACTGTTAATCACGGCGGTGTTTGAGATGAAGCTTTGCAAACCGGCTACATGACACCTAACTATGTAACATATGAATCTGTTACTCAAGACCAATAAAATTGGCGCAACTATTGGCAAATTCACCAGTCGGCTGTTTCTTAGAATGCTACATAATGTTTTTGAGACACAAGTTGATAATAACATCGTTTTAACGGCAACGGAATTCTTATTGGATCACGTGTGTTTGTGATCGTCTCTCGCAGTTTATATAACCTGAAGTTAACATTTATGTGTAGAACCTGTTTTTAAGGATCACAGAGGGAAGAATCTTTCAAATATCTAATACGAAGCCGTTTAATATTGATTATATGTAGGATTTCTTCAAAAGGCTTACCTATCTCTCCCAAAATAGCAAATGAGAAAAACTCCGAACACGGCAGATAAAGGACATTAAGGTTTGGTTGGAGATAATAAAACCGGTCAATTGCGAGTCGGACTCACGTACGAAGGGTGACGTACCAAGAATGGCAAAAAGAACGTTTGCTGTATGAAAACCCTACTCAAATAGCTAACTGGATACAGCCTGGTAAAGAGCAGACAAACGACAGACGGACATTGCAGTCCGGGTCCCGTTTTTAACTTTTGGGTACTAAACCCTAAAAAAATTAGTGTCTAAAGCTTTGAACTATTGGGACAAAAGGTCTCACCAGTTCCGTCGCAAAACTACTGCCGCGGAACTACTGGAAATGAAGGGGCTATGACAAGTATTCAAGAACTCTGGAATTTTTTTTCAGCAATATCGTGAATGCATATATTGCTGCATCCGTTTGACGTCGGAGCGGGTCGCTACTGTCGCTAGTTAACACTTTCTAAGAGTTGTTCAGTTTTTAATTAAGAATTACTCATATCAAAGTAAGTAAAAGTGTGAATTAATTCTAAGACAACGTGCGCTACATTCGTTTCAGATATTGGCTTACGATCAAAGTGCGACAAAAATGATATGACTATTCCTTCTCATGGTTCCCTGCCTATCCAAATTTATTATTAAGACTTCGTTCTATTAGTAAGACTTCGCTGTCTGTATGTCTATTACTGGGCTGCATTTCACGAAGCGTGATAGCTAGGTATACTGCTAGAATTTTCACAGATTTCAGTTGCCGCTATTAATTTTTTTTTCACACTGGACTTGATTATTTTTTCACCTTAGTTACAATATTGACTGTGTAACATATTTATGTCAATGTACTTTTCATTCATTCCTATACGTTGAGCTGTTAGATTTAGGTTTAGATCTCTACGTAACTGAGATGATTCCGCTCCGAAGAAAGCAATTTATTTTTGCGCTTGTACTAAGAAGTAAGCTTCTGATTTTCTCAATAAATGATTTTGCTTAACATTTGCAGATGATTGTAATTTTGTAGTCTAGTCGCCGATAGGAGAACCGCTAAGTAGAGTCAAAGGTAAGAATAATCGAACGGTTCAGTTAGCTTTTCCTTTAGATTTTCATTCGCAGAAAATAAAGAAAAATATAAATTCAGGCGCACAACTTGCTACTGAAACCACTGCATATATTTTGATCCTATTATACGTATATGTTGACTTCCTTGGTGGCGTATCGGTAAGAGTATGCGACTGCCGCGCTAAGGTCCCAGGTTCAAATATTTGTTTGATCCACAAGTTTCAGTAAGTATGAAAAAGCAACATTCAAACCCATACAAAACACAACACTATACTGGTATCTCTTATGAAATACATTCACAATCACGTAATAGAAAGTAAGGGTGCACTAGGGTCGTACCGGTGAGGTCGTACAGGATGTCATCTTGCGGTCCGGGCTCGTGCGCGGAGGCGGTGGCAAGCAGCGTGAACACGGTAAGCGCGCGCGTCGGCGTCATGGCGGGCACTGCGCCGGCGCTCTCACACGCCGACATCGCCGCGGCGTTTGCGCAACTGAAGCCTCCGAGCTAGGGGTGAACCCAACGACGCCGACGGCGACGCTGCACACCACCAACATTCTAACATTTCTAATCTTTCTTCTTCCTAATCAGTGCTATTACTTTCACTGTTTAGGGGTTCGCTTTGTGCAACGTGTGTAGTGACACACGTTTGGTAATGAGGAAACAAAGACGACCCTATTACCGTTAATCTACTGTGGTGGGATATCCTTCCGAGGGCTTATCTAGGCCTCCCAACCGTAGGCTGTTAATATCCATGTAGAATTTTTCACACGTTAAAAAAACCGTTTACCTAACTACTTCTAGAGTCTAGAGTTCCAGACAGTCCCGTAGAAGATTGGGACGAGCGGGCGCGGCGCGGCGGCACACAGACCATTTATTCTACTGTAATGGAGTGACGTAGGGTAAATTAGAGACAACTGTTCAATGCCATAATTAGTGTAATAATGTCCTAAATAATGTGTGCAGTTACATTATATAAGGTGAGGCGAGCCACACACTACACCTCCCCTTTTTATAAAAAAAATGATTTATTCTATAAATTATTTTTACAATTAACAAACAAGAAATACAAAAAAATACAATACAATGAGTTTAAGTAACAAATAACTTAGTATTATTTTTATGGATAACATAATCTTTACCATCTTTTAAAATTTTTACATTTGGTGGTATGTCCTCAAGTACTTTATAGGGTCCCAAATATAATCTATCTAACTTATTTCCTACTTGATTTTTAATTAAAATCAAATCTCCATATTTATAATTACATGTATTAATGTTCTTATCATAATTAAATTTCCTTATCTCTTTACATTTCAATAAATTAAACCTAGCTTCGGCTTGCGCTCTTTGAAGCCTATATTTTAGTTCTAAAGGGTAAGAATCAGAATTGTACAGTGGGTCTACATAATTATTCTGTGTTATATTAGAAGGTAAATTGCAAATTTTACCAAAAACCAACTCGAATGGAGTATATTTCGTCTCAGTATGTACTGTGGGATTAAAAGAAAAACACCAGAATGGAAGCCAAGTGCTCCAGTCTGTTCTGTTGTTTTCACACTGGATTCTCAGATAACTGCCAAGAACTTTATGAGTATTCTCTAAGCCTCCTAGAGTTTCGTGGTGATAAGCTGTAGAATGGAGTTTATTTATGTGCAACAAATTACATATTTCATTAAAAACTGACGACATAAACTCCGTTCCCTGATCAGTAATTATTTCTTTTGGAATCCCATACCTTAAAATAAAATTATTTACAAATAACCTAGCCACTGAAACAGTGTCCTTCCTTTCTACAGGATAAGCTTCAACGTATTTAGACAAATCACACTGTAACGTTAGAATGTACTTATAGTTATAATTATCTACATCTAATGGACCCATAATATCTAAACTAACTCGCTCAAAAGCGGTGGACGCCGTGGATGTGATGACCATCGGCTCCTTAGTGTGTCTGTTGGAATGCTTTTGAATTTGGCAACTTTTACACTTACTAACGTACTCTATGACGTCAGTGTTCATTCCTGGCCAATAATAATATTTTTTAATATTATTTAACATCCTATTTACCCCCGCGTGACCACTGGTAGGTAAAAGATGAAAGTCATTTAAAATAACAATCTTCGTGTCTCTGTCATGGATTCTTGTCACGTCTTTGATAACAAGTATCTTAGGAATATCACCTATGGAAGTCATTTCCTTCAAAATATTATTTATAAAGCTACTATAGCGCTTATTATGTATTATGACGAGCTCTTTTAATTTTATTTTCTTACAGAATCGTTGTAATTCTCTCGCTAACACACTAACGGTCGATAACGATCGAGCCATTACGTAAATTGCTGATTTTTCAGCAACAAAAATGAAGCTCTCATTGTCACTTGTTAAATTCTCTAACTTCCTAATCTGATTTAACGTATCTTTACTAGAGGATAAAACTAACTCAACACTGTCAATCGGTCGTTTGAGAATTTCTACTACCTTAGGCTGATCAGACCTTGGGGCAGAAGGTATCTCAGGAGTCGTGTCAGTTTCGTCACAGTCAGTCTGTAACTTACGGGCTTGAGCTCTCGTCATGACCAATACTGCATGCTTATGCAAATCTTTTAAACTAGTGGATGTAATGGGAATCCGGCTTAATGCATCTGCAGCTGCGTTGTACCGTCCCGGAATATAACTAATCTCGAAATCGTATTCTTCAAGATATAATCTAAATTTTGTAAGTCTGCTTGAAGGATCGGTCATGTTAAATAAATAAATTAAAGGCTTATGGTCTGTAGTTATATAAAACTTTTTACCATACAAATAAGGTCTAAAATGTCGTACGGCCCACACGATAGCAAGTAGCTCTAACTCAATCACGGGGTATCGCGTTTCAGCAGGTTTTAAGTTACGGCTGGCATACGCGACGACCTTTCCATTACTATTAGACAGTACGGCGCCTAGTCCTTGTTTTGAAGCGTCACTCTGTAGGGTAAAACTGTTACTTTCTGAAAAGTCTGGATAGTCAAGTACAGTCGGGCTCACAAGGATCTCTTTTAACCTACAAAACGCTCGTTCACATTCATCACTCCATACAAACGCTACATCTTTCTTACATAACGCATTCAAAGGGTAAGCTATTGAAGCGAAATTCGGGATGAAACGCCTGTAATAATTAGCAAATGCCACGAATCTTTTTACATCGTCAATATTTTGGGGTTTCGGATAGTTTTGAAGGCACTCGACTTTTGATGGATCGGGAAATACACCTTCAGAAGTAATCTTGTGCCCCAAATAAATTATTTCTTTGCGCAGGAATTCACACTTGGAAGGGTTCAATTTTAAATTAACCTTTCGGAAACATTCTAAAACTTGTATAAGATTCTTATTATGGGTTTCGAGACAATTTCCTACAACTATACAGTCGTCCTGATATAAAAAACATGCTTTATAATTTAATCCTGACATTGCCACAGTAATGAGGCGTGCGAACGCATTAGGGGAGGTTTTCACCCCCATCGCGCAGCGCTTAAAGCAATATTGTTTATCAGTAGTGAATGCTGTAAATTTTCTTGAATTTTTCTCTAAGGGCAGTTGATAAAAACTTTGACTAAGATCTAATTTCGAAAAGTAGATACTATTTGACAAGGAGTCTAATATCTCTGTAATGTTGGGTAAAGGAAATTTATCGTCCTGTATCTTGTTATTAAGTTGTCGATAGTCCACTACAAGTCTCCATTTCCTCTCACCTGACCTATCACACTTCTTGGGAACTAAGAGGACGGGACTAGACCATTCTGAAACCGTCTCTTCTATGATATCGTTCTTTAACATATCACCTACTTGCCTTTGGACCTCGCCCTTTAGTGCGTTCGGTAACCGATAAGGCTTGACGTACACTGGAGACGCATTTTCCTTTAATTTAATAGAATGTTCTAATAAATTTGTAGTAGTTAAAGTGTCTCCCGGTAAGTGGAAAACGTCAGCATACTTCGCACAAAGGCTTTCAATACTACGTTGTTCTTCCTTATTTAAATATGAATGTAATTCTAAAGTACTAAACAAAGTTTTTACTCTATCCGTACTAATAGTATTACCGTCAAATTGACAAACGTAAAAATTATCTATACAACTAGTACTAATATCCGAAAAACTTACATTAACAGAACTATCCGTAGTATTTAAAATCCTAACAGGAATAAAACCATCACGTGGTTTTGATAAAACGCCCGCTGTGTACACACCTTCATAAATTTCTTTCGATAAAATGACACAATCACTTTGTTGTGACGTCGGAACGTGTTTAATTACTTCGCAACGAGGCGGAATTGTAAACATATCATTACTACTCCTATTAACGCGAATATTAACAAATTGGTCTTGGTTTTCTAAACTCAAAGTACCATCTTTATAATTCAAAACTCCGCTATAACGCATAAAAAAGTCCTGACCGAGAATACCTTCTGCGGTACAAGATAAGTTCTCAAATATATAGAACTTTTGATTAAACTCTACGCCGTTAATGATAATATCTAAGCAAATATATCCTATAGACTCTAAATAACCACTAATTCCCTTAATAGTTATCTTATCCTGCTGTATTAAACCTAACAAACTTTCGTGTCGCGACAACCATTCATACTTAAGCACACATAAACTAGCTCCACTATCTATTAAAAAATAAAATTAATATTATTCTTAAGTTGACAATTAACTACGCAAAAATTACCAAAACTAAAAATAGAATGAATACAATCATTAGGGACGAAAAAACTCTACGTTATTAGCAATAGTTGCATCACCTCGAACGTTGGAATTTTGCACATTATGCTGTACTCGGTGGTTACGTGCCGTCCGCGCGCCGCGATACTGCTGACGCTGCTGAACGTTGTTGCCATAGCCTCGATGTGCAACAAACGAGGGTCTTTGACCTGTGCTCGTGCCACTGTCATATGAGCGATTTATTTTATTGTACGTATAATTATTATTGTGCAACTGATTGTTACTTTGACCACGAAAACCTCGTTTAAAAGTAAAATCACGCCTATTATTTTGAGTAGACCTAATCTGCATGACCTGACCTTGATTTTGGGAGGACATGGACTGTTCGTCCACCGCAGCCCTAATAGCTTCAGGCAAAGACATAAACTGTCTAGATGCAATGATAGTACCCAGACGAGGGTCAGCCAAGCCATCACTAAACCTCTTAATTGCAGTCTTCTCGTTGATAGGGCGCAATATCTCGTAGGCATCGCTATTATCGTCCGCTTGTGCTATCGTGAGCTTCACGAACAATTCCTCGAGCTCTGTACCGAATTTTTCGATACTCCTATGACCTTGGTAAGCCCTAAACAATTGTGTTTGCAGAGCGACTGTGGACTTTTTGGGTAATAAATATTTCCGAATGTCCTGTACCAAAGTTTCAGCATCACTATATGTGGACCTAAGGCGAAGTTTCGCACTTGGCGACAGTCTTGTTTTTAAAATAAATTCAATTAATTTGTATCTACTTGACTCATTCAACATAGAATTATAAAATAAAATAGCGTCTACGAGCTGCTTCGTTACCTGCTCCTGGCCATTCATTACCGGCAACAGGGAAATTGCAGTCTTAATATCAAACGAATCAGCCATTTTTGAAACGTCAGATAAATCTCTAGAAAACAATTGAGTGCTACTATCTATCTTAGAAAATAAACCCTTGATATATTTGAAAGTTAACACAATATCATTAATTAATGCTTGAAAAGACTCACAAGATTCTTTGCTTATCTTTCTTTCGGTGAATTCTTGGTTCAACTGAGTCAAAATATAATCTAATTTTAAATACTCTTTTTCAGCTTCTTCTAATTTCTTTAAACCTAATTCTTGAATACGCCTATCTGGACCAAGTTTTACTAAATACTCCTTTAAATATCTTAATTTAGAATGTAATTCTCTTATTTCTTGGGACATACCTTGATTACAATATTTAAAAAAAAATCTAATAAACTAATACACAAAAAAAATCATATAGTAAAAATAATGAAGTAAAACATTAATCAAAAATTGACATCGTAAATATGCATACGCTTACCGACACCGGATGTGTAAATTGATCACGGATGACGTCAAAGGTGTTGTGTTAAAATGTTGCGAAATCTAGCATTTACATTGGACTGGAACTGGCTCCCAGCTGCTCCACATCGGACCCGTTCTGTAATCTCCCGGCAGCCTGCATATCCTCTCATCATAGGCTTGAGCATTCTCCCAGCGCCCAGCTCCAACACACATCACCATCACAAAGTCAGAATAGAAAATCTTCTATCGGAGTACCTATACCTCGCATGGATCTTCTTTTTTCTGTCTTACTGAAATTCTTCTATAAATAGCATCTTCTTCTTTTTTTCTCGACATAAATTCACGTACAGGCTCAGGTCACATTCTTCTTGCGATGTTCATTTTTCTTCTTCACTAGTCTTCTAATCTTGATAAGTATTTGACGGCTTCTTCTTCATAACGTTTCGGTACCACTTTCAATTACTTATAAAAAAAAAACTGCTGGCGGCAGGGTCGCCATGTAATGGAGTGACGTAGGGTAAATTAGAGACAACTGTTCAATGCCATAATTAGTGTAATAATGTCCTAAATAATGTGTGCAGTTACATTATATAAGGTGAGGCGAGCCACACACTACACTACAAAGGAATCAAATCGATTGCCATCACACGAAGGGGTACACAGAGGCATATTATATGCCCACATTTCACCTTTTAGATGTTTGTTTAACTTGGTAGGTGGTGAGCTGTATTGCCGTGTTGATATGGACAGGAGCAGGTTGTGATTGCCCGCTCTGTTGAAATTTTTCAAGCCGTTGTCACACCTCTTTCCAATTTAACTATTACACATCTCATGTCTCTCATTTAGTCATATTGCCAAAGCAATTGTATTGGTGTGAGTCCATTTAGATGATTTCTAGAGATTATTATTCTAGAACCGTCAGACAGATGGATACCAGCTAGAATAGTACTTTCCACACATAAACAAATTATAAACCTAGTGTAGGGGCTATAACTATAACACTCTCTTATTAGCACCGGGGCTAAAACCCTATGGCAAATTATTCATTACTGTATCTACTGACCAGTAACTGGGAAGTTCCAGAATACATGAGGCATCATTATTGCTTTCTTGTAGAAAAGAAAAGTGTGTGTGGATGTGCAAAACTTCATCATCCTCGGTCTGCCCCTTCTACAGGAGAGTGTTCGCCGCAGATTTTACCGAGCGGGTGTAAAAGTTGCTCACCATACCTTTCCATTTCATCTCTTATCGTATTCAATTTACATAAAGCATATTATGTACGAGTAGATTTTATCCGATGCATTACATTCGTGTAATAATCCCATCTTTGTATCCGGTTTATACTTACACTCTTTCAAGGGGAAAAAATGTGGATGCTTAGGTATGTCATAAATAAGATATTAGGGCCAAAGTGCAGCAGTCCAGCAGTGGTGCGTTGTTGCAACAACCCGAAAGTCTCAGTTAGAACAAGGAATTGGGTATGTTTATAAAATCTTTAAAACATAGGAAAGCTAGTAATTTCATGAATTTGATATCTAAGGCAGAACTATATCAAAACTTGTCACTCGAGGCAGCCCTGCTACATTAAATATTACGTTATTAATGAATATCGTGTCGGTGAAGTGTCCCCACAGCGAAGTGTCACCAAACAGGATACCGACAAACACTTATTAGCAACTACTTAGGTACATAGTCCAATGTAAATATTTTAATCATTTAATATTCAAGCGATAGGTCTACTATAACATTACAGGTAATTGCCAAGCACGTGTAGTGGCAGGTGGCTTCCAAGGACCTGCCTCTCTTACTTCGTACTGGAGCCTCGTGGCTATGATGGAGCGTGATTTTCTATACCTACCACTAAAGCAGCAGACAAGCATCACAAGCATAAGGCCACCTGATGGAAAGTACTCTGCGCAGCCTACGGACGTTTTTTTTAATGTGTGGAAATCCTATTTGGATGCTATGCCGGACTCCTTCTAACTAAAACCACACAATGCCAATGTCTATGGCCGGGATGTCCCATTGTTCCTGGCAGACATTGGCTACCACCGCGGCCTCGCTTAGATTGTTCGGGTACTTTCCCGCGTTCTTGGGGGGTTTGTTCGGGTGTTACCCCGCTACTTGGGGAAGGGGGGATAGTTGGGTGCTATTTCACTACTATTAGGGGCGAAGTGACATGCCATCGTCTTGGCCTGTTTCTGTCAGAACGACGAGCAGCTGACTTGCCGTTCTCAGGCCCTCGGTCATGGAGGCACGTAGTCCTGGGCGTACAGCAACCGACGACGACCCCGTCGCGACTTCCGAACTCGTGCGGAGAATTCTCTCCCACTCCCTCCCCGCTGCCTCTATCGCGATTCTATAAAATGTAGATATGTTAATAATAAATATTTAAGTAGGTGTGTCTATCAGTCGTCTAGATCCCATAGCACAAGCTTTTCCCATAGCAATAGCCTAATATCGATACCTCTGGGCTCAAAGGTCGTAAAGGACATTTGGGCGAAAATGACTTTTTGATACAGTTTTACTCAATTTTTAATTCCCTATCGATCTGTATATTCCGTTTCACGAAATTCGCAAAAAAAATGCCTTTACGACCCACATAATCTGAGACTTTAAGCCAAGTTTACCGTGAAAATATGGAAGTAAATAACACTTACCTACTAGAGTGAAATTATTTTGGTAGTAAAGGAAAATATAAAGAAAATTTTGGGTGTAAAACACATAAAAAATTTAAATGGTCCTATACTCCCTATAAGTCACCTCAGGATTTGTCCTGATGTCCTTTACATCCATACTGCTACTTGTAGCAGTGTGTTAAAGTGGGTAACTTTAAAAGTGAGCTAGATACAATCGACTTTGGAGACCCACAGGGTAGCGTGCTTGGCCCAACGCTTTTTATAATGTATATGGATAATATAATATGCTATGCCGATGACACTGTTGTTATATTTGATGGTGCAAGTTGGGCTGAAAATTTTACGAAAGCCGAGTTGGGCCTGGGACAAGTGTCAACATGGTTGTGTTATAATTTAGTGACACTGAATGCCAGTAAAACTAAATATGTATGTTTTCATAAAACAGCTAGATCGGCCCACACATTTCTTGGTATCAAAATACACTACTGCAAAGAAATGAAAGGTTGCAAATGTGAATTCATCCAAAGGACAGACAGCATTAAATACCTTGGCGTAATTATTGACGAAAACTTGTTAAAAAACACATCATCGTTTTGTCAAACGGAGTGCGAAAAACCGCAAATATAATAAAATTTCTTCGTTCTTCAGCGCCAACGGACGACCTGGAATCCGTTTATTTTGCCCTGAGTCCTCCTGAGTCAGTCGGCCGTCCCGTGGAGTCAGCGCTGCTTTGCAGGGAGAGCTTCATAATTGAGATTACATTCCATACATTGATGTCGCCAGCATCCGCAAAGCCCGCCCCTTGTTCGGGCGTAAGTGCGCCGTAGCTGTTCAACAAAAACAGGCGGCTTACCGCGCCTAGATCGGGGCTCGGTCTGTGCGGGACCAGAAAGAGACCCGCCTCAAAGCAGGGTACAACAGAGCCACTAGGTCCAGTAAGAGAGCCTTCAAGAGAGTGGACGCCCAGCGCATCACGCGGCTTGGTCAGGAGCTCACGTAACATCCGACGGGCAGACGTGAATACTGGCAACTGACCAAAGCCGTGCAGGCCAACTTTTGCAAGCTCTTGCTGCCGCCGCGCCGCTGCGCTATATTGACGGATGACTGGCTCACAAGGCCCAAGAGAAATCAGAAATGCTGGCCAATCTCTTTGCGGCTAATTCCCGGGTCGATGACCACGATGCCGGATATTGTAATCCGGCAGTGCGGCATTGGTGCTGAAGAAGTGTGCAGCTGAATTATGTCCAACGCTAACACGCCTGTATCGTCTTTCCTATTCGTCGGGAGAAGAGTCGAAGGCTTGGTAGGAGGCGAACGTTCAGCCGATCCCCAAGAAAGGGGATCGTTCGGATCCGGCCAACTATCGCACCATAGCCGTAACCACCGTAATCTGCAAAGTGTTCGAGCTAATTATCAACAAACAGCTCATGCGCTATCTGGAGGATCACTCGTTAATTAGCGATTGTCAATATGGCTTTAGGCCGAAACGATCAAAGGGTGACCACTTAGCGTACATTACACACACCTGGGGTGAGGCTATGGAGAAGCACGGTGAATCTCTGGCTATTGGCCTAGACATGGCTAAAGCCTTTGATAGGGTATGACATGCATCGCATCTTTCCAAGCTGCCGGCATAAGGTCTATCGCCTCAGTTGTGCCGATGGTTGGCCAGCTTCCTGCACGGGCGATGTACACGGGTCCTCTGTGATGGTCAGGCTTCCTACTTTTTGCTGGTATATGCCGGAGTACCACAGGGATCGGTATTTTCTCCAACTCTCTTTCTTCTGCATATCAATGACATGCTGTCCCGTGGGTGCATTCATTGTTATGCGGATGATAGTACTCTGCATGGGAGCTATTCTAGCCGTCCAGCGGAGGGGCGAGGCGACGTGAAAGGAAAGAGACGACAACTCGTGGCGGATCTTCACCGGGACCTGGGTCGCATTGCCCAATGGGGTTCGGACAACCTTGTCGAGTTCAATGCCAGAAAAACACACAGTTTACAGCTAAGAAGTCCCCATTCCTATCCCTACCCTGTCTTCGGAACATTAAGGTTCCGCTAAAAGAAAGCTCAATCACAAAACCTACGTAGAGAGATGTATTGGGCTGGGCTCGTGGAAACTAGAATTCCTGAATAAGCTGAGACTATTTCACGTCACATCAGAGATGTTTACTGTACAAGACGAAGATTCGCCGCTGCGTCGAATTCTGTTCTCACATTTGGGATGACTCCCCAAGACACCTACTAGCGTCAACGCTATGCAGCGACGTGCTATCCGAATAATTGGTTGTCCTGAGGTGACGGGAGGCCTCGAACCGTTAGCGCAACGAAGAACCATAGCGTCCTTGGGTGCCTTCTACCGAATGTATTACGGTGAATGTTCTGAAGAGCTCGATTCAACCTAATCCTACCATCTCCTTTCCAAACCCGAACAACGCGTGCCGGGACAGAGATGCCACTCATACACAGTGGAGAGAATTTTCGCCTGAACCAAGCATTTCAAAAGATCGTTCATCTGTCGAACTATAAGAACATGGAACGACCTGCCCGCATACGTTTTTCCCTCATCTTACAATTCCGGGTTCTTCAAGAGGAGCGTGAAGAGGCACATCACAGGGCCGGCAACTTGAGGAACCACTGTCGAAAGTCTTACAGACTGTGAGACTGGCCCCCAATCGTTAGATGCACCACGGCTTACCATCAGGGTGGTGGCGACGTCAATTTGACGAGCTTAATATTAAAAAATATAAGTTTATTTAATAATGTAGCCCTTAAAAATGAGTTAGCAAGTGATCCTTATGACCTTAAAATTATTACACTAGTCGATTATTACCTTATTTTCTTCATAATTGCGCAGTGAAGTAGATTTACACCCTTCGGTGAAATCTTAGGATGGAAATTTGACGGGTGTAAAGGACTTTTATTTTCAAATTTATGGTCGTAAAGGAAATCTATCTCGGTAAATACAGCACTAGGGTATTTTTTTTAATCTGCCTTAGAAAATACTATAAATTCTAAGCACTTTCTTCCTTGGTTTTATTAAAATAGCTCAAGAAACAAAAAAGTTAGAGTACAAAATATTTTTTTTCTTTTGTTTTTTGCTTCTCCTGAAAAGTCCCATTTTGTCCTTTACGACCTTTGAGCCCAGAGGTATCGATATGTGGGCTAGATGATGTTGTGTGAGAATGTCCACGTCCACAAATATTTAATTATTTACTATCTTACAATGTAAATCTTTATTTAGTGTTCTAAAACATTTACTATGGCCGGTCATGGATGGGTGACCATCACATAACCACTTTGCGACAGTTATTTGCGAGCGTTTCCATGTCCCGGTTGTCAGTAAAATGGCTGTCGTTAAGTCAAATTGAAGGCCTTCTCAAGGCCGCAGCCTACCCCTTCGGAGATGAAAGGCGTGATCATAATATTAAATACACACATACATACATATAGTCACATCATTATCCCCGAAGGGTAGGCAGAGGCATAGTATACGCCCACATTTCACCTTATAGTTTTATGTCCCACGTAATAGGTGGTGAGCCTATTGCCTTGTTGAAATGGACAGATGCAGCTCACCGCGACTCGCAGTTGAAAATTTTCCATAGGGCCTTCAACTTGGCTTAACGATTCTCATTTTACTGACAAGCGGGATTCATTTCGAGTTTTCCTTCTCTACGCAATTGATCTTTTTGCGAAAGTGTTCCCTTAGTCGCCTCTTACGACACCCTCGTGAAGTATTGGGGTGGCGGCATTTTGTACTCTTAGGGACCTCGTCGCCACACGGGGCATCATAATATGTAAATCTTTATAAATAGCTCTCATAAATACGCCTGTTAACGGTGTACACAGCATTTTCCGCAGGTATAGAATACACAGATAACTGTCATTATCTGAATGAAACGTTTAATTTCCGGTCGTTGTTGTGAATATTAGTATGATCTGTAGGCTGTGATATTAGTATGTAATACTATTATATTATGTTTGATATTAGTGAACATTTCATCTTATGAAGAGCACAGAGCAACGCGCGCCTCTAAGTATGAAGAGTTATTATACGATACATGTACATACATACATACATATAATCACGCTTGTCTCCCATCGGGGTAAGCAGAGACTATGGCTTTCCACTTGCTACGATCCTGACATACAACTTTCGCTTCTTCTACTTTCATAACTGTTTTCATACACGCTCGCCGGTTAAGGGTACTCTTGACCTTGCCTTTTTCCAGAACGTCTCTGATTTGATCGGCATGCGTGTGCGGCGGCATAAGGGAAAGTGTTCCCTTAGTCGCCTCTTACGACACCCTCGTGAAGTATTGGGGTGGCGGCATTTTGTACTCTTAGGGACCTCGTCGCCACACGGGGCATCATAATATGTAAATCTTTATAAATAGCTCTCATAAATACGCCTGTTAACGGTGTACACAGCATTTTCCGCAGGTATAGAATACACAGATAACTGTCATTATCTGAATGAAACGTTTAATTTCCGGTCGTTGTTGTGAATATTAGTATGATCTGTAGGCTGTGATATTAGTATGTAATACTATTATATTATGTTTGATATTAGTGAACATTTCATCTTATGAAGAGCACAGAGCAACGCGCGCCTCTAAGTATGAAGAGTTATTATACGATACATGTACATACATACATACATATAATCACGCTTGTCTCCCATCGGGGTAAGCAGAGACTATGGCTTTCCACTTGCTACGATCCTGACATACAACTTTCGCTTCTTCTACTTTCATAACTGTTTTCATACACGCTCGCCGGTTAAGGGTACTCTTGACCTTGCCTTTTTCCAGAACGTCTCTGATTTGATCGGCATGCGTGTGCGGCGGCATAAGGGAAAGTGTTCCCTTAGTCGCCTCTTACGACACCCTCGTGAAGTATTGGGGTGGCGGCATTTTGTACTCTTAGGGACCTCGTCGCCACACGGGGCATCATAATATGTAAATCTTTATAAATAGCTCTCATAAATACGCCTGTTAACGGTGTACACAGCATTTTCCGCAGGTATAGAATACACAGATAACTGTCATTATCTGAATGAAACGTTTAATTTCCGGTCGTTGTTGTGAATATTAGTATGATCTGTAGGCTGTGATATTAGTATGTAATACTATTATATTATGTTTGATATTAGTGAACATTTCATCTTATGAAGAGCACAGAGCAACGCGCGCCTCTAAGTATGAAGAGTTATTATACGATACATGTACATACATACATACATATAATCACGCTTGTCTCCCATCGGGGTAAGCAGAGACTATGGCTTTCCACTTGCTACGATCCTGACATACAACTTTCGCTTCTTCTACTTTCATAACTGTTTTCATACACGCTCGCCGGTTAAGGGTACTCTTGACCTTGCCTTTTTCCAGAACGTCTCTGATTTGATCGGCATGCGTGTGCGGCGGCATAAGGGAAAGTGTTCCCTTAGTCGCCTCTTACGACACCCTCGTGAAGTATTGGGGTGGCGGCATTTTGTACTCTTAGGGACCTCGTCGCCACACGGGGCATCATAATATGTAAATCTTTATAAATAGCTCTCATAAATACGCCTGTTAACGGTGTACACAGCATTTTCCGCAGGTATAGAATACACAGATAACTGTCATTATCTGAATGAAACGTTTAATTTCCGGTCGTTGTTGTGAATATTAGTATGATCTGTAGGCTGTGATATTAGTATGTAATACTATTATATTATGTTTGATATTAGTGAACATTTCATCTTATGAAGAGCACAGAGCAACGCGCGCCTCTAAGTATGAAGAGTTATTATACGATACATGTACATACATACATACATATAATCACGCTTGTCTCCCATCGGGGTAAGCAGAGACTATGGCTTTCCACTTGCTACGATCCTGACATACAACTTTCGCTTCTTCTACTTTCATAACTGTTTTCATACACGCTCGCCGGTTAAGGGTACTCTTGACCTTGCCTTTTTCCAGAACGTCTCTGATTTGATCGGCATGCGTACGCCGAGGTTTACCCCTACCAGTTTGCCCATTCATTCTCGCCTCATAAATCTGCTTTGTCAGTCTATTCTCATCCATTCTCTCCACGTGTCCAAACCATCTAAGCATCCCTTTTTCGATCTTAGTCACTACATCTTCTGTTATACCACATTTTTCCCTTATCACGCTATTTCTTTTTTTGTCCATTAAAGTCACTCCAGCTATACTTCGCAGACTTCTCATTTCCACTGCATTAATTTTGCTTTCATGCTTCTTCTGCCATACCCAACTTTCACTACCATACATAAGTGTAGGGATGAGCACTCCCCTATGTACAGCCAACGTGGCCTTCTCAGACACATTTTGACTGCTCATAAAGGTGTACATAGCCCCATTCACTTGATTTCCTGCCAAAACTCTTCGCTCAATATCCTGGTCACACTTTCCATCCCTTACAAATTTGGAACCCAAGTATACAAATTCTTTCACCTGTTCCACTCTTTGCCCTTCAATGAAGATTGAGCAATTCGTCATACTTTCTTCTCTTTCAAAAACCATAACTTTCGTCTTGTTTACATTAACTTTCATTCCCCTACTTTTTAGAGCCTCATTCATACTATTAACCATCAGCTGCAATTCCTCCGCTGATGATGCTAATATCACCTGATCATCAGCGTATAGGAGGCATTTGACGGTCAGTTCATTCATTTTTAAGCCATACATACTCTCTTGCAGTTCTTTCAGACAACTATCCATGTATAGATTAAACAGCCACGGAGACGCTACACAGCCCTGTCTCACACCCTTTTCAATGTGAAAGAAGTCCGTGCAGGCCCCGTTGATCCTGACACAAGCACTAGAACCCTCATAGAGAGACCTCAGTGCCCGTATCAAGTTGCTGTTCACTCCATACATGGACAATATTGACCACAGTTCATTCCTCACCACTCTGTCATAGGCCTTTTCCAAGTCCACGAATATGCAATAGACCTTTTGACTTTTAGCCAAAACTTTCTCAGCTACGCATCGTAAGGAAAAGACCTGATCCGTACATCCCCTTCCTTTCATAAATCCTGCTTGCACGTCCCACATTTTTCCTTCAGTTTCATTCATCACTCTTTTTATCAACACTTTTGCATACAATTTGCCAACGATGCTGAGCAAGCTTATGCCGCGGTAGTTTTTGCACTCTTGCTGCGACCCTTTTCCTTTGTAAAGCGGCACAATGACAGCTTTACACCATTCTGCTGGTACTCTGCCACTTCGCCAACAAAAGTTAAAAAGGCGGTACAGCTGGCAAGCTACCACGCCACGTCCAGCTTTCAGCATTTCGACAGAAATCCGATCTATTCCAGCAGCCTTTCCTACTTTCATACAATTCAACGCTTCCACTATTTCTCCCATACTTAACTCGCTTTCATCGCCAAATTCATTCAGTTCTAAAACACGCGTATCGCCTTGTATATCTTCTTTTTCGAATAAACTCTCAAAATATTCCTTCCATCTCTTTAGCACACATTCTTCTCCTCTTACAAAACTTCCATCCTGGTTTCTGATGTGATTGAGCGGCGACATTGTTTGCTGACTCCTCACTGTTCGTATGGACTTCCAAAAAAATTTAATATTCCGTTGGAAGTCTTCAGATAACCTTTTATCAAATTTTTCTCTATCATTCTCTTTCTTTCTCATCATCGTCTCTTTTGCAACACGTTTATACTTTTTATAGTCATCCTTTGCCATTTTTACATCCTCATCCGTTGCCTTTTGCATTCTTTGATTGGCCTTTGTAGCCAACCAGTCCAACCATGCTTTCTTCTTGCCAGTCAACGCATTAAGAACTTCCGCACTCATTCCTTTTGCCATACATCCTTGTCGTCTTTTGCTAACCCCACACACTTCAATCGCAACTTCCACAAGTCCTTCCTTAAACGGCTTCCATAATTCTTCAATCTCACATATTTCATCTAGGTTTTCAAATTTTTCACTCAGTTTACTCACAAATGCCTCTTTTATGCCTAACTCTTGTAAATTCTCAACTTTTATTCGCTCTAGTACACTAACGGGTTCATGCACACGATGTCGCCACCGCTGAAACAGACCCCTTACCCGGCTAATTACCAAGAAGTGATCTGTGTCGATCCCGGTGCCACGGTACGCCCGAGTGTCTAGCACTTTCTTTCTCAGTCTTGCGTCTACTATCACAAAGTCAATCATGCTTCTCTGATCTCTCTCCTCTCTTGTATACAAGTGGATATCCTTGTGGTTGAATATGGTATTAGTTACCACAAGATTCCTTTCCAAACATACTTCTAGCAAGCTTTCTCCATTTACATTCACTCGTTCATCACCAAACTTTCCTAATACACTTTGGTATCCATCGCGCTTCACTCCCACCCAACCATTAAAATCACCTAACATCACTATTCTCTCGTTTCGTTTACATTTATCCAGAATATCACTCATACTCTCCCAAAATGCCTGCCTCTCGCTTTGGTCTTTTGAAGATCGGTGCCACCGCGCATCCTGCGGAGCATACACTCCCAAAACAAAGATGCGGGTAAGTCCAACCTTCAGCCTTAGCCAAAGGAGTCTTGGGCTCACACATTCATACTCTGTCACACACTCATTCATTCTCGCGGAAAGTAGTACACCGACCCCCTGGCATGCTGTGCTGGTTGTGGCTACACCTGACCAATAGGCCGTATAGGCTCCGTTTGTCGTGGTGTCACATCCTTTCCGCTTTGTCTCATTCACACACAAAATATCAAGATGCCTCTCTTGCATCATCTTACATACCTCCTCAATTTTATCTTTCATTCCTCCTCTCACATTTAATGTAGCAAAGTGGCTAACCCCAGTCCACTTTTCGCCTCGATGGGAAACGAGACGTGATGGGTGGCGAACCACATCGCCGCCGTTTTTGGTTTTAAATTTCACTACCATAGCGTTCCCACGAGAAGCTAGGGAATTAAATTGGTCCACCTGAACAGAGCCCCGCTTGTCCAGGTAAGGCTAGCCTTGTTCTGGGTTCGCCCGGGCCCAGGGCAATTAGGCACGCTTAAGACTACGCTCGCCCGTAGCCACGCAGCTCATCGGCACGGCGACCTTGGCTTGGCGGATAGTGGAGCGGATCAGGATGGGGTAGGAAGGGATTCACGGACAAGGAAATGGATAAGGTAGGATAGGACGGGGTTAGAAAGGATCCAAAACCATCTGTAATTCAAACCAAAAAAAATTCCAACAGCCAGGACAGATCTTACATACAAAATACAATCTCTGCAGTCCGAGCAATAATATATATACATGTAATGCAGCAAAATGGAATCTACAGCCATTCCGTCAGTATGAATAACTAACTGGTTTTGATAATACTTAGCTAAATCTTAATTATAACGTTTAGGAAACAGAAAAACTGCAAAACAAAAATTTGGTCCAACCAATGTAAGTCTAACTAAATCACCTAAGTGGAACTTTCAGGCGCAGGTAGTGCCTACCAGGCCTCCCACATAAGACCTTCTTAAGAGCCTACCAGACGCTAAATTGTTAAAAGAAGATAGAAGATATACATTTTAGCGTGAAAGAAAGAGAGAGATGCGATCGGTTTTAGTGCGCTTTTAACGAAATAAATTAATTAGAAAAAAACTATGACCAATATGAAAAAAATACTCTAGTGCAAATGAATATTTTACTATTGTCTTTCTTATAAATATTTTATACTATAAATAATAAATAATAAAATCAATTTATTTCAGGTTAATATACCCATAGAGTTTCTTACAATTTTAACATATCAAGTAAAAATACAGAATCAATAAAAGTCTATATAATAATAATAATACTAATAGTTGGTAAAATATGATATAAAACGTCTAAAACAATTAATTCATGCACACATAAATACAAGTATTACAATTCATTCAGATTTAAAATATCTATTATATACATTTAACATAAAATATTTAAAATAAAATGTGTTTAAAAATAAAATTGATACAATGTCAGATAAAATCAATTCCAATAATAATAAAATACCTATAAATAGAATAAAAATAATTGAATAATAAAATTTCAGAAATAATTAAACGTCAGTATGTACGTAATGTCAATAAAATCAAACGTAAATTGTCAGTATTTCCTCTCCGGAAGCGGTACAGAAATATGTCTGTCACCGCAATGCCGGAGGTAAGGGCAGTCCAGCCTAGCCGATATCATCTGTAGGATGCTGTTGGAGCTGGCCCGCACCCTGGCCACCAAAGACGCTGCCCGCATGCGCATAGTTGCATGAAAGCAAAATGTACGCGCGTCCGCGAACATCCCCGAGGCACTACAAAATCGAGGCAGCCCCAACAACATCCTTAAGGCATTATTGACTGACTGCCTCTGTGGCGCAGTCGGTAGTGATACCGCCTGCGGCGCTGGAGGTCGTGGGTTCGATTCCCACCGGAGACAAATATTTGTGTGACCCATAAATGTTTGTCTCATGAGTCTGGGTGTTTCTATGTATAATATGTATGTATTTAAAAGTATATAAGTATTAATATCCGTGGTCTGATACCCATAACACAAGCAGGTTATTCCTAGCTTACTTTGGGATCAGATAGCGTTGTGTGAAATGTCCGTGAATATTTATTTATTTATTATTGTACAGGACACGCAGGTCACTGTATTTGCTTTTGTTATAATTAGCCCACAGGCTGCACGTGTAAAGAGTTGTACAATAAGCTCTGAAGAGTGTTATTTTCATTTCAGTAGAACACCGTGCAAACCTGCGAGCTATCATGTTGGCCCTTATCGACAAAGCTCTCCGCTCCCGCTCAATATCTTCATTATCTTTGAGATCGGCCGTGACCACATGACCCAGATATTTAAATTTATGTACTTGTTGCAAAGGGACTGAGTTCAAACATAATTTAGGTACATGCTGAGTGTAATCCCCACCGGCCTCAAAGATCATCCATTGGCTCTAAGAACAACTTATAACATACGAGATTCACAACTTAAAATTTTACGAAATCGAGGTATTTACAACACAAAAATCTATCGAGGATTTTATCGGTAATCGTGTTTCGAGCCTAGAGCGTTTTTAGTTCATGAACTGAAGTTGTCTGTGTTCAAATTTTAATTCAGCAGACCTCACGAGTCCTGAGATCTAGATTAAAGTAATAGTCTATTTGGCGTCATATGTACTATTAAACTTGGCTTTCTGACTACCATATTACTGACAACCGGGTCTTACGGCTTAACGTGCCTAGGGAAGCACGGAGACGTTCGTAAATACTACAAAGCAATAAAACGCACTTTTTCCTAAACGCCAATAGTATGGGGTTCTTCAGAGGGGGTCTTAGAAGGTTTCTACAGGGTCGGCAGCGCGATTGTGGCGCCTCTTTCATAGGCGGCGGTGACCACCGGTACTTCTAGTGGCGCCGTATACTTGTCTGCCACTGGTATAAAAAAAACCAGCTCAGGATCAGCTATACCGTGAGATGCTAAATACAGAGGATTAGAGTTATAAATGCGATAGTACGTTAGTGTGGATGTTTGGTACTGTTTAAGTTCCTAATGACTGGACAGATCTGGTTGAAATTTGATACAAGGACAGAGTAAGTATAGTTTGTAATCACACATAGGCTACTTTTTATCCAGGGAATAAGATTCCATGGGCTGGGACGGAAACAAAAGAGCCGTGGGCGCCATATAGTAGAATATACCTATCTGTTGTACATGAAAAATTGTGAAGTTTCCCAACGACTGAAGTCGCAGAGTGAATGTGAATCCGTAACGAAAATGGTTGAATTTCTTTACGGAAAGACATTTTGAAACGTCATTTTACTGCAGCTAATAAAAAGTCGAACTTTAAAAGACATCGTCTGTGAATATTTTAACGACTTTTACCAATGGGTAAAAGTCGTTAAAATATTCACAGAAGATGCCTGCAACGTAATGAGGTTGCAGGTATCAGCTACTCCACATTTCAAGGCGCTAGTTTAGGCATGTCATGTGAATCAGAGTTGAAGGAGAGTACAATGAGGTTGACATCTTCCATTAGGACTTCAGTCGTTGGGAAACTTCACAATTTTTCATGTACAACAGATAGGTATATTCTACTATATGGCGCCCACGGCTCTTTTGTTTCCGTCCCAGCCCATGGAATCTTATTCCCTGGATAAAAAGTAGCCTATGTGTGATTACAAACTATACTTACTCTGTCCTTGTATCAAATTTCAACCAGATCTGTCCAGTCATTAGGAACTTAAACAGTACCAAACATCCACACTAACGTACTATCGCATTTATAACTCTAACCCTCTGTATTTAGCATCTCACGGTATAGCTGATCCTGAGCTGGTTTTTTTTATACCAGTGGCAGACAAGTATACGGCGCCACTAGAAGTACCGGTGGTCACCGCCGCCTATGAAAGAGGCGCCACAATCGCGCTGCCGACCCTGTAGAAACCTTCTAAGACCCCCTTTGAAGAACCCCATACTATAGGCGTTTAGGAAAAAGTGCGTTTTTTTGCTTTGTAGTATTTACGAACGTCTCCGTGCTTCGCTAGGCACGTTAAGCCGTAAGACCCGGTTGTCAGTAATATGGCAGTCAGAAAGCCAAGTTTAATTTTTAAAAAGACATTTTGAAACGTCATTTTACTGCAGCTAATAAAAAGTCGAACTATAGTTGCCGCTGCAACCACAAATACCTACAAAGCAGAGAAAAAGAAATAAGAGAACAAGGGAGGCTCCCATACCGCACAACCTCATTTTTTTTCCATTTTTGGTAAAGAACCTAACCTTCAGCCTAACCAACTTAGTTCGTGTGAAGTTATAATTGTCACGATGTCACGAATGGAATCAGGTGTTACATGGCGGCAAATCCATCGTAGTAACTGTAAAACAGGAGGGGAGGGAGAGAAAAGATGTACATACATCTCTCACTCTCTCTCTTATATGATGTTAACGAAGTTGAAAGGGTCAGTCACCAGATCAGCTAGCAGGTAGCGTAGTCGTGAGGATGTACATAACGTTAATATTATTAGTTCAATAAAAATATGCAAGGTTTATATAACACATACCTAGTTGGTGTAATCTAATGTTATAACAACCCATACTCGTACAGCCGGCCTCGCGTTATGTAACTATTATTATAAGATATACGAAATGTATATAAATATTGCCTAATTTTATATGTTCTAACAAATTATCTTATACTCAACTTCGTTAACGTTATAGCTCGGTTTTCTATTTGTAGTTACGAGGGCGGCACTGAAAATTTCGGGAATCAAGGAATTGACACAACATTACTATTTAAAAATTTATTTATTGCTTTTCGAAGTATTCTTCGCGAAATTTGACACATTTTTCCATACGATGGACCAATCATAGTAGCAACTATTCCATTCGGAAGTTGAGGTCTCCAAAATGGCCGTTTTGTATGCGTCCACAGCTTCTTCGGGTGATGAAAATCTCTGACCACGCAATTTATTCTTTATTTTAGGGAAAGTATAGAAATCATTAGGGCTTAGGTCGCGTCGGGGCTGTATGGTGGATGGTCTAATAATTCTATGTTTTCTTGCTCTAAAAACTCTTTTGTTCTGCGCGCGGTGTGAGAACTCGCATTGTCGTGATGGAGGATGATGCAGCGGTTGCAGTTCTCTTTACGGAGTTCAGAAACGACCAGTGGCAAACAAATGCTAGCATACCATTCTGCACTAACCGTTCTTTGTCCTTCAAGAGGAATAGTCACAACATGGCCGGTTTTGGAGACAAACGTGGCCATCTCTTTACGGAGTTCAAAAACAACCTGTGACAAACAAATGCTAGCTTAACATTTTGCATTAACCGTTTTTTGTCCTTCAAGAGGAATTGTCGCAACATGGCCGGTTTTGGAGACAAACGTGGCCACCATTGTTTTGCAACACTCCGTGAACGAACCATTTTTGTTGGCTTTAACTCATTTTCGAACACCCATACTGTACCATCTATGTATTACCTATACCTATGAACCTGGCTTTGACACCCAGGCGGTAAGGTGGTTCCATAGCTATTTGGATAACCGCCACCAGCGGATTGTATTGCGTTCAAGTGATAGATCCATTTGCCACTCTGACCTCACTCCTATTCAGAGGGGGGTACCGCAAGGTTCTCTCCTCGGACCAATTTTGTTCCTTTTGTACAGTGCGGATTTGGTAAATAGCATACAATCTTGCTGTTACCATCTCTACGCTGATGATGTACAAATCTACATCTCGTTTAAACTAGAAGATCATGCAAAAGCGGTTGAAGCCCTAAACAGGGACCTCCAGCGAATCGTTGCATGGTCTGATGACAATTCTTTGGTACTCAATCCCATTAAAACGAAATACATGATATGGGTACAAAGAAACAAATTAGCCGACTGCCTAACCTTAACATATCGCTAATGGGTGAGGACATCGAAAGAGTGTATGATTCGCGTAATTTGGGAATAGTTATGGATCCAGGTCTCAGATACGAGAGGCACATTGCGGAATCAGTTCGCAATTGCTTCTATCGGTTAAGGGTGCTTTACAGGATGAGACCCTACTTGTCAGAGGATTTGCGGATGCATTTGGTGGAGTCTCTGGTTTTGTCTAGGCTAAACTACGGTGACACAGTGTATGGCTCATGCATAACGGCGCAGACGGAGCGGCTCATTCAGAGAGTGCAAAACGCCTGTGCCCGTTTTTGTTTTTCCATACCTCCTAGAACTCACGTCACACCATTCCTAAATAAACACTACTTACTCAAGATGAAGATGAGACGTAAATTGCATCTTGCATGCCTAATGTTTGGAGTAATTAAATGTCAGCAACCAACTTATTTGTCTGACAAATTTAGACCAACATCGGGTGGACGCAATTGCAGCAGAAGACAGTGCTCGCCACCATTGTCTATCCCATTCCATAAGACAGCTGGGTTCAGAGGGAGCTTCCGATACGCTGCCTGGGTGCAAAATCTGGAACAATATACCCCCGCCTCTTAGAGCCTTAAAAACTATAAATACTTTTAGGTTGAGACTGTGGCGGTATCTGATCGAAGCACAGCGGGAATTCCCTTCGGTCTTATAAATGTCAATATGTCGTTCATTTGAATCTTACATTAATGTGAGTGATGGGATACAAATATGCGTGGTATGTGCGTGTTCTTGTCTTCTATTGTGTGGGAGCCGTTTTGGTGATTGCGCTTGAGTTGCTTGACTGGAAAGGAACGGGAGGGATCAGGCTACTGTATCATATTTTGTATTTTATGAAATTTATTAATATTTTTTTTTATAAGTACTTACCTATGTTATTTGATATTGCTTTTGTATTTTTGGTTATGTCACTGTTTTGCTCACTGTTTTCACATTTTTTATTTTATTTTTATTTTCGTGTATATCTGATTAATTGATATCTAGAGACTGATTGGCATCCGTGGCTCGGTAGGGGTCTGGTTGAAAACCAGCGCTAGGCATCAGTCTAGCACACGCTGAACCAGGCCCCATTCGGTAAGCTTGAGGGATTGCATTAAAAAAAAGTTAATGTTACTTTACCTAAAAATGTTTTCTCACTTATTTTATGACTGTAATGTATCTCGAAGGCTGCTGAATAAAAACTTTTCTTTCTTTCTTTCTTTCTATGCCTGAATCCCTCTAATAAATAAAAAAATCTCAAAATGGTTGAAAACTGTCCTGGGACATCATTCCGAGGGCTTACCCGAGGCTCCCAACTATAGGCTGTTGAGCGTTACGTGAGCTTTTTAGTCGGTGGAAGTCACGTGCAACCACAGTAGAGTAGAATCTACTCTAATATAACGCTCTGTTCTATCTATGAAGCAATGCGTATTGTTAATATTTGCTATTCGCTTCCGTAAAGGCGCTCAGTTATTTACTAGTTTACTCGAATACTATGAACCTTACCTACCTATGTAGTCGGGGATAGTGTAGCTACTCAAAATTAAAAGAATTTTTCAAATCGGTTCAGTAGTTTTAATCAAGTAGTAATAAACAATCTTTGATAGTATCGTGTACCTACCTATTCAATATCTCGCTCGATGATAAGACGTGAATATTTGTGAATTTCATTCTCTCGAACACTTTAAAGAGACATTTCGCATTTCTGGCTCGACCTGAGTTATTGAACGGTCAAACGGCAGTTTCTTTGACGAGTAGCATTTCTGACACAAAGGTGAACTCAAGCAAACTGTGGAACTACAGTTGACTGCGACAATGCTAGTATACAGCCTCTACCTGCGGCTATAGAATGTATTTATTATCTGTGCTGTAACAGTCACAGAAATTTTGACAGCCTCGTTGGTCTAGAGTTCGAATTGTGCGACTGTGGATCACAAATCGTGGGTTCGTTTCCTATCGCAGAAAAAAAATTGTGTCATCCATATAAATTTTGATCTCGAGAGTCTGGGAGTCTGGGTGTTTCTATGTATGATAAGTATGTATTTAAAAGTATAAAAGTATAAATATTCGTGATCTGATGATACCCATAATACAAGCAGGTTATTCCTAGCTTACTTAAAAAAAGCTTAATATTGTATGTGAAGGTGAGCTAATTACAGGGTGTTGCGAAATATTGTAGTTTTCAGAAGGATCTTTCCTTTTATTCTTAGTTAAGACACAAAATAATTAATGGTTAATATGCCATGGAATAGTGCAGTGTAGGTGGCAAATTAGTAGCCAATTAGGTTTGTAGGTGTCGGTCAAGGCACTTGGAGCCGAGGTAAGAGACCAAACGAGTGCAGGATGTCAGAGAACTTCAGTGATTTTTTTATTATTCAGCATGCCGCCTGTCTGATGGAAAGTCTTGGTGATTGAGTGCCTCTTTCACAGTCGAAAAGGTTAATGACAGCGGTTCTTCATGAAATGGTAATAAGATTTAACTTTTCAGGCTCCTAGAAGAGCTTGGAATTATGTATTTTAAGAAATGGTCCAATTTCTCACTTCGATGCGCGGATTATTTAATAAGTACCTAGGTGTTTTAACAGAATACAAATGGAAAAGTTTGTGACTGTAGACGTGTGGATGTGTAGATGTCTGTTACTCTTTCACGCTCGAACAGCTGATCTGGCTGAAATTTGGTACATTATAGTCTGGCATAACACATAGCCTTCTTATACCGGGAATAAGTTTCTACGGGAAGCGGGAACGGGAACAAATTTTACGCGGGCGAAGCAGCCGACATCAGTTCATAATTATTTTTTACCCAACATCATTTCATAATTATTCATAATTATTTTTTACCCAACTTGCAAAAGTCTGAAAGTATGTCAAACGAGATACCTATATGAATCTTTTTTTAGAAAATATGTCATTAGACAAAAGTATGGAGTTCCGTTCAAAACGACGCCTCTCAGCAATTTGGTGCAGAATCTATAATGAATAGGTAGGCTTGCCAAAATGACTGAAAATTCTTCCCCCGTTCTCAACAACATAATAATATGCATACCGTGACAAAAAGCTTATATTCTGCAACGTATGGTAAGCAAAAGGAGGCCTCTTTCTGACTTTACCATTGAACCATAATATCTACTCTGATTTGAGCTTCTGACTGAACATTATGGAATCTAAAAATTAACACTTATGAAGAAGCACTTCGAGATACTTCATGCATTCGCACACCTAGATCTAAAGAGAGCATAACTCAAAAAAGCACTTTTTTGGGAAAATGCAAAAAACTGATTGCTCGACCCCTATGCACTGTAGAAGTGTTCTGTATAGAACTATGTTTTCTGTGCGCAGCAAGATTGAATAAAATTGTACGATTCTTTCATTTTCATCATGTTTTGGGGCTGAAAATTGGAATTTTCGAGTAATTGCCCTATTGCTTGACAAGGTAGGTGTGTTTTGTCATATTATTTTGAGTTGAGTCTATATAGGTGAATTGAATTTGTACTTAACTCTCTTTTGACGAAACACTATAAACTCAAAACGTAATAGCATTATGTGTTATTTTTAATTAGTCCAATTTAATAGAGTGATCTGAGGTCAGCAATAGGAGTATATTGGATGATCAATGAGGAAGAAAAGATTAGTTAACTTTATTAAGTGTAAATATATTATTGATAGTGGTTAAAACAAGTAATGAAAGTCACTTTTGTACCTTTTAATTATAAAATATATAGCAACAAACATATTTTTCTTATAAATAAAAAAAATAAAAAACTTCCTTTTTGTGGAAAACAATTTTATATGCACATCAAAAATCATTTACATTTAAGAATAAACTGTAAGTAGATATCTAAAATATGTACTAAAAATCATCAATCAAGCAGCCTATAGTAGTCCACTGCTGGACATAGGCCTCTCCCAGTTCACGCCACAGTACCCGGTCTTGAGCATTTCGCTTCCAGTCCCAGCCTGCAATCTTTACCAGGTCATTAGTCCATCTAGCGGGTGGACGTCCTACCCTACATTTACCGAGTCGCGGTCTTCACACTAGAACCCGTTTGCTCCATTCGGTCGTTGGTTCTTCTACAGATGTGGCCAGCCCAATGCAACTTTAATGTGCTTATTCTGCGAGCTATTTCGACCACTCCGGCTCTCCGCCGAAAAACCTTCGGAGTTTATCCCTCAGAGATATTTCAAGTATGGCTCGTTCCATAGCTCGCTGTGCAACTTTAAGGGCATAAACTAGCCACACCGTAAGTGTCCACGTCTTGGCATCGTATGTCATAGCTGGTAGGACGCACTGGTTGTTTGTAGACTTTCGTCTTCACGCACTGTGCTATAGGCGCATTGAAAAAACGCTGCTCAACCCAAACGGATCTTTCTAGCGATTTTCTTGTCCAGATTGCCCTTGTCTAACGTGATAACGTGCCCAAGATATGTATACTCCTGGACAACCTCAAGCCTCGATCCTCCGACGTAGATTGGTCCCGGCGGCGCGGCGTGACGTGCTCATTAAACACGGCCATGGTTTTCTCCAAATTCATGCCGAGACCAACACGTCAAGACGCAACGTTTAGGCTGGGCAACATTCCACTAAACTGTTTCAGCGTCTCCGCCACTATGACGATGTCGCCGGCAAATCGAAGGTGCGAGATGCCCATGCTTTCCAGTCCAGCGTCTTAAAGACGTCCTCCAGCGCATTGGTGAAGAGTTTTCTTTATCTCTTTCCTCTATCATATTGACTAAATACTGACCACGTTTCGTTGTTAACCTGTAAAAAAATGTTTTTATTAGGTACTTATTAATAGAGTCTTGTGCATCAAATCGCATTAAAAGAGTCAACAAAAGAACATTTTCGATGTTATCAGCGATATTGCGAAATTATTTTGGCAAAATCCAACTAAAGAGACGTAACTAAAAAAAATGAAGTAATTGAGTAAAATGCTATAGAACATCTAGTTATAAAAATGAAATTATAATAAGATTACAAGATTTTAACCGCCAGTAGCAAAAATGTTTCAATTAAATGGCTTTTTAAAGAAATATAACGCTTTAAAATATGACTCAACTAAACAGACACAACTACAAATTCAAAAATGTAGCAACAGTATGGAAAGAACTCTAAATAAACTTAAAACTTTTACTCACCCTGCCAGCTATACGGGTTTAACTCAAGATGCGTAGTTACTTACTGAGCAACTAAACGTCTAAAAGTCGTCTAAAAGTCGGCAACTCAAAATAAATAGTGCTTGAAATTTCAACGGTACAGATAGAACTCAAAATAATTCCCTTTTGTTTACGATGGACCCGTGTAATTCGCTTGTAGTTTAGGCTGCAACTAGCGATGTCTCTGTTTTGGCGGAAGGGAGCGGGGCTCCCTCGTGTATCTAAAGGGACACTTGGTGCTATCTAGCAGCGAGTAGTGGACTTATTTTTAAGTCTGTTTTATTGATGGATAGGTATTCGGATAAAGAATGCGGTGGTGTGCTTATCTCAAAAAATGCGATTTTTGAGTTGCAGCTCTTTAGATATGGATGTGCGATATGAAGTCCTGGGTATCAGAAAGGTACCTAAGTAATGTAATTATAACCAAAATGGTATACAACTATATAGGTAAACGATTAAATATGAACTTACAAAGAGCGATCCAAAATTTTCCAGTCAATGTCAAATTAGAAAAAATATAAAAATGAAATTGGAGTGGCACTGAGCAGCCTGTCAGTCGTCAGTTCGAGGCAGGGTGTCGTCCAGATCGCTCAGTCCCTTGGAGTTGTAGGAGGTCGCAGTGTACTTGATATTGATAGTGATAGTGAGTGGAGTGGTCATGTGGCTGGCGGTGATACTGCTGACTGCGACAGCCGCCGCAAAGGATGTTACCGGTAATCTCAGCTACTTTTGTTGGTTTGTTTATAAGTTGTTATCATAAATATGCTCATGAAAAGTACCGGGATGCAAAGTATGTTCTTTTTCATGCATGAAACGTTGATCCTTTATAAGATACTAGCTGTTCCCCGCGACTTCGTCCGCATAGAAGTCGTTATCGCTTAAAATCTTTACCCGCTTTTTGCGCAGTCTGTTAAAAAGTAGCCTGTCCTTCTCTTTGACTCAAACTATTTGTATATCAAATTTTATCAAAATCGACTCAGCGGTTTATGCGTGAAAACGTAACAGACCGACAGACAGACAGTGAAGTTACTTTTGCTTTTATAATATTAGTAGGGATGTTAAAAGTATATTTGTTAAGTATCTATGAATTCCTCAGATTATTTAGATTGCAGCCATTTGGAGATTCGATGCTTTCGCGTATTGAGATATTCTGAAACAAAGAAAATAGATTTCCTTTTACTTTTATGTAAAGAGAAGACAATTTTCTGTCCGTAAAAAGAATTGAAAAGATTGAGTAGATTTACGGTTCCAAATGTCAGCTCAATGAAAAGGAACACTATTAATTATGTCTAATCAACCGTATAGTATCCCAATGCATAGATTTTTCTGTCTCTATTACTCTCTACACTCAGACTCTACTAGGCGCTTGGGCTGGCAGTTTTCTCTTTCAACGAATAGGTATTGCTATTCAAAGGGGGAATGCTTTTAGTCTTTTGAGCACATTGCCACGGGGGCCTTATTTTGGTTGATAGTAATAATAGAAATATATAGGTAGGTATGTAATAATTATGTTTCACTGTAATTTTTAACAATAATAAACGAGTATACTCATCTAAAGAAAATCAACCGTATGTTTAGACGCTCCTCAAGACAATTTGCTCCGAATCTATAGAGCAGAGACACTGAATGCAAGCGCCTACATTGTTGGTCAAATGCTAAGTATCCATACCTGCATACATACGAGAACATACATATACATTTATTTTGGCTACTGCTACTCACCCATTATGTGCATACTCCTAATCCTGAGACGTCCTTCTGAGGATTTACCCGGGGTTCCCGATCGCAGGGAGTGGCAGGGCATCCTGTGATTTCAATCGGTAAGAGTCCGGCATAGTATCCATGAGGGATTTCCACACGTAAATAAAACTACAATTCCTTCACTCACAGAAGATAAAGACGAGGCGTCTGCCACGACTTTATAAAATCGCGAGCTTCGGCCCGTAATTTTATAGGTTCAGTCTTTGTTCATGGTTTAACATTACGAAGCATTAAAGGTACTTTTTTAGAGTTCCATACCTAAAGGGTAAAAACCCTATTCATGAGACTTTGCCGTCCGTCTGTCTGTCTGTCCGTCACGAGGCTGTATCTCAGGAACCGTGATAGCTAGAGAGCTGAAATTTTCACAGATAATGTTTTTTTTTACCGCCCAACAAGTGTGCCAGCTAACCTAGGACCGGGATGTGTGCAGCTAAGGTTATGGGTGTTATCATGGATAACGGGTTGATGAGTATTATTATTATTAGTACATTATTTCTATACGATAAAAAATCTCCTTTGCGCTCGGTAAGACTAATTCGTAGTGTGACTAACTCGCGTTTCGTCTAAATGTCATTTACAATTCGCTTTCAGCCTAATTAGCTGTAGGTATGCCTTTATAGCAGTTGGTCTATTTCGTTTATGGACTACTTCGGCATATACCTAAATCTTAGTTGGTACTAGTAGTAGTGTATGCGACTGCCGTGCTGCGGTCCCGGGTTCAAAGCCTTTCTTAGTTTGGATGTTTCCTATGTATACTTCGATGAACAATATTACTTACTGTATTGCTAATCGAAGTAGGTAAGTACAGCAATATTAGTTGTTTAACATTTATCTAGGTCGTCAAACTTTTATTTTAAAAAAGTACGACGATCTTTGACTACAGGCGACAATATGCCATACTGTAATCTTTATAGATTGTAGTAGAATTTTAAATTAAAGGTAGAACACAGTTGAAGTTAGGTATAGTTGCTTCTATAGTAGGTACAATCACAGCCGCAGATATAATAAAGGTATCGTTGAAAAATAAACATAAAACTCAGTAGTTTAATGTCAGCTGATATCCATGGAGATTGGTGTTTACGAGAATGCACCATTAGCTCAGGTTCAATGCGGAAAGTTCCCAACTCTCAAGGTCTCGGAGTAGCGCATTGCGCGAGAGTGCGTGAGATTATCATAAAATACTCAAGCAATAGGTACTTATTAAGTGTGTAATATTACGATTGAAGAGAAACAAAAAATTCGTTATGGTCCATCGCGTGGTAGATACTCTACCTCTGTTTGTTTCAACACAGCAATACCAACGCTTGGGGCAATTTGATTCATATTTCCATCTTTGTGCCGACCCGACTGGCCACCCTAATAAAAAAATAAAACTTGTACCGCAACCATTGAATTTCGATAGAATAAACGCCCATGACAGCAGCGTGACGTGAGGAGTTACGCACGCCTCCCTCTTTAAAGCGGGATCACACCCGAAACCCCCCAAAGACGCGGGATAGCACACGAACCGCCCGCGCCCACTGGGCGAGGCCGCAGTGGTAGCCGTACGTCTGTTGAGAGTCCTGGGACATCCTTCCGTGGGCTTACCCGGGGCTCCCAACCGTAGGCTGTTGGGCGTTACGTGAGGTTTTTTAGTTGGTAGGAGTCATACATATAGCATTCATGATGGGTTTATCCTCACGTTAAAGAAAAAGGTAGATTAGACGAAATTTATGAAACTTTTTAATTATCAGGGACCCTGTCTGTTATTGTAATACATAATGTGGATAGGTAGTAGATGTAAACAGTATTTTACCTCATTACCTAGGCATTGAATGTTATTTTCGTAGAGTGCCTCGTGGGCACTGTCTATGAAATCATAGACTTTTTGAAGTATCCACTACCAGTTTAAATACTTATGAAAGTTCTATTATTCACCTCATAGATTTAGAATTAAGTAGCGAAAAATTCTGAATCTATGATATGATTCAGCTAGTAGCACCACGGATCCCACAATCGGTCGGCAATTTTGGTCGGCAGCGCGAGTGTAGCGCCTCTGGTGTTAGGCTACGGTGATCACAGTCCATCAGGTGCGGCCGTAAGCTTGTCTGCCGCCTTAGTGGTATAAAACAAAAAAAAATCGACATCAGCAGATATCCGTGATTTCTTGGTACTTATCCGGCCCTAGTTGCTTGATTAGCAAATAAAGCAATACCCCATTGCTAACAAGAATATTTCACCATGTAAACTGTATTCCTTTCGCAACTCACAATCAGAAGATACCATGTTAGATGCGTTCCAATCAATTTAATTGCATTTACTTAATATAGGTAATACCTCTTGCATCTGTTGTGTATTGCGTCCTCATACTCAATCATTCCTAAAACGTTTGCGTAAGAACTCTACTTTTTCACACTTAAGAAGTCTGTAAGCTCTCCCCTTTGATTTATTTGGCACATAATTGGTAATTATTATTTAATCTGAGGGGACTGGTTGACAAAGTTTGCGAAAAACAGCTGCAAATGAAGACATCCTTCTCGGTATTAGTATACGAAAAATGATAGCCATAAGTAGATTTGAAATCTAAAAGATGTGTGTCAAAAGATGGTTTTATCAGAAATTGTGTATTTATTATAAATAATTAGTAAAACATCATTGAAATAGCCCATAATTTTTTAGAAGAAGCCGTTGTATGACATCTATTTATTAATGAATGATAATAAAATTTATATCAGAGACTAAAGAAAACATAGACCTCTAAAATGGTTTTCTTCAATTTTGAATTAGTATAAGTTTGAACTAATTATAACTAATATTGCATTTAAAGAATACATGACATTGCTTTCTTCCCCGCGCTCGCCCGAAAATCTAGTGCGGGGGGAGTCGTGTTGCTAGACGGACGTGTGTCGCTCTGGTCTGCAAAATATTCTCGTAAAATGTTATATTTTCAATTATGTACAGAGTAATGCGTGTTACAGAGCCCGAGTTACACCATGCATACTGCATTACATGAGAATAATTATAATGCATTTGAACTTATTTTATGCATTGTTTTATTAAATTACTTCGAAAGGTAGTCATGCTAATATTGTAAGCGGTACTCAATCATTTCAAAATAAATAAATGAAGAAATATTCGTGGACATTCCCACACAACTTAAGCTATTATAACTTTGTGCTAAGGGATATAGACAACTGATGAATATACTTATATTACAGTTATTATTAACGCACTGCTTTTTTTGAGACACTGCTCTCAACTTGACTGCCTGTGTGGCGCAGTCGGAAGTGATACCGCCTGCGGCGCTGGAGGTCGTGGGTTCGATTCCCACCAGAGACAAATATTTGTGTGACCCATACATGTTTGTCTCAAGAGTCTGGGTGTTTCTATGTATAATATGAATGTATTTAAAAAGTATATAAGTATTAATATCCGTGGTCTTATACCCATAACACAAGCAGGTCATTCCTAGCTTACTTTGGGATTAGATAGCGTTGTGCGAAATGTCCGTGAATATATATATTTATTTATTTTAACCGTCAATTTTTTCAGCTTATAACGTCTTGGGGCGACGTAGGCACCATCTACCGGCAACTTGGTTAAGGTAATAAAGTGAAAGTATTGACGGTCGAGAGCAGTGTCTCGTTGGTCCAATGGTGAGGCCGTCTGGTCCGGCAAACCAGAAGACGCAGGTTCGAATCCTGCTCGGGACCAAAAATTGTATACAATTATTTGCTAGACAAGTAAGTCTGTAAATGATCTGCTGGCTCTGTTGAATTCTCAAACAATTTGTTATGATTTTTTTAAGGCTATATTATAGTAAGCTGAGCACTAAAAAGAATAGCCCGCCGAGTTTCTTGCTAGTCTATATCTATACATAATAATAAAACTGATGAGGGTCGAGAGTCTGAACATGGAAGCTATTTAAAAAAAAGAACGCGTTCTCTAATCGATGCCTACTTAAGCCAAAATGTAAAATTTTCACTTCCGTCTGTATTCCGAATACGTATCACGCCGAAAATACTGATTTGAATGAAAATTGATCCGATTAAGTTCAGGAGTTAGAGATACTCAACTTCTCAAAGCCTAGAGTTCAAGAGTTCCTTTTAATGTGAGGGTAAATCTAAACCTGCTTGTTGGCTTTATCATATAAGAGCTTAATAATAAGTCCAGTGTTAAATATTTCGTCCGCGCCGAAGGCGTGGACTGAAATAAATTATTTTAGAATAGGTTCTAAAACAATTCAGTTCACGCCCTTGACGTGTAAGTTCTTTTATGATAAAGCAAACAGGGCAGTTTCACTCACCGCTTGCTGAGTCTGATGAAGAAATACCTCTCCTTTCATACACCTTAAGCGTCGTAAACGAAGTTGTGAGGGTCAGCTAGTTACATACATACATACATTAATATGGTCACGCCTTTATCCCCGAAGGGGTAGGCAGAGGCATATTATATGTCCCCACATTTCACTTTTTTAGAATTTGTCCCACGAAATAGGTGGTGAGCTGGTTTGCCGTGTTGAGATAGACAGGCGCAGGTTGTGACTGCCTGCTGTTGAAATTATTCAAGCCACCAAAAAGGCCTTCAACTTGGCTTAACGACTGCCATTTTACGGGCATCCAGGACCAACGGCTTAACGTGCATTCCGAAACACGGAAACGACGCTCAAATAACTGTCACAAAGTGGTCACATGGATGGTCACCCATCCAAGGACTGGCCATAGTGAATGAGCTTACAGTGATCGTTTACTGAACACTGAGTCCGCGGTGCTACGAGCGCTTCTTATTTATACACTACCTGAGCCCGCAACTTCGTTTACGTCACATAAGGTGTATGAAAGGAGAGGTACTTCTTCATCAGACTCATCAAGCAGCGTGTGAAACTGCCCTGTTGGCTTAATCATAAAAGAGCTTAAAGATTAAGTCTATTTTATAACAATTCAGTCCACGCCTTCGGCGCAGACTGAATTGTTTTAAAATAGCCTTAGTCATTAAGCTCTTTTATGATTAAGCCAACACGCCAGTTTAGAATTACCCACTTTTAGATTCATAAGTCTATGTATGATTCTTTAAAGTGATATTACTTTTTTATTTATAAACCGATTGACTTATAAACACTAAATGTTAAGCGGAGCTAACCTTAACACAATAAAGAAGACCGCATTGCAATCGGTTTAGCGGTTGCTGAGATTAGCGTGCACAACCGTACAGACAAACAGACATATAGACAAACAGACAAAAATTCTAAAAATCATTGTTTTGGGTTCTATTGCGTTCATAAAGCCCCCCTATAATATTTTTTCTCATTTATCTTTCATGTACAGACAGCGACCTGTTACGATTTTATTATATACTAGCTGATGCCCGCAGCTTCGCCTGCGTGAAAGTTCCTACACTGTCTCTAACCTATCTCTGTAAGTACCAAATTTCAGCCAGATCCGTTCAGCCGTTACAGCGTAAAAGAGTAACAAACATTCACACTCACAAATATTCGCATATTTATAATAGTTGTTACGATTAACAAATTCATAAAACATATTATATGAGTTATGTAAATTTATTTATTAAATACATTTCTTAAATCATTGGCTAGACTACTACTTGACTCAAATTCTCTTCTAAGCAATTGACATCGTAACTTAGTTCCTTCTTCAGGTAGTCCCAGTCATACTGTAAGCCTACACCATATGGGAAAACCGAACTACGATAGACTTGTCCTCATAATACAGATGGTCCAACCAAGACCTGTTAACTTAATAACCATGTAAATTTGATTTGCTATGTGTTCATGTTCATTTTAATGGCTCTTTTTACTTGTCAAATGTGATCTTCGTAGAGGCCATTACCGTATTTTAAAAAGACTTGGTGAGTCTGTGTCCTGCACCGAATGCAGCCAGAACTATAGAATAAAGTTCATACCTTCCATGACCAGTCGCTTAGGGCTGCTGACATCTTTCATTCTAATGCACAGTGGACACTACCTGAAGCGTGGTCTTTCATTATTCCTGGCTAGCCATCTTCGAATTTTCTTCTTCTTTCACATATTTATATACAAAATTTAATAAAATTAACAACACACGACAATATTTACGATAGTACTTTAAAGCAAAATCATGAATATGACAATGTCATGCGGATTGATCATCCACAAATGTGTCAAAATAAAAAGTAATTTAAATCAAAAATAAGAGTATTTAAGGAGTATTGATATCAGCTCCGGAGAAAATCAGCTCCAAAATAATTTACATTCCCTTTTTAGGTCGATAAAGTATAAATTTCAATAAAATAAGGAACACGTCTTCCATCAGTTAGGCTAATAATGCTATATGCCAAATTTTAAGCAGATCGGACCAAGGAATCGCGTTGTCCCATACAAACTTGACCCTCCTTTTTTATACCTTTGGAGGTGGAATTTGCAAAAATGGTAAAGTTACTTATTTCAAATTGTAACAAACAACGCTCGTGCTGAATTTCATCATCGTACCATTAACCGTTTAAGCAATAATTGATAATAACTTTATACAACTTAAGTTCGTTTTTTATTTTATAATAAGTATACTTTTCCGGGATAAAAAGTACCCAGTGTGGTGCCCAGGATATTAAAGAATAATTATACCAAGCTTCATCGTAATCGAACCGGTAGTTTTTGCGTGATGCCTGAACAAACAGACAGACAGACAGACAGACAGACAGACAAAAATTTTTTAAATCACATTTTTGGGTTCGGTGTCGGTCTAGTAACACCCCCGGCTATTTATTTTTTTTATATTTTCAATGTACAGAATTTTCACTTCTACAGATTTATTATAAGTATAGATATTGATATTGATATTGATATTGATATTGATATTGATATTGATATTGATATTGATATTGATATTGATATTGATATTGATATTGATATTGATTGATAACTAGCTGACCCTCGCAACTGCGCTTACGACTATTTTTGTTTGTTTGTAATAATAAAATGAAATGAAATTTTGTTCCAAAAACAACAAAAATTTTAAGCGCGTGGAAGACCCCTCTTGTCTGGATTTGTAATAATTTAAGTACAAAACAATGAATATATGAATCGTCTTTGTGAATTGGTCACATTTAATTTTTACGTAATAATCAATCACATTTTTTGCAGTGTATTTCTACTACACTTAAAAACAAAGGAAAATTGAAATTCAAACGTTCCTTTGTTTTTTAATTTACCTTTGGCCTCTCTCTATAAAATAGAGTGCTGAGGGGCTTATGGCAAGACTTTGTTTGTAGTCTGTGACTCTGATGCATTAAACTACGTCACTAGGTCACGTGGATCATCTGTTCAAAGTTTGAAATACGTCAATCGGATTGAACTCTCACAATAAACATTAGAGAGGGGCAGTCGGGTGAGACCGCCGCACAGCTTCTGGTTTATTTGGTAAAGCGAGGAACGCATTTACGCTACTATTTTTCTTCTTCTTCCGTGGTTCTTTTACTCTGATGTCTCTGTAGTTGCACTACTCTATGTTGGCGAGTCATATCGCCCATATGCTCAAGGTCGTTAGCCCTGTGTATGGCCTTAAGATGAAGGGTATTGCTATTCTGCATTGAATGTAGCGAATCCTAACCTCTGAACCACTTGTAGGTGCCGCGCCGCCGCCGCCGGCTGAAATTTGGTACAGATACACATTATAGTCTGGAATAACACATAGGCTACTTTTTATCCCAGGCAGGAATAAGTTCCCAAAGGAAGCGGGAACGGGAATAAATTTTACGCAGGCGAAGCTGCGGGGCATCAGCTAGTGTATAATATGTATATAAGTATATAAAATATATAAGTATGTATATCAGTGGTCTAGATCCCATAGCACAAGCTTATATTGTCTTAATTAGGGTTAGATGACGTTGTTTGAAAAAGTATGCAAATGTTTATGTACCTACCTACTTATTTAAAAAATTAGGCTTCGAAATTTTCTGAACCGCTTTGTGAAATTCTAATCTTTGATTGTTGGGAAGCTACACTATCCGCGGGTGACATAGGCTAATGTATTTAATTCCCGTATTCCCACGAGAGCTACGAGGGTGAAACCACGTGACGTCTTCTAGTAAATTATACGTACGTACTCGTACATGACTCCTTTTGACAATATTTTTCAAATACAAATACACATAGGTACAAATTCTTTATTGCATAAATGGAGTACATTGAGCGATATTTTATACTATGGTAGGTATTCTCACAATAAGAACTGGTCCATTTAGCCATTTAAAATAGCATGCAATGTAATTGTTACGATACAAGGAATGTCATACAATAAAACTAAAACACAACAAGAATACACAAAATATGTCACAAGATTATTCATTGTTCCTACAGGTCATAAATTCATTCACTGAATTTTTAGTGGTTAAATTCCATTAATATTTCTTTTTCTTTTTTATTTATAATAGTTTAAATAAAACTTTTTGTAGGCGTCATATATCCGCATCTGTAAACTGGTCTCATTACGTAGGACAACAAAACAACTTGTACCATTTACGTAGGTGCAATGTATTATTCTGTTTGAAACAGATAGTTCGAGAGGCACTATCAAAATTATATTGCTACGTCATTCATACTGCGTTTCACATAAAATAACCTTGGTGTTAAGAGAAGGTAGACTGCTCGCCGTTGTCAATGATCTAATATTTACTCACACAAAGTGTATCGTGTCATTGACCCGCGTCACTGTCTGTCTATCTGTCTCAGTCGAATCTCAACACAGCACACCGCACCGCACCGCACCGCCACCGGTAGGAACATTAATGGTACAAGTACAAATATTTTGTATTGTGCAAATATACTAACACACTGGGTTACAATTTATTCAACACATCATTTACTTGATGTATTAACACCATAAGTTTATTTATTTATAAATTTATATTGTTTATAATGTTTGTTATTATGGATAAAATCTTTAAAACGTTTAAAAGAACTAAGCCTCCAGTAGAACTACCTGAAGTACAAAGCATCGAAACCCGTGTCAACTCTTTAAAGAAGATTAACGTTTTGAACTCAAAGAATCAGTTTTTAGCAAGAAAATGGAATAATTTATTTGAATACTATCTTTGTTTTTCTTTTTATGTGTTTTGAATATATTTTGCATTAGACTTACAACTTTCAGTAGACATGAAATAAAATTGTGTCTTATGCCATTTTTCAAAGTGTATGTACAATTTTTTTATCGTCAGTTGTCGCAGAAAGACATACATTACCTCGTGCACCACGCAGGTACAAAACTTAGTTAAGTCACAGTTAACTGGTATAGGTACATTCGTTCCAGATGACGAGTACGCAAGGTTTCCCCCTCTGTACCACCTGGACGACTACGGCAGCTGCCTCTCGCAGACGGACGGAGTCTACTGCCTCGGCACCTTCCAGCTGGCGCCGCTCAAGGAGCCTGACCCGACGTATAACATGATCAAGGTACCTACATCGTCACAATATTGTTGTTTGTTGCATCAAGTGCCGATTGCATGAATAATTCAGAATATCTTTCTTTCGGGGTTAGATTTGAGTTATTAGTTAGGTGCAGCTGTGATGAGGTCTTTCCTACCCCTGTATGGACGCCTGCACCTGAAGTTAGCCATAAGCCAGACGGAGCATCAAGAAATAGGCAAGGCTGTCCTGTGTGCTAGGTATCTCGATCCTCATCAAAATTTTTACCTATATAGTTCGAAACACTGTCCCCAGACTAGTTCTTTCTTAACATCCATTAAATAATAAAATTTACGATCAGGTGTGCCATATCATGCTTAGCTAACACTTCAGCCGCATAAAAAAAGTCTACGTGTATCTTCCAGGAGTACTCCAAAGACCCTCACCACTTCGATCGAACAGAGCTTCACCGAGGCTACTGCGTGAGCTCCCGCTGCCCCACCCTATCCACAGAACGCAACACGTCACGACGCTTCGAACTCTGTGCAGCGCAGTGGGGGCGCCGCCGTTCTCTCCGCACCACGCTAGCCAAGCTGGGTTACTGTCGCACGTATGTCCAGGAGTACGCCAGGACACATAACCCTGAACCCCTCGATACGCCACACAGAGTGTTACTGCTGGTGTCGATAGCTTTAGTATTGTTGAATACTCTGGGTACGGCGTACGATGTTGTCAAGGGGGTTGATAGTAAAAGTAAGTGGAGAATTTACCTAGATTGATGTGATACCTTCAATGTGCCTAGGTGTTTACTAGAGATAGAATTGAACTGGTCTCCAATCATGAACATAAATTTATTCCATATTCGATACCAGTACAGCTTTTTTCACTATCCTGGGTTCTTTATGGGGGTAATAAAAAAGATTTCCTAAGGCCTTCAACTCCAATTAATAATAAAAGTTTGGTTCAATTAGGTAGCTTTAGAACTCTTCTATTATTTGTCTAACTCAATGCAATCCTAAATCATATTAGGTAGGACCCAAGTAGCACACAAGCTCTATAACAAGCCGTACAATGGTTGGTTAGAAGTTTTTAATAACGGCATAGCCTCTATGAATAAGTTCTACATATAAGCGGCTATAGCACTGCTGTACCCCCGAAAGAGGCACCGATTTATACGGCTGATGGTTCTACAATGTATTTACAATGTTGGTAAATACATGTTAGTACGGACATACAAAGGTGGTATGGGAGCGGTAGTGTGCACCTCATTATCTAAATTAAGTTATAGTAGCGCGACAGTAGCGCTCGCATCTTTTTTAGACGCGTCTGTATCTCTGAATTAGATCGCGAGTTTATACATCTGATACACAGTGGCGATATTTTGGGGAAAGAACAAAACATAATAAAAATGTTAACAAGACCCAGTGTCATACTTGTAGAACGACTGAAAATAATAAAAAAATGAACAACAAGGGAATGTGTTGATTTTTCCTTTTACGCATGTAAATTACCATTGCGAGTACCAGTTTACTGTAAATATAGACATATATTTTAGCTAAAATTTTCACGCGCCTGCTATTTATGCAGTTTTCTTTAGTAAAAAGTACATTTAATTAAAGTGAGTGAATTTAGAATTTAGTTTATTTAGCTAGTTAGCTTTCTAGGTAGTTTCTTTAGAATCCTGGGTGAGAATGAGTCACCAGGATGCGGTTTTTATACATAATTATGACATTAATAAATTATAAATAATCAAGAAAATTGCTTTTATCAATAATTATAATGGCGGCTCGGTTACAACAGTCTTCAGAGTTTACTAGAACCATTCTATCGATTAAAAGGACTAGTACCCACCATTGTAGACCTTTCTGTTCTATAATTGTGGTATTGACGCTCTAATATATTTTTTTAGGTATACATCGGTAGTTAATATATTCCTATAAGAGTCTAAGGTTGTACAACGGACCATTCATATTCAATTTTAGAGGTAATTTTATTTAGGGGTACATTGTCTGGAATTTAAAAACCCCTGTTAATCCTTTTTACACTTTTTCATTATTCGTTTGTGTGTTTTTATTTAAACTTTACTAATTAAATAAGAGTTACGGCAATATTTTTTGTTTATATACCTACCTACAATCAATTCAATATTTACAAACAATTATTTGAAGCTTTACATGATATAAATACATTAATTGCACCTAAGTATGAAAGAGTTTATAAGCAGAGTATTGGCTCACTTCGGCCGCTATATCGGCCCTAGAAACGAAATTTTAAGCTTTTAGCTTTATAAGGCGTGGTTTTCTTGCCATAATCAGCTATTAACCATACAGTTGCTGTAAAATTCACCACTATATTGACCTACGTGCAACTACAGAGTTATATATCACTGCAGTAGATATATGGTTTCAATGATGGTAATAAGTTCTATTAAACAGCTTAGACATTTAGTAATATGCAATATTCAACCTAAGGTGCTTTAAAGGAAGCTTATACCACCATTTAAAAAGTATTAACTATTAAAGCCCTCTATTAGACCTAGCGGTGTTATAAAAGGTATTTATAACTCTGCTTTACATCAGATGCTCGTTCAATTACTCTATAACACGTCTTTTTATCTTCATTGGGATTATATTTACTGTTGTACGGCTGTTGTATCACTTGCCTGTTAAAGAGGTATTGAAGACGCTACTGAATTACTTAAGTATCATAGTAAATCCCTAGAACAGCTATTATAGAACATTCAGGTTGTAAAGAAGTCATATAAACAACTTGTGTGCTACTTGGGGACTTACAGACTAATTTCAATATTATAGAGTCGCAGTTGCTGATGTCGTGGTCTCTTCGCGCCAACTGGCAGCGCCTCACCGCCACCTACGAAGACGGGGATCCGAGGCTCTCCGCACTGGCGCCTGTACAGGGCATTCGGTACGCAGTATCTTTTATTATCAACTTTGGTTTTGTTCCATACATAATGCCTTTATCCCCGAAATGTTGAAATGTGAGGCACTGTATACGCCCACATTTCGCCTGTAGTTTTTGTCACTCGTAATAGGTGGTGAGCCTATTGCCGCGTTGAAACTGAGAGGCGCATGTTATGACGACAAGCTTGAACATTTTTCATGGCGACCGTGTGCCTTTAGCTTGGTTTAAAGACTACCATGCTACTGACAACCGGCACCAAGCTTAACGTGAATTCCGAAGCACGGAAAACCTTGCAAATGGAAATGTCTCAAAGTGGTCACCATCTCAGGACGAGCCATAGCGAAAGTTGTTTACTGCTGTGGTTTTGTATCCCCGGACCTCTAACCAAGTCAAGACACAGTCCTGCGCCTTACTCATCCAATTCCTCAATGAGAACTTTTCCAGGTCATCAGTCCATCTGGCAGGGACAAATCTAAAAGAAATCACAAATTATAATTACCAGCGTATTTTAATATTTAATTCATTAAAAAGAATGCTGTAAGTATGAATATTTAATTTGTTCCAGGGTCCTGCTGATGGTGCTGATCATCGCCACGCACAGCGCCTGCATCCACGACATGCTGTTCCTGTACAACCCGAGGTGGGTGGAGCAGGTGGGTTGTTACACTGGCCTTGTGTAGGCGTAGGTACACTACCACTGCAGCACTGATTCAGTCGAAAACAAAGAAAAAGTAACAATCACAATTTATCTCATTATGATTGTTACTTTTACTTTGAAATCTTCTAGATTTTTTTACTATCCAGATAGAAAAAGATTTTGTAGGAAGATGTCTCAAAACCTTTATTTTCATGGATGCTCTGCCAGACCCTTACCTACCGGCTAAAACCAAACGCTATCCTACAACTGGAGTGCCGTGTAAGCCCTCCGATCTCCTATGATTCCCGTTAGACATGTCTCCTATCATTCATTGCAGGTCTCCCGCCACCCGGTGCTGATGATATTCCTGAACGGCACCTCAGTGGTGCAGGTGTTCGTGATGCTCTCCAACTTCCTGCTCGCCTACAACATGCTGCTCTACGGGAAGACTAAACCGCTCTCCTTTAAGTTGTTGCCGCTCATTACGGTGAAGAGGATTGCGAGGTACGAGAAATAAGAACTATACATTTTGATGACGTCTACTCGTATGAATGAAACTGATCGAGCACTACCTTCTAATTTGAATGTTTTCTTCTTTTAGTACTAATTTTTTTCATCTATATAGGGTAAACCACCCAATCGTTGGCACTCCTCCAATTATTGGCACTTTAGGTAATTTTGCCCATTTCTAACAGAAAAAGAATGCTATTTTACTTTTTAATGCATACCTACAACTACATAATGGGCAACACCGAACTGAAATAAACTAGGTTTCCCTTATTTTTCGAAATATACTCTTAACTAAAGTGCCAATAATTCATTCTAAAAGTGCCAATAATTGGGTGGTTTACCCTATATAAAAATCAATGCCACTTTTCGTTGTAATTTTATAACTCAAGAACGGGCTCACCTATCCAAACCAAATATTTAGGCTTTGTTCGGACTATTTAGAAGATGGTTTATGTGAAGTTGGCACAAAATCGGTCGGGTGGTTTTTCATTTATCACGCAAACGAAGTTGCGCGGGTCAGCTAGTTAAGTATATATTACTGTTAAGGTGAGTATAGACTTGAGCATGAAGTACCTACAGCTAACAGATTCAATAGAATGAACGCGTAAAAGCAGCCAGAGGAAACCTGATTCTATCGCAAGGAACGATTGGTGATCACAATGATTTCACATAGACTATCGATAAGCAGAAAGTGATACCATTACATACTACAAATTAACTAAAACACACGTTTCCTCACTTGCAGAATCTCCCCAGTACACCTGCTGGTGGTGGGGTACGCGGCCACGTGGTGGGCGCGGCTGGGCAGCGGCCCGGTGTGGGCGCCCACCGCCGGCGCCGAGAGCGGCGTGTGTCGCCGCAAGTTCTGGGCGCACGCGCTCTACGTCTTCAACCTGGTGGACGCCGACGACGCCTGTCTCATTCCTACCTGGTGCGTACATATACTGTGCTGTGTACAAGTGTCGCCGCAAGTTCTGGGCGCACGCGCTCTACGTCTTCAACCTGGTGGACGCCGACGACGCCTGTCTCATTCCTACCTGGTGCGTACATATACTGTGCTGTGTACAAGTGTCGCCGCAAGTTCTGGGCGCACGCGCTCTACGTCTTCAACCTGGTGGACGCCGACGACGCCTGTCTCATTCCTACCTGGTGCGTACATATACTGTGCTGTGTACAAGTGTCGCCGCAAGTTCTGGGCGCACGCGCTCTACGTCTTCAACCTGGTGGACGCCGACGACGCCTGTCTCATTCCTACCTGGTGCGTACATATACTGTGCTGTGTACAAGTGTCGCCGCAAGTTCTGGGCGCACGCGCTCTACGTCTTCAACCTGGTGGACGCCGACGACGCCTGTCTCATTCCTACCTGGTGCGTACATATACTGTGCTGTGTACAAGTGTCGCCGCAAGTTCTGGGCGCACGCGCTCTACGTCTTCAACCTGGTGGACGCCGACGACGCCTGTCTCATTCCTACCTGGTGCGTACATATACTGTGCTGTGTACAAGTGTCGCCGCAAGTTCTGGGCGCACGCGCTCTACGTCTTCAACCTGGTGGACGCCGACGACGCCTGTCTCATTCCTACCTGGTGCGTACATATACTGTGCTGTGTACAAGTGTCGCCGCAAGTTCTGGGCGCACGCGCTCTACGTCTTCAACCTGGTGGACGCCGACGACGCCTGTCTCATTCCTACCTGGTGCGTACATATACTGTGCTGTGTACAAGTGTCGCCGCAAGTTCTGGGCGCACGCGCTCTACGTCTTCAACCTGGTGGACGCCGACGACGCCTGTCTCATTCCTACCTGGTGCGTACATATACTGTGCTGTGTACAAGTGTCGCCGCAAGTTCTGGGCGCACGCGCTCTACGTCTTCAACCTGGTGGACGCCGACGACGCCTGTCTCATTCCTACCTGGTGCGTACATATACTGTGCTGTGTACAAGTGTCGCCGCAAGTTCTGGGCGCACGCGCTCTACATCTTCAACCTGGTGGACGCCGACGACGCCTGTCTCATTCCTACCTGGTGCGTACATATACTGTGCTGTGTACAAGTGTCGCCGCAAGTTCTGGGCGCACGCGCTCTACGTCTTCAACCTGGTGGACGCCGACGACGCCTGTCTCATTCCTACCTGGTGCGTACATATACTGTGCTGTGTACAAGTGTCGCCGCAAGTTCTGGGCGCACGCGCTCTACGTCTTCAACCTGGTGGACGCCGACGACGCCTGTCTCATTCCTACCTGGTGCGTACATATACTGTGCTGTGTACAAGTGTCGCCGCAAGTTCTGGGCGCACGCGCTCTACGTCTTCAACCTGGTGGACGCCGACGACGCCTGTCTCATTCCTACCTGGTGCGTACATATACTGTGCTGTGTACAAGTGTCGCCGCAAGTTCTGGGCGCACGCGCTCTACGTCTTCAACCTGGTGGACGCTGACGACGCCTGTCTCATTCCTACCTGGTGCGTACATATACTGTGCTGTGTACAAGTGTCGCCGCAAGTTCTGGGCGCACGCGCTCTACGTCTTCAACCTGATGGACGCCGACGACGCCTGTCTCATTCCTACCTGGTGCGTACATATACTGTGCTATGTACAAGTGTCGCCGCAAGTTCTGGGCACACGCGCTCTACGTCTTCAACCTGGTGGACGCCGGCGACGCCTGTCTCATTCCTACCTGGTGCGTACAATGCGTACATATACAATGATATGCATAAGTCTGATGATGTTGCCAGGTTATTAAAGTTACTGATATGTTCCTACTGGAGCCCAGCGTTGTAGCAAACAACCTTGGTCAAGCTCAGCTTTCCTTAAGCTCAGCTTAAAACTATCAGCTGAGCTATAGGATAGCTGGGCTTGACCAAGGTTGTTTAAAACCAAATAGGTAAATTCAAAAAGACATTTATGAAAGGTGTACTAAGTTATTTTTTTTACTGGATCATCAGCGTGACAGTACAGAATGAGATGTACTATATAGGTTCAAGGATATAACTCAAGCGAATCACTACAGTGTATTATATTTCTTGGTGTATCAAAGGTTCTTGGCAGTAGACATGCAGCTATACTTCGTGGGTGCCACACTCACGGTCGCCTTGTCTTCCATGAGACGTCGCGCGCTGCCGACTCTGGCTGTGCTAGTGGCGGCGTCCTCTGCGCTGAACGGAGTGCTCGCCTACGTCTACAACTGGCAGTCCATCATGTTCTTCGCTTATCCCAGGTAACACAGAACAATCTAACATTTTAGAAAAAATATACTCACCAGTTTATCAAAATATCTGGAGGACAATAATTCTTCACCTCAGTCCTCACCATTCCTCACCAACTTGTATTCAATGATTTACTTCTTTGTGTAACGATGACATAGAAAAATATTCACAGAATCTTACCTGATAAAATAAGTACCTACTTAGTATTTTTCATTTATCAAATTGTTTTTGCCAGGACGCTGCGAACCATGTACCACGGGATACCGTCGTTCACCAAACTGTACCAGTCCCCTTGGGGCAGTCTCCCGGGAAGCATGGTTGGGCTTTTCTGTGCGTTCCTTCATTTTGAGATGCAGGAGGCAGGCATTAAAATGACATCCTATAGGGTACGTATTAGTTATCAAGTGTAGTTAATATTTTAGGGTTCCGTCAGTCATCTGTCCGGATCTTAACTAAGTTAATAGGTTAATTATGTCGGGAGACTGGCGAGCCCTGAGGTTACCCTTGCGAAGCTTACCTGGGATACCTAGCCGTAGACAGGGGTAAGGCACCACGTGGTTTTAGCTGGTAGAAGTCCAACATGACATCCACGATAATTTTCACACTACAACAAAAAGTAACAAAGTTTAAAAATTGGTTTATTTTATTTGGGGGCACGGCAGTGCCCCCAAGCCAAGTCGAGCGTGAAGCAAACACTGCCGTACCATCCTTTACAGGAACCATTCCGCCGCATTTTCATGCCCCTAGTAGAGAACCTCTGGATAAGACCAGAACGCAGAAATTTTCGTCATCCAGTAAGCTATAATCACATACTTAAAATCCAAAATTTCAAGTCTGTAGGTCATTTACTTCCGGAGTTAAGCGAAAGCAAAGTTTCGCATTTATGACACTCATTCACTCATGATCATCAAAATACAACTAGTACTTCTCATAAACTCAGAGAGCTGAAATTTGGTACAGAGTTAGGGTTTAATCACCACATAAAGGGAAAACTATAAAAACTAGGATAATCTAAAATACCTGGTGACCCTGATTAGAAAACACAAGAGCCCAACCAAACTATTAGAGATCGACATACCGCCTTTACAAATAAGATTCAACTTGGTGGGCCGCTTTATTTGAAGTCAAAAATCGAAGGTCTGAAGTATCTGATGAAGAACCTTCAGCTGGTCTCAGGTGTAGGTATTAGAGATATGGTAATGCCCCCTTCTACTATTGGGACATAAAAAATCGACATCTGACACATCTTTTAATTTAATCTAGCCTATAGCATCCCACTGCTGGGCGAATGCCTCCCCTTCTGCTTTTAATCACTACATACTATAAAACAAAGTCCCCAGCCGCGTCTGTCTGTCTGTCTGTCTGTTTGTTCAGGATAAACTTAAAAACCACTGCATGGAGTTTCAGGCTGAGATCACCAATCGAGAGAGTGGTTCTCGAGGAAGGTTTTCGTATATATTTTGTTGAGTTTTTGTTGACATTGACTAAAATATTACGACATTAGTTGGAGAGGTCAGGAAAAAATAAGGCGTCTGTGAGCTTTTAACGAAAACGCTGCCTAAACCCTTCGAGGTATTACAAAATAATGTACCATGGAATTGTGTATCTTATATAGGCCTACAGAAAAGTCCGCGGCAGCATATGTTTATCTCTTAAGGATAACATACAATAACCATGTTCATTCTTTAAAAATTTAGCAATTATAAAGTGGTACCTAATTGGAATGCTATTTACACCAAGAAAGTGTTAACCCATCTCAATTTAAATACATTAGTGGGCATGAAAATATAATGAAAATTATTTGTTCCCTTTACACCATGCAAATTAAATGAATACCTTAGGAGATATAGCAAATCAAAATAATGCGCAACGAAATTAATTTTGTGTCGCCATGATTGAACTGGGTCATACATTATACGGGTCACATACTAACTTATTCTTCTACTTTTATCGCAAATATTTTTTCGTTAAAAGTGAATAACGCTTACAGCAGATTACTTTAGGTAGGTGTAATATTTCAAAATAAGCAATTTCATAGAAAATAGTAAACAAAGAGCCTTTATTTTAGAATTTTCTTTAGTATTAGCTATTTACATACAAACATCGGCGTGTTACAATTTTATTACATGTATCAATGTAGTAGACGTAACGTGTATAAAATGACATCAATCAAATGTCATCAATATTCTGAAAAAGAAATTAAACATAGAGTTCACAAACTCTTTTGAAAATACATACTGTACCTACCTTAGAGGATCGTTATGAAAATAACATGATAGTAAACAACCACCACTAAGCAATACGCTTCTCCAGCGTGTAGCTGTGTTTCTCTGTGATAACCACTATGAGAGGTACCTTTGTTCGGGCCATCCATAGAAAATAGATGGCATAATGCTGAATACCGCAAAGAACAAGCGGCGTGGCATAGAATGGGGACACACGCCACAAATAAGAGATAGTACAGATGGAAACCTACATACTAAATTCGCTGAGGCTACGCACACATAGACAACTCATTCACAGACACGAGGTCAGGCGGTCTCAACCGAATTTTCGATAGGTACTGATTTGTGCGCGAGTGTGTGTAGCAGAGGGTAGGTGTGACAAAAAAGTACATACATGAGTTTTCCATCTGTACTATCTCCAATTTGGAAACACGCCGTCATGCATGTCTACAGGAGAACGTGCAAAATGAGACAGCGAATGGAAGGACTGAAAATAAAATCGACAGACGCAGGAGATGAGGTGTGGGGAGAAGAGACTGTTTCGCTGCGCATTGGCACAGATGTCGAGCGCGTTCACTAATTCACGTAACTCGGGAGTGTCGTGTCGGAAACTGATGGGTTAGAAGAGTACATCATTTCGAGGCTCGCCAAGGCAAGAGCACAAGAGCAAACTTCACACAGCTGCGCCCCGTATGGCAGTTGCGAAAATTGACTGGAAAAGTGTAACCCAAAACAAAGTCAACGTTAAAACTGTACTACTATACGGATGCAAGACATTGAAGGTCAATAAAGACATTTCGCACCAGCTACAAGTTGCAAGTTGACCTCTAACGGATCTTCGGTATTATACGGGCCCGTTAAAATCACGAACGTAAGCCTATTGGAACGCTGCAGTGAGACCCCTATCCACTAACAGATCAAACGTCGGAAGTTTAGCTGGATTAGACACACGCTGCAAAGGGACCATGATCAAATACCAAGGCCAGCCTTACTGAAACTACTGAAAGAGCGGAGCAGCAATGTGAAATGTTTTGAAAACGGGGAAAATTTAATCGATATAAGAGTATCCGTTGCGCCTCTGCGTAAATGGTTAAAGTTACATAAAAATCATGTATTACAAAATTGAAAAGTTTTAAAGTTCTTAAACAAAAAACCTATTTTCGATCTATTCATTTCGTTCGATCACAATTACCTTTTTCTTAACATGAGGAAAATCCTACATGTATGCTATGCCGGACTCATACCGACTAAAAACACACGCATCCTGCTTAACAACCTACCGTTGGGAGCCCCGGGTAAGCGGAGCTACGGCTACCACTGCGGCCTCACCTATGGGGATGCGGGAGCTATCCCGCGTCTTTGGGAGGTTTTCGATCACAGTAACGTTAATTATTTCTAAAATAATGAATTGTAGCGACGCGACGGAAGTAAACGTGACGGGAACAAATGACGTGAAACATATATCAAAATAACAATAGCACACCGCGCTCTTTCTCTCTCTCTCTCTCTCCTCTCTCTTTCTCTCTTATAAGACGCAAACGAAGTAGCGCGGGTCAGCTAGTACAAATATAAATAAAATTAAAGGAAAACTCTGGATAAGACTAGACTGGCTTTTATACTTATACTTACAAGTTTACAAGAAGAAATAGTCGAATGATTATCTTTATTCTACTCGAAAATTACACAAATTAAATAAACAAATTAGGTACACTAAAATATTAATTTCGCTTAAAATTTGGTCAAAATATAACGGCATGAACGCGAATGGGCAATACAAAAAACTATTGTACAAGAATCAGAACCGGAAAAAAAGAAAAGAAAGATCTGTAATAATAAAAAAACTACTCCTAAAAAGAAAAATACTGCGTCTAATAAGAAAATCTAATAAAATAAATCAATATGCCCACGTTTCTACAAAAAGAAGTGAAATCCCACCAAAAACATTCTGTAAAAAACTAGCCAAGTCTCGTTGGAGCTACTTGTTTATCTCTAAAAAGTAATGAGATCTAGACAAAGTCGTGCCAAGTCTAAGGTTCCTTACTGCGATTACTTTATTATTATAGTTAATGTTGTGTGACTTGGCCGTTGAAGGGTACACAAGGGTACAAAACAAGATGCTTCATGACACCATTGCACCAATCTGTCGCCAGAACCGCTACCCATTGATAGAAGTCCTTCTGTACGTCTATTTTATGTTAGATCGGTGGTCCATTTGCCGCTTCAAAAAGAAGAGAGCAGAAGTCAGCATTTTCAATGCTGAATGCATGTGTTGCCCGATCAATAACAGCCTCCAATAAAATGAGACACTAGCGTCCAATTACCAATACCAGTATGGGCTATTATCTCGCTTAACAAACATAGGTAGTTACAACAGATATAAAATTACGTGTAAACATAATTGACTTGTACACACTCACGTATAAAGAATTTTCAACGGCCAAGTCACACAACATTAACTATAATAATAAAGTAATCGCAGTAAGGAACCTTAGACTTGGCATGACTTTGTCTAGATCTCATTACTTTTTAGAGATAAACAAGTAGCTCCAACGAGACTTGGCTAGTTTTTTACAGAATGTTTTTGGTGGGATAGTATTTACTTGAAACTCCGGACATTTTTTTTACATCTTCTTCCGTTATGTTACGTCTGTTGTTCCGTGTAGTGGTTGCGAGTCCCGTACTACCTGGCGCCCCCGGCGATGGTCGGCTGGATGGTGTCGGGCTACTGGCTGCGGCAGTTCACGGCGCCGTGGTTCGTAGCCACATACGTGGCGGTGGAGAGGCCGGTGCTCAGCGCGCTGGGGGGCTTCGTGCTGCTAGGAATGGTCAATGGCTTGGAAGGTAAGGAATGGGGTATCGAGGTTAATAACGCAAAAATGTTTGTAACTCAAGTTCTGTAATTTTACGTTTTTCTTTCTTCCTTTACTCTCTCTCTCTGTGTCTTCGAAATGTACTACCAATGCTGCAAAACCATCTCAACAATCTTGGTATTTACCTTCACCATGCACGAACAATAATAATTACTTTTCATCCAGTTAGCCCCTTGTAAATGTGATTTCATTTTGACCAAGAGACGTTTTTGTTCTTTGCTGCGCCAACATCTCAAGACTTCCTGTAGGTTCAGGGCAATCGATAATGCAAATAGCTCGCCTCTGCATAGCGTCGAGCGCCTTCAGCCAGCACATACCCCACGAAGTCGATCCAAAGGTGAGAGCAGTATTGGACGCAAGGTCAAATCTGCGTGTTGTACAGCAGTCGCCTCTGGTGCGGTTTAAAGAACCGCCTCACATTATGTATATATAACTACAAGTCGGTTGGGTGTCCCCGTGGGCAGGTTGGCTGAAGCACTTCCTGGCGTGGCGCGGCTGGTCGGCGATGGGGCGCATGTCGCTGGCGGTGCTGGCGCTGCACTGGCTGCTCAACGTGAGCGTCGCCGCCGCGAGGCCCCAGCCTATTGCGAGTTCCTTGCTCAACGTCGTGAGTGACCTTTGCTTCTTTTGAATAAATGCTTAAGATAAATATATCAATAAATGAATACTAGTGGACATTCTCCCACAACAAGCTAATTTAAGCTTGTGCATACTTAATATAATATACATACAATACATACTGAATATACATAGAAAACACCCAAACTCCGAAACAAACATTGGTGGATCACACAAATATTTGAACTGATCCGGAAATTGAACCCGGAACCTCAACGAATAAGATGCTCTATAAGTGCCTAGAATCGACTTGCTTAGTGACTTGATATTAGCGAACAGACGCGTTACATACTATCATAGTGGCTACATTGCGTGAGAGCGATGCCGCGATGTGCTAAGCTAGGTGTCTGAATAAGTCCGTGAGTCACTTGGCTCTAAGCAAGTGTCTTTAGCCTTAGAGTTCCGTCAGACAAAGAGTGTTCACGCGGTCAAACTTTCGAGAAGTCAGTTTTGAGTTCATTGTGTTGTATTAATTTTAAGGGTCGGCAATCGGCAACGCGAGTGTAGCGCCGCCGGTGTTATAAAGGTCTGACTGCGGTGACCACCAGTCCTTCTGGTGCGCTGTAAGTACGCTTGTCTACAAAAAAATACCTTCTCCCAATAGACGGCATTCTGACTTCGTCGGTCACTACGTCAACACACGGTGGAGTTGGTGAGCATTAGCAACTGCACACTACTCTCGAACGTGCAACTTAACCAAGTTACCGGTAGATGGTGCCTACGTCGTCCCAAGACGTAATGTGGTGAAAGAATTTGACTGTCGAGAGTAGTGTCTCGATGGTCCGACGGTTAGAGCGTCTGGTCCGGCAAACCAGGTAACGCAGGTTCGAGCCCTGCTCGAGAACAAAATTTTTCTCTTAAAAAATTAGATACCAGGTGTTGAAAATAAAGCTAAGCTAGTAGTAGCCCATCGATCCCATATGACTTTAGGTTCTGTTGTTTCGTCACTATGTCTATGTTGTTGGGGCTACGGTCGAGAGTGCGTGGAGTGTTATAAGAGAAATGTCACTATTGTATGTTAAAATGTTTTAATAATAGATGGACTTATGCTACTTAAATGTTAATATTTAAATGTTAACTTAAATGTTGAAATAACTGTAAAATATGTAAATGTTAAATGTAAGAGTGTATCCCGATCGCGTCAGTACCGAAAATGTTAGGCACTACCGAATTGGACTGTTGCTTAAAATACACAAAATTTCTATTGAGCATTTATTATTTAGTACCTAATGAGTCGCGTGACCAAGTTTACCTCACATGTTCAATGTCAGCATTACACCGAACATCTTGCGCCGGGCGAAACGAGAGGAAACTGAGTTTTATAAAGACTTGGTTAGTCGTTATATAATAAAGCAATGTTGGGTTATAATTACAGGGTAATTTATATTTATGAATAAAAATTAAAACTTATGTTAGTAAAAAAGTTACTTAATCCTATAACTTATGCTTAACACTGTTTCCTAAATACGGGGGACGTGTTCATGTCTCTCATAGAAGGTTTAATTGTTCCTTTACTGTTGCTTTCGGGGATCACTCGCGCACTAAATGCTGTCTCAGATTGATCACTTTCTCGAAGCCTGTTTCTGTGGATTGCGTTCAAATCCACCATCTCCATAGATGTTACTGGAGGACTCCTTTGCCTACAACGATGACGCAAGCGACGCCATAGGTAGACAATCACGGCAACGACTGTGGTGATGATGGATATCATGAGCTGATGCTTCCGTTGTGATACCAGGATCTTCTTTCAACCTCTTAATTTGTTTTTCAAGCTCATTTAGCAAAACTTTGTTGCCAGTATCATTGCTAATGTCATTGGGCATGTCGGGTACTGTTAAATTGATCACATGGTTGATAGGAGCAATCTCAATGGTTTTTATATTGGCTGCCACTTTCATTGAGCTCTGTTGGAGTTTGTGACTGTAAATTGTAGAATTTTCCGTTTTAACTATACAGTCTTTATATAGATGGACAATGTTTGCCCCGGTAAGTGTCTCTGCTTTAACTTCTCCGTTGCATAATGTTCTGATGGGGCATTGGTTGCAGCAAAAATGGAAATACTGATTGGTGGTTGTTAAACTAGTCCATTGATTTTGACACTTTGAGGTGACGGTTATGCATTGGTTATTGCTATTTTTTATACAAAGATCACTATCTGCCTTGAATCTGTATATGGGTGTTGTTAAGTGACATAGGTATGTTGACGAGTCTCGTGATACGCAGTGTTCCCAATCACTATCAGATAGAGGCAGGTAGGAGTCCTTTTGTAGATTAAGCGCTACATAATTTTCAATTGGAATTATGCTTATCATATTCCCTTCCTCCTGCCGTGGTATAGGAATAATATGAAATAAATCATAGCAGTCTCTACTGATCAAGGGAACTCTAATCTCAAAAATCAAATAATTTTCCGTCAGTTTTGTCTTCACTTTCAACAGATGGTAAATATTATGCATGTTGGTCTGCAAATTGTCAATAGGGAGAGCAATATCCTTTGTTAACTGCCCAGAAATTATATTCAATTCAGTTTGTAATTGTTGGGGATCGATTAAGTGGATATTTAAATGTCCATTGTGAATACTAGTTATTGTGTCGAGTAAACTGTTCTGGGTGGTACGTAACTCGGTAAGCAAATTATTTGTGGCAATGGTGCACATAGAAAAATCGGTCATAGACTCGGCTTCGTTTATTTTTTCTGCGAATGCTGCCGTTGCCATGTCTAGGTACCACAAATGTTGTTCAATGGCTTTTTGTTGTGTGTGAATGGTGTCCTCAAGTCTCTTCAGTAAGTTGAATTCTGCCTCTATTACAGAAGTTTGATTCCTCCATAAAAGTTGTAAATGTTTTTGATTATAACGCACCTGTGTAATATCTTTCGCGTATTGTTCTGCGAATCTTTCGGTAGTTTGTTGCATACCCGATACCATTGATAAGGCCACGTCGGCGTCGCGTGCCGGTACTCGGATTACTTGGTAATAATATTTTATTAATATGATTCAATTCATTTAAAGAGTGACCTAACTGCGTCATTAATATGCTACAGTGAGTCTGATCTCTCATGAGGCTGCACGTCTTTTTTAGATATCTGTGATATTTCTGACACGTAGTAGTGCCCTGCCAGAAAGGATGCAGATTATAATATGCGACTATTTTCCATTCATCTCTTACTAACTGGATGTTCGACAGCTTATCAAAGTACATGCCTTGATGCCTGTTAATGCCGTTGATACTGAAGCATGTGCCTGTCGTTAATATGGAGAATAAAATTAAAAATGTAAATAACGTTGTTAGGAAATTGGAGACCTTACTCACTTTTTGTTTCGGTTTGTACTGGTTTGTACCTAGTGGTATTGTTAGCGTCAGGTTCGACTGTAGGTTTTGATGTTTGAGGTAATGGTAACACGGATAATTTGGTTACTGGCCGTTTCAATATTCCGTTTTTTGTTTTCAGGGTCACTACCCTTACGTAACCATCTTTCCCGGGGTGAACCTCTATTACTCTTCCCACGGTCCACTTTCCCGAGGGAAGGTTATCATCGCGAATGACGACTAGTTCGCCAGTTGTGATGTTAGGTTTCGGTGTTAGCCATTTTCCTCGGCTTGACAATTGAGTCAAATACTCCGACTTCCACCTCTTCCAAAGGTCCTGAAGTAGTTTTTGCGTCAAATGCCATCGTGATCTAGCATCTTCCTCTGTTTCAATTACTGTTACTCCTGCTCTTCCGGCTAAGAAGTGTGCCGGTGTCAGACAATCTAAATCCTCGATACTCTCCGTTAGAGCACATAATGGTCGGGAGTTTAGGCACGCTTCTATTTGTGCTAACAATGTTGAATATTACTCGAATGTCAGTCTTTGCTCTCCTACCACTCGCTTTAAACAATGTAAGTCTTCTGATGACATCTGGCCTTCTTCTGTTATCTCCTCTATTTCCCAAAATTGTTGAATGTCTTCTATGTTTGATACAATGACGTTACAGTGATATGTTTGGGCGGTACCGCATAGAAGCCAGCCCAGTTGGCTTTGTTGAACTAAGAGACCCTCATCACCCTTTATGATGCCGCTTAGCATTATTTGTGAATAAATATCTGCTCCTAATAGCAAGTCAACTGGACGGCTTATGTAAAATTCTGGATCCGCCAAGTTAATGTTCTGGATTGTGGACCAGGATGGTTTTTTAAATGTTTTGTTAGGCAGACGCTTGACTCGGTTTGGCATTATCATTAATTCTACATGGAAATTGTAATTGTCATACAGTGAGGAGCACGTGACCCTAATTTTTCCTTTACAATTGTTTTCGCGATGTCCTACTCCCACCACCGCTCCTTTATAATATTCCCTTTGGATGCCAAGAATCTGTGCGGCATGTTCCGTTATGAGAGATATTTGAGAACCTTGATCTACCAATGCTCTCATGTTATAATAGTTGCCATTAGCTCCCTTTACTTTTAGTTGTGCGGTGGCCAATAGTATCTCAGGACAATTTGGATGGGACACGTGAGATACGTTCGTCACGTTGTTCTCCGAAGATGTTGCAACTGCTTGACATGATGTTTTAGATGCTGACTTGTCGCAGGCCTCGTGCATTAGCGAATTATGATTATCTAGGCAATGACGACATTTATGAACTCATTTCCATTATGCGAAAATAAGCAGTTAATACAAAGTCCAAGTTTTTTTTTTTTTTGACTAGAATAAAATGTAGAAGTTTCAGAATAAATTGTTAAATAGTTTAAGATTGTAAAATAGTTTAAAGAATGTAAAATAGTTGTATAAGATTAGAAATTTGAAAAATTAAATAAAAACTTGAATCCACAAACCCCCACCCAAACGAATGATACCCAACATCCCCAGAATGAAAGGCCATCGTGAAAGTGCGAGAGGCATAAAAGCGTGACGAGTATGGTACTAGAGGAATAAGAATGAAAGACGATAGATTTAAGCTTTAGCTAGTTTAGTAAAAGAATGAAAGGTCGGGAAAGCGTGAAAGTGCGAGAGGCATAAAAGCGAGAACTGGAATGATAAAGAGAATATGGGTGAAAGAGGATATAGTTTAGCTAGGTTCGAGATGGCGGGGGCCTGGGACGCTACCCATGATGGATATGGACGGGGCCGGTGATGCCCTGGGTCGGTTCTAATGGGCTCACGAAGTGGCGCCCAGGGTAGCCGATACTGTGGTACACCGAGGTTACAAATAGTGAAAACACGGGTCTAAGCGTCCCCGCCCCCCCGCCATCTTATGAAGTAGTTTCCTTAAGCCCTGCGGGGCTAGCCGTATTAAGATAGTTAGCTAGTTATTCAGTTTTGTTGTAACTAGGCTCTGCCCACGGTAGAGATGAGAGAAAAAAAAAAAAAAAAAAAAAAAAAAAAAAAAAAAAGTTTTTTGACTGTCATCAGTTTCTTCTCATTTGGAAATTGTAAGAATGTTTTGCAATTGTACAGACCATGTTGGTTTTTGCAAAGTGGGCATTTGAAGAATGATTTGGTCACGTTGTACGATTTCGCAATCGGCAACTTTCCCGTGTTTTTTGGTAAATTGTTTACCATATTTTTTCCAAAAAATGGAAATTTATTGTTAGTCACGGGACCTTGAAAATTTTTTGATGGCGATGTCTCTAATTTTCGCCTGGAGGACGTTTCTAAAGTTGTAAACTTACTTTCTAAATACTTTAAAAGCTCCTCTAAAATGGGCAGGTCACGTGGCTCCTTGATCGATTCTAGATAGTCATTGTATGTATCGAGATCCAACTTTTGACTCAACAGATGTACTAGAATCGGATCCCATGTTTGTATCCTCCTCCTGACTTGTATGACTCCTAAATTTTTCACAGCATTAAGGGTCTCCAATGTTACGTCATGCATTCTTTTTATATGCTCTACCGAGTTATGTAGAATGTTAGGCAAGCCGAATAAAATGTTCATATGTGACGTGAAAATAAGCTTCTTATTATTGTAACGATGATTTAAAATCTCCCAACATGAGATATAATTATCCGAGCTAATATATAAATGCTGAATTAGCCTTTCAGCTTCTCCCTTAACCTTAGTTTTCAGAATTTGCATTTTTTGTGAGTTGGGCATCATGGTGTTGTTATGAACGGCATCTATGAATAAATCTTTAAATGACATCCAGTTGTTATAGTTACCACTAAATATTGGGATCTCAATTTTTGGGGATGTTTTTTCTTTATATGAAACTTACCACATTTTCTTGTTAATCTCTTTTTTTAATGCATAAAACCGCTTTTCATAATTTGAGAAAGTGGATTCATATTCTATATTTTCCCCGTTTAATTCGCTATCGATCTGCAAGTGCAACTTATCAATTACAGACCACCGATTCTCGAGAGTTTTCAGAGCGTCCTCAAACTCCCATTTTACGGACATATTTTCAATATCTACGTTCGAAATTGTTCTTGTGAAGCCTCTGAAATTAGCTTGCTGTTGGCGCAACATTTCGTCCATCCTACTGTTACTACCCCTATGTGTGTAGGGCGACGACGGCAGCGGCAGTCGTTGAGTTTCCTCAGACTCCTGAAAGTCTCCCTGATCTTGCTGCCGCGTCTCTCCAGCTCTACTCGTTGAAGCTCTTTCGTTCCCAGTACCCGATGCCAAAGTATTTTGTTCCACACTACCTGTACGTATGGCAGACATGTATAGCTGATACGTAGCTTTCGCGTTTTCGAAGCACTTATCCGCAAAATACGAATCTGCAGGGCTCAATTCCATCTGCAGGCGATCATGGTTAAACTGAATAGTCTTCCACAGACCGTCAATCTTGCTCCATTGATTTTTAAAGTAATCCGCCTTACTTTTCCTTTCCTTCCCATCCTTTTTAAAATTGACCCAGTGATGTTCTAAGTCGGTGATTAAATTAATTTGTTGTTGTACGGAAGACATGTTGAAATAAAATAATGGAAAGATCTTACTTGAATGTCTTGACTCGCCCTGCAGGTGTTAAACGGCTCACGGATGCTGCTGCAGCTGCTTTGTTCTCGAATCCCTGCTCCTTGCACTATCAACTTTACCACAATGTTGCGCTAGTTCACATTTCACCCGATTTGCACTGTGTTTGAGATACGCGGCGCGTGAAGTCCTGTTACGTCTAAGGACCAAAATGTTGGGGCTACGGTCGAGAGTGCGTGGAGTGTTATAAGAGAAATGTCACTATTGTATGTTAAAATGTTTTAATAATAGATGGACTTATGCTACTTAAATGTAAATGTTTAAATGTTAACTTAAATGTTGAAATAACTGTAAAATATGTAAATGTTAAATGTTAGAGTGTATCCCGATCGCGTCAGTACCGAAAATGTTAGGCACTATCGAATTGGACTGTTGCTTAAAATACACAAAATTTCTAATTGTCTGTAATTGTCTATTGAGCATTTATTATTTAGTACCTAATGAGTCGCGTGACCAAGTTTACCTCACATGTTCAATGTCAGCATTACACCGAACATGCCTGTTTTTAAAATAACAAAAACTTGAGAGGTGTCAAGGGACACCCGGATGGAACGAAGTTCCTTTCAATTAATTAGTGCAGGAATTGTAATAAAATTTTATTGTAAGCAAAAACAAAAACAGAAACAAAACCAAAAACAAAATGAGAAGTAAATATAAAAATAAAAAAAAAGTGTGTGCGTGTAACCATTACGCGCGATTGATGTAAAACTTCTTTGCCATTGACGGCATATATTATATCACTGAAATGATTTATATTAGTTTCATTCATTCAAATTTGGAATAGCGGATTCGAATTTTGAATAGCGTTTCCGCTATTCAAAATTCGAATAGTAAGCGTTATTTCCGTCTGAAAAAAAATTAAATTACACCCTAGTCGCGCCTAAAGAAGTTTTACTTCAAAAATCTGAGTTACTCCCTAGTCGCACCTAAAGAAGTTTTACTTCAAAATCTTAGTTACTCCCTAGTCGCGCCTAAAGAGGATTTACTTTAAAAATCTGATTTACTCCCTATTCACGCCTAAAGAAGTTTTACTTCATAATCTGAGTTACTCCCAAGTCGCGCCTAAAGAGGTTTTACTTCAAAAATCTGAGTTACTCCCTAGTCGCGCCTAAAGAGGATTTACTTTAAAAATCTGATTTACTCCCTATTCACGCCTAAAGAAGTTTTACTTCATAATCTGAGTTACTCCCAAGTCGCGCCTAAAGAGGTTTTACTTCAAAAATCTGAGTTACTCCCTAGTCGCGCATAATGAAGTTTTTACTTCAAAAATCTGAGTTACTCCCTAGTCGCGCCTAAAGAAGTTTTACTTCAAAAATCTGAGTTACTCCCTAGTCGCGCCTAAAGAAGTTTTACTTCAAAAATCTGAGTTACTCCCTAGTCGCACCTAAAGAAGTTTTACTTCAAAATCTGAGTTACTCCCTAGTCGCGCCTAAAGCAGTTTTACTTCAAAAATCTGAGTTACTCCCTAGTCGCGCCTAAAGAGGATTTACTTTAAAAATCTGATTTACTCCCTATTCACGCCTAAAGAAGTTTTACTTCATAATCTGAGTTACTCCCAAGTCGCGCCTAAAGAGGTTTTACTTCAAAAATCTGAGTTACTCCCTAGTCGCGCCTAAGAGGATTTACTTTAAAAATCTGATTTACTCCCTATTCACGCCTAAAGAAGTTTTACTTCATAATCTGAGTTACTCCCAAGTCGCGCCTAAAGAGGTTTTACTTCAAAAATCTGAGTTACTCCCTAGTCGCGCATAATGAAGTTTTTACTTCAAAAATCTGAGTTACTCCCTAGTCGCGCCTAAAGAAGTTTTACTGCAAAAAATCTGAGTTACTCCCTAGTCGCGTCTAAAGAAGTTTTACTTCAAAAAACTTTTCAGAACGAAGCTCCTATTTGCTTTGGTGTTGCTCGTAGAGTTGATGTTCGTCCCCTGGCTAGCACTACCACTACCACTATCACTGCCACTACCACTATCAAAAGTGTCGTGCCTACTTTTGGTGATAATTTTTTACGTCTAGCCCCCTTTCTAAACGCGCGATAAGGAACTACGTTCCAATAACTTTATTAATTAGTTATTGCTAAACAAAAACAGCAGGCGTATCATAGTTCACTTATTGATAACGTGAACTATGAAACACTTGGATCGCAGCAAATGGAAAGTCACAGTCTCTGCCTACCCCGATGGGAGATGAGCGTGTGCGTGAGCAGAACACTGTGTAAGGGCTTAAGGACACAGGTTCAATAGCGTCCGTCGTTAACCTACATTACAAAAATTTGTTTACAAGGATTTTTATCTAAGGAATTGACGGGAATTGATTGGCAAAATGAGAAATAGAGAAACACGAGTTGTTGACTACTGGCATTATTCTTTTCCCTTTCAATCTCGTACACATTTTACTATCAGTTTAGTTATCAAAATTTGTTTTAAAATGCAAACTTTATTTCCAGGTTATCGATACGATATCAACGGGCATGTTCTCGTATGTGCTCGCGATCCCCCTCACCATCATGGTGGAGATGCCTGTCCAGAGGACTGTCGCAGCATTGATGTGACAGGGGATATAATTATATACTATACAAAGACATTAAAGTGCCTATTTTGTAAATATTAACCTACGTTTAAGAAAGTGAAGAAGAAGAAAATATTTTTTTTGAAGTGCTTTTTAGATTTTTTATTTAAATTTGATAGGAACTAGATCACAGATATTTGTATCGTGTAGTGGAGACAATTTTGTAAGTTATTTTGAAGTACCTAGTTATTTTCGTGCTTTGCTGAAAGTGTTGAAATAGTTGTACTGATAGTTTAAGTTTATTGAATAAAATTAGTTTTGTAAGCAAATTTAACTGACTCTTTTTATAGTGCATATAGAACGTGATCATGTTGCCTGTATCTCTTGCACATTACTTATTATAGTTTGACTGCAACCGCTCCGACAGTTTGAGCGCTGTACCGCTCCTTGCGTATGATTTTGTTCCAAAGCCGCGGTACAGCGGTTGCGGTCAAACTATAGTAGGCAGGTAGGAGTACCTACCTATAATAAGTAATGAGCAAGAGTAATAAAGAGTATAAAAATAAAGTGAAAATCCTTGCGGATCCTATGCTGGATTGCAATCAGCTAAAACCATGCGGTTCAGTATAAGTATAAACTGCCTACGGCCGGGAGACCCGGGTAAGCCCTAGGCAGGATGTCCTATAGTTCCTGACCAACTTTTTACACCACCGCGGCCTCACCTAGCGTCTTTGGGGGTTGGTTCAGATGTTATCCCGTTTCTTAGGGTTTGAGGTGAGGTGAAACTCTCACGCTGTCATGGCGCGTTCTTGGTCTTGTCTCATTACGGACGGCCAGCAATACGCTAGCATGAAGAACAACAGCTACATAGGTCAACAAGTCACTGCACTTTCTTTATAAATCGAATGGATCAGGTGTTGTGCCAATATTTACTTATGTAATTTATTGCGACTTAAATAAATGTTTTGTTACAGCGAACAACACAAACACTTCATAGGACAATAGAATCCTACGTATTATTTCTTTTTGTCTTATTATTATGATGCACTGTAGTTCTACTAAATACCTACCACATTTCCATACTTTTTAACTAAACTTATGGGAAAATAAAATCTAACCCTACTTTATAATGATATTTGTTACTTACGTAGCACAGACGAGGACACTATCAAAAGCAGAGCTATCACCTTTTGCTGAGCCTAATAGGTACTCTACCGCTACGTAGGTACAATAAGATAAGTCATTTCAGGGGATCTTGAAATTGTCCTAATTAATTCCAGGTAAGCAGGTACTATACCGCAATGACTGAAGACGAAAATCTCAATCAGTACGTTCTACTCGTATTGACTTGCGGTGCCGAAACGTTGACACTTACGGTCACAGAGTACTTAATACTACGTATATGCTTACGGTGGGGTTGGTCCGTGCCACAGATATCAGAAAAAAGGAGATGTGCTGTTGATTAAGGAAATGTATAAAAACCGGGTGTCGCTAGCTGAGCCCCACTCCGTGCTCAACGCAATCAACCCGACCAATCATCGGAATAGTAAAAACCAATCACACCTCAGCTCCGCTGCTGCAAACAAAATCAATGGCCAAAAAAGTCGGTTTCTCTGCCAATGAAATAGCTCTAGTGATGGGGCAATATTTTAAGAAATGGTACAGTATCGATAGTTGTATACAGTTTTAGAGAATAATGTATGTGAAAAAACATTTGTGATATACTTATTGGGAAGTACCTAAATGTTTTATAACTATAATAGTGACCTGTATTATGTATTGTATCTATGCGTGGTTAGATTAAAAACAAAAATACTGTGTTTACTCATTTAATTAACATGAAGTCAATCACAATCTTAGTACTAAGTTAATGAAATGAATAATGTCACATTTTTATGATCCGCAACATAACTATAGCAACGCATAGGACATTTTATTTTGAATAATAGTAATAAAGAAGCGCTCGTGGCCCCGCGGACTCAGTGTTCTGTAAACGATCACTGCAGTAAGCAACTTTCACTATGGCCGGTCCATGGATGGGTGACCATCCATGTGATCACTTTGTGGCATTTATTTGAGCGTTACCGTGCTTCGGAAGGCACGTTAAGCCGTTGGTCCCGGTTGCCAGTAAAATGGCAATTTAGCTTAAGTTGAAGGTTTTATTTCAACAGCAGGCAGTCACAACCTGCGCCTGTCTATTTAAACACGGCAATACGGCTAACTACCTATTACGTGGGACAAATTATACAAAGGTGAAATGTGGGCATATAATATGCCTCTGCCTACCCCTTCGTGGATAAAGGCGTGGCCATATGTATGTATGTATGTAATAGTTTCTTATAATCTAGGTCCCTTAAAATTTTGAATTAGGATTATTAACTATACTCTGAATTTCAATCATGTGTAGGTACTTAAGTATACGCATATTACCATTTTAAAACACACAAACTTGATGATTTTAAAAAAATATTGTAGTTATCAACCCTATAATACCATTTCTCGGCCTACCCCTTGTAGGCCGAGATTTGCTGGTGAAATCTTATTTCTACTTAGAAACGGCGACATGACAAAACAAAACTCCGCTTTATTTTAGAGGCTGAAACATTTCAGGCTCAAAATGAACTGAGCATATGGTACTATTTTTTTTTGGGGAACCAATTATCTGGCCGCCCTGTAGCATCGATCCATTTCTTTTTAAAAGTTGGATCTTTTGGAAATCTGTAAAGACAACACAAGGTACATTTTTGATAAAAGCATCTAATTGCAATGTTACTTTTAAACCTCACATGCGAAGGCTGTGAAAACCCAAGAATAGTAAATTTTTAATAGCAAATCTTAATTGGTTACATATTACTTTGATCTTGCATAAAAGAGGGTGATTTGCAACAAGAAAAGTAACAAAAACCAGTTAATAGTTAGTTAATTTCATTGTCGCTTTATTGGGTCTAGATTTTTTTTTAAATATATACATATTTGGATGTTAATTTGTTGTAAACGCCTTCCCTTATTTTAATTAAAAAGAAATTTCCAAAATAATCCCATAGAAAGCTTCAAAACCAATATTGAATTCATGCTATACATAAACGTGCATTTAAAACAGTGTAAGCGTGCAAAAAATATAAGTAATACCCATCATGCCATTAGAATGGGATCCCTTTTAGGGATATTTATTAAAAGTAGTGACCGACCGAAGTTTCGGTTTCGGTTTCGGTTTCGGCCAGTTTCGGCCAAAAAATCGAGTTTCGGCCGCAGTTTCGGTTTCGGCCAAAATGGGCCGAAACTTTCGGCCGGGCCGAAATTCACGTGTTCATGAATTTTCAGTGCTTGGCTCTGCTTGTGACTCGGTTGCGGTTGGGGTCAGCCCAACCAGCTAATATGTTCGCAATAGCATCTATGAGTAATTCCATACGTAAAAGAAAGAAACTCAACTTTAGGTGGACATATTTCTAAAACGAACACTTAAGAAGATTTACACCGTTGATTGATGGCACTTGGTGGAACTTGCTGCACCTATTGAAAAAATAACTGGCCAAGTGCGAGTCATACTCTCGCTAGGAGGGGTTAAAGCGGGATCCTATAAACGAGACATGAGGCCTAGCCGTCTGTCTGTCTATTGGTCACGAGGTTGTATCGCTGGAACCGTGCCAGATAGAGGCCTAAAATTTTCAGTGTACAGTAGTCCTACCGACTAAAAACCGCGCGTATCCTACCTAACAGCCTACGGTTGGGAGCCCCGAGTATGCCCTCGGAATGATGCATACTGCGGCCGCGTCTTTGAGGAGTTGTTCAGTTGCTATCCCGCTTCTTGAGGGGGGCGTGCATGAATCTCTCACGTGACGCTATCGTCTAAGACCTGATTCTGTATGGACGGTGAGCAGCCCCGTCACCTACTATCAGCCTTCATGACCGGGGGTCTGTCCTACGAGCATAACCTGCTCACAGGAAGAGGCCTATGGCCCCGCTCCAGCGCCTCCTTGCGCCATTTAAGCAATGACGCAAGGACCCTCGCTTCCTCAACTGAGATCGTGCGGGTGATAAGGGGATACCCCTTATCACCCTGACAGCCGTCGCCTTCTGCAAGCTAAGCAATCTAGCCGCATTGCTGGCCATCAGGATCTCCGCCGACACGGGCGCCCAGTATAGGGCCATGCTCCGCACGATCCCAAGGTACTGCCTCCTTCAGGGAGCGTTGGGTCTCCGATGTTGGGCAAAAACCGCGAGAGTGCGGCTGATGCCCCCGTCCCTCAGCTATGGGACCAAACTTCGAAAGAGGTATCCGAAGTTCCACCGGCTATGAAGTACGAGCCCCAGATACAAAAAATTTCAACTGTGGGTCGTCACAACCTGCGCCCGGGTCGGCAGCGCGTGTGTAGCGCCTCTGGTGTTGCAAAACGTCTATTGGCTACGGTTACCAACGTTCCGGTGGGCCGTAAGCTTGTCTGCCACCTAAGTAGTATAAAAAAAAAAAAAGATACGTCATCGAGAGCTCGATGCCGATGCTGACGCCCCCTATATGTAAGCTGGATCCCGCAGGTGGCCTTTAGGCCTGCGTCTCGGTGCATTACTCCTTGCGCTGTAATGAGGGTGTCGTCGTAACACGTTACGCACGTAACACGTTACGCCGACAACTCTGGGCAACGGACCACGCTGCACCCAATTATAACCTATGTTCCACAGAAGCGGTCCTAGACCGATCCCTATGGAAAACCGAACGACACATCTCGCCGAGCCTGCCCTAGCCAGCTCGGGTAAGTTATGGCCCTCTCGGAAAGATCGGCCCTATAAGATATGTAGATAAGTAGGATAATTCGACAGAGGTATAGAGGCATTCCATGGTAAATAAGCGCTTCGCAAACGCAGCTCCAGGGCAAGGTGTTGAAAGCGTCGGCGATGTCAAGAGACACTGCCACCACCACCTGACCCTGTTCTGTTGCCGCTATAACAAAAATACCTACTAAAATCAGAAAAAAGCATCCACACAACAAACGTTATTTTTGTCCCCAATTTTTGTAACGGAAACCTCTGTGCGGGAATCCGACTCGCACTTGCCTGGTTTTTTTTTTTTTCAATATGAACACGTGAGTTTCGGTTTCGGTTTCGGTTTCGGCCGAAACTGACCCTGAGGCCGAAAGTTCGGTTTCGGTTTCGGTTTCGGCTGGAAAACTAGTTTCGGTCGGACACTAATTAAAAGGTAACACAAGCACAGTAAAGCACTTAACACATTCCTAACTATGTAGGTAACTCACTAACCTTCACTTTATTTCAAATAAACTTACTGTATTGTTCTGGTTAACATTTTTTGTACACTGTAATATAATTGAAATATGTTTTAAAAATATTTAACATTCACTCACCAATCTAAAAAATAAAATATTCCTAGGAAAATGTTATCGATAACTTCCCGATATTTGATCTGAATGACCACATGCCGGTACATCCCTAACTCGCTTCTCCATGCAGCGAGCGTATTAATCGACTCATGAATCGAGTACGATTCTTTCCCGCGTAACCCGCGTTCTATCCATTGCGTCGTGGGATGTGTTATCGAACTTAGGTAGTACTACTCAGCACGACATGTATTTGAACACAATAAGAGTCTACGTCTACTGCGGTAATACTGCTTTATCACAGTAAGCAGTAACAAATATGTGTCGGCTGTTGTTTTTAATTGAATTTAATAATAAATACAATGAATTACTTGTATTTACATATGGTAAGTGATGCCATGGGTAGTAAAGTTTTTTATGTTACTTCGGTTTTTGCATACAGTGACGGAACAAGGCGGCATTTTGAACTACACTCGAGAGCAATGAATCCGGGTCACTTAAAGAATCCTAAAAATCTCGGAAACTAAAAATGCTAGGTTAATGCAATAAATTGTATTTAATAGACAATGTAATACTCCTTAAATGAAGGTATTAAAACTTCTTAGTTATTGTAAAGTTATATCATAAAAAAATCAAATTTGAAAAAGGGCCACTTTCGAAGATGGAACTACGAAATTACAGCATTTGGTGTTGCTTTTGTTTGTAATCTGTCATTTATGTGGGTACATAAACCATGTTGATAGTGCTCTATATTCATTAATCAAGCTGAAATTATGTCACTTACGCCTGAAGAATGCACCAGAATACTTACAATGCTGGAAACCGGCCGGAGTCAGCGCGATACAGCCAGGACTGTCGGTGTGTCGCTGTCAACAGTACAAAGAGTTCTCCGACGTTACGAAGAAACTGGTTCTAACCTACGCAGACCAGGAACGGGCAGAACCAGGTGTACCACAGCACGAGAAGACCGATACTTGGTGAACACCATGCTTCGAAATCGCTTTCTCACAGGAACTGAACTCACCAATCAGTTTCGACGCCTTGGAGGAAGTAACCCAAGTGCATGGACAGTAAGACGTCGGCTTGCTGAATCTAACTTAAAACCCCTTAGACCTGCAAACGGCCCTAAACTGGAGCGTGGGCATCGTATTTCGAGACTAAGGTATGCCCAGAGCCACGTAAATTGGAGTATTGAAGATTGGTCAAAAGTTATGTTCTCCGACGAATCAAAATTTATGCTCTACAAGCACGATGGAAGACACAGAGTGTATCGAACACCAGGGGAAAGATTCAAGCAAGCATGCATCGAAGAAAAAGTAGCCTACGGTGGTGGGTCTGTACTTGTGTGGGCCGGAATTTCTTCTGAAAGTCGCACAGAGCTGGTGATCATAGAAAACGGCTCTTTAACTAGCGTAAGATATGTGGAAGAAATCCTCAATGATCACGTTGGTCCATTTATGGTCAATTTAGGTGAGGATGCTATATTTATGCATGACAATGCCCGACCTCATACAGGTAGGATTGTGAATGACTACCTTCAAGAGATGAACATTACTCGTATGGAGTGGCCAGCGCGCAGCCCGGATATCAACCCGATCGAGCATGCTTGGGACGAGCTAGGCAGATGCGTAAAACAACGAAACCCTCCCCCAATCACGCTTCGTGAGCTCAAAATTGCTCTCACAGAGGAATGGGAGAATATTCCCCAAAATCGTATAAGGAACTTGGTGTACAGTATGCCAAACCGCGTAAACGCAGTAATGGAAGCACGAGGAGGCAATACGAAGTATTAAAATTCAAGAAAATCGTAATAAAGTTCAAAAATTTCATGTTTCCTATTTTTGTTTTAAGGAGAGATCAGCAGTTTTTTCTTTATGTAATTTTGTGTTAATAAAATGTATGGTGACTCATATTTTTTTTACTTTCATTTAAGGAGTATTACATTGTCTATTAAATACAATTTATTGCATTAACCTATCATTTTTAGTTTCCGAGATTTTTAACATTCTTTAAGTGACCCGGATTCATTGCTCTCGAGTGTATTTCACTGTCGCAATCAACTCACCACTGATCACTCTGACATTTATAATTAATGATTGATTTTGATAACTTACACTTATACGGTTGATAATGTTTAGAGATTATATATATACGTTATGTCGTGTGTACTGTATAGCATAAGCATTCTATTATAGGGTCTATTGTGGCGCTTAATTAATTTAATACCACTAACATAGTTGTAAGATTTGTACGCCATGATATTGGCAAAGCATAGAGAGACTACACTTGTTAACTAAAAACCTATTTATGTACCTATGTTTACAAAGACAATAAATTGAATTGAATTGACACGCCGCTCACGACAAACCTGATCATTTTTGCCAGATTGGACGGACACCGATACGCGCGCATGCCATTTCTCCTTTTTTCTGATTTCTGTGGTCCGTGCCCTTAAGGTATGGAACGAGCTATGCTTGGAGTGTCTTCGAGGGATAAACTTTGAAATGAGGTCATCCGACAGAGAACTAAAGTGGTCGACATAGCTTGCAGAATAAGCACTTTGACATGGCAGTGGGCCGGCCACAATAGCAGAACAACTGACAGCCGCGATGGAGCAAACGAGTTCTGGAGTGGAGACCGCGACTTGGCAAACGTAGGGTAGGACGTCCACCCGCCAGATGGACCGAACGACCTGGAAAAGACTGGATGCGGAAGACGCAGGACCGTGTGTTGTGGCGTAAATTGGGAGAGGCCGACGTTCAGGAATGGACTGTCATAGGCTGATATGATTGAAGCAGGTACTTGCATACAATCAAAACTGAGTCTCGAAACATCGCGTTGTGATTACGCCTGAAACGCAACATTAATGTGTTGTGGTATTATTTGTTCAGGCGCACTAAGGCACCTGTGGGTAAACAGTGTTAGGCGACGTTCACATCATTACCAAAATATATTTGCCTCTAAAAAGTCATCAGCACCATTTTATCACAATCAAATCAGAATATGGCAGTCCACTGCTGAACGTAGACTTCTCCCAAATTAAATACTACAATAGTAAAGTAAAGTAATCTTTATTGACTTAAACATTTTTACACTATTATACTTGTATCCATTATGACATTCTACATCTAGCCGCGAAGCTACGCTACGCAGCGGACGGCGGCATCATTTTGGCGAGTTAAATATATAAAAAAAGCCGTCCGGGTTAACCCCTGCCATTCCCATGCTAGTTGAAACTGTGTTACAGCCCAGGTAGGATAAGGGTAACCCTGTTACCGCAACAGCGCCGCCGCCGTTGCGGCCATCGCAACCAACTTGTTCTGAATTATTATTTTCTGAGTCCTCAAACTAGGTAGTTAAAAGAGGACCAGTCGAGGAAAAAAAAACATAAATAAAAAAATATAAAAAAGAGAATACAAAAAATAATAGATAAGAGTGGAAGTGCGAGTGTTGAGTGCTTGTTACGTGGTGTATAGAAGTGTTCGTGTGTGATTGTGATTACAGTAAGTGTTTAGTTAGTTTTATGTATTCGTGATCGTGACCCATGTTTTATGTTTAATGCATCCATAAAAATCAAAAAAAATCAAAAATATATTTATTTCACATAGGCATTATACAGATGCGCTTGCAAAACGTCCAGAATACAAAACAAAAACTCTACCACCAGTTCACAACGCGACCCACCTGAGAAGAACTGGCAAGAAACTCAGCGGGTTGTTCTTTTTTTGCTCTATTTACAATTTTAAAGAATCTAAAAACTAGGCATTTTAACAATTTTTTTGAGAATCCAGCAGAGCAGGTCATTTCCAGGCTTCCTTATCCAACAAATAATCATTGATTGTATAGTAGCCCCTGCAGTTCAATTTACTTTTAACAGATCTTTTAAACTTATTAAGGGACATACTTTTAATTTCGTCTGGAAGCCTGTTGTAAAAGCGTATACAGTTACCCATGAAAGAAAACCCATAACGGATTAATGTATCATACACAGTGGAGAGAATCTTTGCCAGAACTGAGCGTTTCAAAAGATTGTTCCTCTGTCGAACTATAAGAACATGGAACGACCTGCCCGCACATGTGTTTCCCTCATCTTACAATCCCGGGTTCTTCTAGAGGAGCGTGAAGAGGCACATCATAGGGCTGCGAACTTGAGGACCACTGTCAGAAGTCTTACGGACTATGAGAGTGGCCCCCATCGCTAGATGCGTCACGGCTTTCTATCAGGCTGTATGTAAGTAGGGACAACCCCTTTTTTTTTACGTGAGGGAAAGTCGTCATGGATGCTATGCCGGACTCCTACAGACAAAAAAACTCACGTTACGCCCAACAGCCTATGGTTGGGAGCCCCGGTTAAGCCCTCGGAAAAATGTCCCAGGACTCCCAACAGACCCACGGCCACCGTTGTGGCCTCGCTTAGGGAGTGGTTCGGGTGGAACCCCCGTCTTTGCAGGGTTTCGGGTGTGATCCCGCTTCTAAGGGGAGTGCGTGAACTCCTCACGTCATACTGCCGTCATGGGCCTGCTTCTGTAAGGAATGTGAGCAGCCCTCTCACGGTCCTCAGGCCCTCGGTCATGGAGGCCGATAGTTTTCGAGGAAGACACGTCGGCGGCGACCAAGCCGACGGCTGTGGGACTCGGGTGGGAGAGTTCTCTCCCGTCTCCGCCCTCGAACTTATAAACTTGCCAATAGTCTTTTGTTACATTATTCTCTATTTGTTTTATCGATCTTCATTTGTTTTATAAATTAATAATGCACCAGGTCGGGATTCACCTAAATAATTTTTAGATAAATGACGACTGTAGTCAGTTTGCCATCGCTGTTGTGGCGTAAACCTTAAGGACTAAGCAGATAACCTGCAAAATGTGAAATAGCAGGTTTTCGAGCAGAAAGAAGACATGTGCTGTGCAGTACAGCTTACTTTAATAATTAGCTGAACCGACAGACGTTGTCCTGCCTTAGCTATGAATATGGAAATCGGTCATCATTTTCCATCTTTCTGTTTCATTTTGGGGTTTCAAAATGCAAGAGCCAATGCATAATCGCATTAGAAACCATTTCTTCGAATTGTTCGAGCCGGTTACAGTTTCTGCAAATTTTCTAATTATCCACGCAACTTTCTTAATTTTTTCTTTCATAAGAACTTTCTCCTACAATAACAAACACAAAAAAAAGGATTAATGAAATCGGTTCAGCTGTTCTCGAGATTTGCGCTTAGCAACACATTCAGCGATTCATTTTCATATAGAGACAGATATAGATAGGTATTAAATACAAGGAAATTATTTCCCCTGTGAAGCTACCGATCGGCGCGACGGTATGGCTACACCTTTATCCAATCGTGCATAGAACTTAGGTATATAGACGCACTGAACTGAAAGAACGTGCACTGTGTTGCATCAACTGGCAATCATGGGACCTTTAATGAAAATCTTGTTTGCGGTAAGTTTGCTACAATTTTCGATAAATAGGTTCCTATTATTTTATTGATATTCATTGCCAGTAACACATATCTTGACAGTCTTAAAGAAGTTGAAGGTCTTTAGAAAACTCGCAAGCAAGTTCAGCTGGCGTGACTAAAATGAAGTATGTCTTAGTCTAATGATAAAAGAAGGAAGACCTTATACTGCGTTATTTGATGTTAATCGGCTTTAAAAACAACATTCAAATTATTTATTTGAACTATTTCATTCCATAGACATTAACATTATTTTGTATCTGACTGCGAAGCCCTAGTGCAGTCCATGTTGCACTTGCTTTCGTGTCCCGTATGTCCTTCCTCAGCAGCCTGTTCAATGGTTGGTCGGTTCAGTTGTTCAGAATGGAAAGACAACTCCTGCACTATGGACGATCTTAACGAAGCCACTGACGATGCTGTTTGAATGGCAGTTTTATTCCCAAACTATCTAAAATATCAATAAATAGCGTGAAGTACGCTGACAGAGCATAACAAGTTTCTTTACTTTTAACAGAAACAATTTTTTATGGTTGAACAGAACCGTTCTTTTGAATAGCACTGTTTTAAAGAAGATTCTCCCCGCTATACGAGACTGGCACCTACATAAAGCGCTTTTCAAAGTACTCGCCGTGATGTATTATAATAATGCACCCAAAGACGCAAAATTTTCTACACTGCCCTATTGGCTCAAGGCTTCCTGTTACCTCAGAACGATAAAAATACCTATATCTCTATTGTTTCTAATCTGTGTATGTTTTAAATTTGTTCTCAGGTAACTGTATTATCCATGATAACCATGCCATTAGAAGTGGACGGTGGTATAATTGGTGCACTCCTTGGTAAGAAGCTTCCTATCAATCATAGTAATCCTCTCGATGGCGTTAAAAAACAACCTGCAATTGACCTTGGTTGTGATAAACTACATGGTGCCTGCAGCCACGATGACGACAATAAGGACGATGACAGTGACAAGGATTACAAAAACAATCATGAGAGTAACAGTGATTGCGATGGCAAGCACAATAAAGATAGTAATAACGACAGCGATGGCAAGGACAATCATAAGAGTGATACCGACTGTGATAGCCAGCACAGTCATATGACTGATACCGACTCTGATAGCGAGCACACTCATGTCAGTCATAATGATGGTGATAGTCAGCACAATAGTAATAGTGATAAAGACAACGACAGCCACCGCAGTCATATTAGTGATAGCGACAGTCAAAACAGTCATGAAAGTGGAACCGACTACGTGAGCAAGCACACTCATGATAGTAATAATGACAGTGAAAGTCAGCATAATAGTAATAGTGATAACGATAGCGACAACCAGCGCATTCATAATAGTGACAGCGACAGCCATAACAGTCATGAGAGTGAAACTGACTACGTTAGCAAGCACACTCAAGATAGTAATAATGACAGTGAAAGTCAGCACAAACACAATAGTGATAACGACAGCGATGAAAATCACAATAGTGATAACAGCAGCGGTAACCAGCACAATCATAAGAGTGATACCGACTGCGATAGCCAGGGCAGTCATGACAGTGACAGCGACAGCCAAAACAGTCATGAACACACTCATGATAGTAATAATGAAAATCAGCATAAACACAATAGTGATAACGACAGCGATAATCAGCACAATCATAAGAGAGATACCGACTGCGATAGTCAGCACGACCACAGTGACGACGACACTCATGATGGTGACCAAACCTGCCACAGTTGCAACCACAACGGTGACAACAAAGCCCCACCCACACAGTCCACACACCCTATACTCCATGGCATTTTAGCAACGAAAGTACGAGTAGTGGGACATATCGTAAAAGGAATCGTAGGTGGTATTTTGTAAATAAGCCATATGCTTATTGACTATTAAAAGATTTAAAAGTCATACTTAAAATATTATTTTATGACTTTTAATGCAGTATTCTAATTTTTAAGGATCATTTAGTAAATACAAACCGCTGTGGTAAGCTAAACGCTAGAACAAATGTTTGTATTTATTTTTCATGTCAAGTGCTTAAATATCCACAATGAAAATTCATAAAAAAAAAAAACATTTTTTATGCTCATCCCCATCGCGATAAATGTTACCCAAGCTCATAGTCTAACTCTTTATTGATCAAAATTGTTCCAGTGTTTTAGGCATAGAGCATCGCGAACTGGTTACTCTTTGGTTTTAGGCCTAAAAGAGTAACAGACTGAGTTACTTTATCATTTATAATCTTAGTAAATACGTATTCTCGTGAGTATGGACTCTTATTAATATGGAGATCCGTAATAACAACTACATTACTATTGTTCTACGCGTACTTTTATTTTGAAGCACACTAAATTGGATTACTCCGTTAATCCACCCATGAAAATCCACCCCTTGGGTGGATTCCCGGAATTATACATTTTTAATCAAAATAGTCCGATAATCCACCCACGAAAATCCACCCAAGGGGTGGATTTCCGGAGTTACATATTACTAATCCAATTAGTCCGTTAATCCACCCATGAAATGGGTGGATTTCGAAGATGGTCAAAGCACATTAAGATCGACGAAATAAATGAATCAAAAAAACAAATGAAGATCGAAAAAACAAATGACGGTCGGAAAAACAAATGAAAATTGACAAAGCAAATGAAGATCGACAAAACAAATGACGGTCGGATAAACAAATTAAGATTGACAAAACAAATGACGGTCGGATAAACAAATGAAGATCGTCAAAACAAATGATGGTCGGATAAACAAATGACGATCGAAAAACAAATGAAGATCGGCAAAGTAAATGAAGATCGTCAAAAAAACGACGGTAGGATAAACAAATGACGATCGAAAAAACAAATGAAGAGCGACAAAACAAATTACGGTCGGATAAACAAATGACAATCAAAAAACAAATGATATCGGCAACACAACAACAAATCAAAAAACAAATAATTAAATGAAGATCGTAAACAAATGAAACCCGATTAAACATTATGCAGATCAATAAAACAAAAGAAAAGACTTAAGTATGAGCTTTCCTTTTAAGTTTTGAGTTGTGGGTTTTGAGTTCTGAGTTCTGACTTTTGAGCTTTAAGCCTTGTTGATTTTTGGTGGTCTAAAATTACTTGCGGCCATATTTTGTTATCTAGATGCGATTGCCATTCAAAAAAAGGTGCAAGCAAATCTCGACCTTAATGACACTTCTCTAAAAATGTCATTTTAGGCGATAACAGACATTACTGATCACGACTAGGTATGTAAAAAATAAATAACTATTATGCATGTTAATAAGATCGAGAATTGCTTGCACCTATTTTTAGGATGATTATCGCATCTTGATAAAAATGAAATGGGTGAAAGCAAATTTCGACATTATGAGCATACATAATATCCCCCCCCCCCCCCCCATCTATTTATTCCCTTCATCCTCGTCGTGCACCAACTTGTTCCACCAGTGGCACGATAAGGAATTGTCATTCCTCGTCATACCACTGAATGATTATGACATGATTGTTGCCTATTTACTTTTTAACAACAAACAAGAGTAACAATGAGTTCTCATTTTGATTTCGGAAAACGATGTAGATTTTGGCATTTTCGTATTTTTTTTTTGTTGATTTTCAAATTGACACTTCCGACCGGTTCTGTTATCGAAACTGTATTTCCGTTCCAGAAAGACTATAAATTCAACCAGTATATTCGTGATCAGTGATGTCTACAAGCACATTTTAGAGAAGCGTCATTAAGGTCTAGATTTGCTTGCACCTATTTTTGCAATGGCAATCGCAGCTAGATTATTTTCTTCTATTTTATATATCTATTTATTTATTTATTTTATTCTATTTTCTTTTTTTGATCTTCATTTGTTGTGCCGATCGTCATTTGTTTTTTCGATCGTCATTTGTTTATTCGACCGTCATTTGTTTAGACGATCTTCATTTATTTTGCCGATATTCATTTGTTTTTTCGATCGTCATTTGTTTATTTGACCATCATTTGTTTAATCGACCGTTATTTGTTTTGACGATCTTCATTTGTTCTGCCGATCTTCATTTGTTTTTCGATCGTCATTTGTTTATCCGACAGTCATTTGTTTTGACGTTCTTCATTTGTTTTGCCGATCTTACTTTTGTTTTTTCGATCTTCATTTGTTTTTTTGATCTTTTTTATTTATCATGAATAGGTCCGGAAATCCACCCAAGGGGTGGAATTCCGGACATACCATAACATGTAATTCCGGTTATCCACCCCATGGGGTGGATAACCCTCTACCTTGGTAACATTTTTGAGTCCAATAAACTGTTACTGTAGGTGTAAGAATGAATAAATTAAACTTAATTTTGGTATAGGCGTGCTATCCGAATTATTGATTGTCCCGAACTGTGGTGAACTGGTGACGAAGAGCCTCGAGCTGTTGGCGCAGCAAAGAACCATAGCGTCCTTGGCTGCATTCTATCGAATCTATCACGGCAAATGTTCTGAAGAGCTCTTCAACCTAATCCCACAACTATCTACTTTTCGATCCCGAACGACGCGTACCTACCAGGCAAGGGTGTCACGTCACTACTACACAGTGGAGAGAATTTTCGCCAAAACTGAGCGATTCAAAATTAAATATGTACCTAATGTTATTTTTAAACTATCGCGGTTTTTTACACTCATACTTATAGAACTCGGGACTTCACGCGAAATATATCTACTTACAATTTCACACCGACGTTTCGAGCACGTTGCAGCGCCCGTGGTCGCGGTTGGACTCAAAATTATTAAGTACGACCTCCCCGCACACGCGTCTCCTTCCTCTTACAATCCGAGGTTCTTCTATAGTATCCGCAATACGAACTGGCACTTTGGGCCATAAATGTCACTTATTGTAGGGGTTGAACCATGTCGATAAAATATTTAAAAAAAATTCGATATGTCGTAATCTGATATTAAGTGGATAATTTGCTTTTAGTTGTAAATATGATATTAATAGCAAATAAAATTTTCTTAAATAATTAGCAAAATTTTAGCAATAAAAAAGTTAAAATTAGTTTTGAATTTTTTTTAGTTAGTAATTCACCTATTCAACCTACTTATTTCAATATATTTATTTGATTTAATACGTTTGTCTTAATAAATCAATGCTGATATAAAAATAAATAAATAAATAAATCATATTAAAATTTTTCATTTCATTACTTTTGTCGATACTGTTATGGAATACGTAAAAGATTACCTGCCCAGCACTATGGGTGCGAGTCCTGCTCCATAAGACTGTGTAGGTGCGAAAGAGATAGCACGAATTCGATGATTTATGGCCCCACGTGCCAGTTCGTATTGCGGATACTATAGTAGAGCGTGAACGGGCATATCACAGGGTCGGCCGCCAACTCGAGGACCACCGTCAAAAGTCTTACGGAGTGTAAATCGGCTCCGAAATCGTAATCGCTTATGTCGCCATGGTTTAAAAATATATCTCCGTGACAAGTTTACTACCCTGAATACTTGTGTTAATAAAGAAATAAAAATAAGATAAGTTGGTTCTTCTACACAACAGATCAACACGCACATCTAGTTGCCGTTCCTCTATGCATAGTTTGTTTATGGTCGGGGTTGTCCCTACTTACATAGCAGACAAACAAATGTGTTGAGCCTTAATGCTATATAGAGAAGGTTAAATGTTGTATAATTTCATGTCAGACTATTATCATCGAGGAAAGTGGGGTCAATCGGGGCTCTTTTCTTATTGCATTTAGATATCTACGTGCTTACACTGACGCTCGCCAATGATTTTTTCAAAGCTTAGTGACAGATTTTAGGAGCTAGATTGTCTATCTGCACTTAACCTGTGAAATATTTTAAAATTCTAACTTTTCACATACCTACTTAAATTTATAAGCGAAAAGAGACATAGGTCGCGGGTTCAAGACCCGACTGAACCAGGTTGCCTTTTTTCCCTTATTTTATATGAAAAAGTATGCATACTAATTATTAATTATTCGCTTTAAAAACCTTCATTATGGCTATGCAGGTGGACCACGGGTAAAAAAAAATCCCGTGGTTCACCTGGGTGAACCACGAGGTGGACCACGGGAAATAAAGGATTCATAGATTCAGTGGAGACCTCCAATCAATGTATGCAATATTTATATCAGCATCCATTGGTTTTAGAGTTGCTAACCAGCTCGATAGATGGCTCTGTGTGGCTCTGTGCCATACTTATTTATGGCGTTAATAATATTGGTTCAAAAGGGTTCAAGTCCCGTTTGAACCAGGACATCTTTTTTTTTATTTATACATATGTATATAAGTTTATCACACAAAATAATCCTAAACGGCTGACTGTGTCTCCTGCAATATTGCGCAGCATTGCTTTATGAGTTGTTAAATTGCGTCAACAGAACTATTGCCCGCTCGCTCTAAGTTCGCCGGTCGCCTCCCATATTACGCCTCTACACCATCCTGTACGCCAGTGGCAAACTTAGCGCGAACGGGTAGTATACAAAAGTTTTGCTACTCGTATTGGGAAACAATGACATGATTGTTACCTCACAGCTCTACTGATTGCAATTCCAATTACTTTCTGATGCTCATAGTATTCTTTTCAAAGAAATGAAATAATATTGAAATTAAGTTTAATCACGGGCCCACATGATTACGTTTCATTTGTATCCCATTTCAGGATTACCTGAATATTAAGACTGCGATGATTTAGTCAAAGATTCAGGTTAACTCTAAAATGGGAATAAGTTTTTCCCAGTTGCCACCAGTGGTAAAACGGGGTGGTTTCCGTCTCAATTGACAACCGGTGGTAAGTTCACGGTGGTCAGACGGTCCAGAGGGACCTCCACTGGCACTAACAGATAAAATTGTTATCTATATTTTTAGTTTAAATGATAGTGATGCTTCTTATTGAACCTCCTCGAGATTAGAAAAGTCTGCTTTTATTTGTCGATAGCTATTTATCTCGTTAAAGTACATCGCCCGCCACATCAGATTTTAAAAATCCATGTCATAGCATGAAAGATGGTTATCGTTGGTCTACAAGCTGACGCCCCACTAAGAGAGAGCTTCACGCTTCGTTTTGTCGTAGTTAAGATGCAGGTAACCATATCTGGGTGGCACCTGTGCCTCGCAGGTATTGTTCAATATTGAATAGAAGATGGATTATGTACGAAAGCTCTTCAGAACACGGGGAGTCCTGGTAAATTTACTAGCGAGCATTGCTGCTTTGCGTTTTACTAACAGCTCCAGATTTCTGATGAGTTCAGTAGGTACAACTTATAATAGATGGCATGGCAATTCATCGACGGCATCCCAGCCCAGCCACTGCATCCAGTAAGTAACTGTGCCGAGCCTAAGCTTTGAGTTGTATTCCACGCAGAGGAGATTCTATCTTTTGTTAGATCTGGCTGCAACTTGAAACAGGGATAGATTACCTATAGTATGAAATAACACATACACTATTTTTTATCCTTGGAATAGGTTCCATGGGATATTGGAACGAGAAAAGAAGTCCACGAGGCGGGAGTCACGTCCACCATCTAGTACCTACTGTTATAAACAGGATAGCAGTGGTTTCACAGTGAATCCCCTGACGTAGTTGCTTCGTCACCCAGACCGCGCCGTGGCTTCTTCGATGACTCTCCTAGAATGAGTGGCTTTTTTGGATAAATACGTACATTGGTACATACATATGGTCAGTATGGTCACGCCTTTTGTACTTCCGGGTAGGCAGAGACTTATTGTATGCCCTTTTTAGAACATACCAATGAAGTGGTGAGTCGAATTGCAGTTTTGAAATGGACAGGCGCAGGATGTGACTGACTGCTGTTGAAATTTCTCAAGCCGCCCATAAAGTCTTCAACTTATTAATCTGTGACTGAGCCAACAGGGATACGAGCGACTAACAAGTACTTTTAATCTAAAAATATATATAACTCAAAGGTGACTGACTGACTGACATAGTGATCTATCAATGCACAGCCCAAACCACTGGACTGATCGGGCTGAAATTTGGCATGCAGGTGGATTTTATGACGTAGGCATCCGCTAAGAAAGGATTTTGATAAATTCTACCCCCAAGGGGATAAAATACGGGAAGCAGGAACAGAACCAAATTTTACGCGGGCGAAGCTGCGGGCATCAGCAAGTTTTTAAATAAGATTAATCTTGCTCTAAAGATTTAAATGATAAAAACATAGACAACGGGACCTCTAGGATGGTCGCGTGCGCGTGGTTCTGTGGATAATAGAGGATGCTCTTTTTATTACTAAATTATTCTGAAGTGGTCTTCTTTCCTAATTTTCATTGTCTTGCCACATATTTAATGGTAACAGTTTTTTATAATGTTTACCAAAAACTTCCCCTCAAATGTTACCCGCTTCCACCATCATAATATTAAATTAAAAATATTGTGCAATTAGCACACACGATATTTTATTGTCTTTGATAATGCAATGCAACGAATTTTCTGTTCCTATTTATACTTCGGTAAATTGAAAATCGCATCAGTTGCAGATTGCCTTAGTCTGATACGAAAGACAAGTAAAAAGTTGTGAAAATTCTCTATGGCCGGTATCTCCGTAGCGTTGTAAATTAAAAAGATATAAAATCGACTGGGCCCGGAATACCGTTTTCATTTTCTGAGTGTATTTAGGACAGTGCAGTGCTTTGTGTGAAATAAATCTTGAGAGTAAGTTTAAACTTTCATTTGGTTTATTTAAGTACCTATATCGAACTGTTAGATAATTTGTTAAGAGGCTACCAGACGCCAAATTGTTAACAGAAGATAGAAGATATACATTTTACCGAGCAAGAAAGAGAGAGATGCGATCGGTTTTTGTGCGCTTTTAATGAAATAAATTAATTATAAAAAAACTATAACCAATATGAAAAAAATGCTCTAGTGCAAATGAAGATGAAGATGAACCTATTGTCTTTCTTATAAATATTTTATATTATAAAAACAACTTATAATATACGAGATTTAGCTTAAAATTTCACGAAATCGAGGTATTTTCAACACAAAAATCTATCGAGAATTTTATCAGTAATCGTGTTTCGAGCCTAGAGCGTTTTTAGTTCATAAACTGAAGTTGTCTGTGTTGAAATTTTAATTCAGCAGACCTCACGAGTCCTGAGATCTAGATCAAAGTAATAGTCTATTTGGCGTCACATGGACTCTTAAGTATATTGTGCATAGAAATGAATTTAACAATCCAATCTATAATTATTACCTATATCAGGTGGTAAATTAAATGTTATGTTTTAGTACCGTTGTTGGTGTTTGTGGCCGGGGGATCCCGTCATCCCGTCAGTGTTGACGTAGTAATGAAAGTAATTAGTCATTTGTGAAAGTACTTTATAACAAAATTATAGGAATTTAGCAAAATTGGCGATGTGTAATACATAATTATTTATTTCCAAGACCTCTTGTTTGTTTGATTGTTTATTTATTCAACAACGATTTACATCATATTTGAATTTATAGATAAGTACACAGTCAATATTAAGTACCTACTCAAAATTACATAAAACATTCTAAAAAAATAAAAAATAATGAAAATTCAAAATCAATCCATAATAATTAATACAGTCAGCACAGTCATATTCATTACTATTCATGATAAAATTACATGTAAAATAAAAATCCAAAATCAATCAATAACAAAAATAACATAAAAGTACAGTCAGCACAGTCATATTCATTACTATTCATAAAATATTACAAAAAACCTCGTCGCGGGCCTAGACAATCGCACGTAAGGGCCATGGTATCCAGCGGGAGAAAGATCTTCACTTTCTCCCACTGGGGACGCCGGCGCGCCGCCGTCGCTGCCCAGCCCTAGAGAAAAAATGCAGCGGGGAGGAAGCTGGAGAGAAAAAAAGGAAAAAAAAGAGGATGTTAGAGCCGAGGCTCTACACACAGTTTTTGCTTGAGAGCGTATGCATAGTTAATAAAAACCTCTTTATCAAATATGTACCTGTACTTACCAAAGAGAATACAATACTACATAAGAGTACTTAGGTACTTACAAATGTAACTAAATCTTCTAAAAGCCCGCCTGCGTATAAATTTATAGCAATATTTCGACAGACGACACCAATTAGCTACACTGCCTACTGCGTAAGTAAGAATATTTATAAATCTTGTCCAATTATATGCCCAGTCAATTACTAGTTTTACTTGAAAGAGTTTCTGGAAGTTTTAAAAAGTGACAATGTCATAGTTTTAGATGTGCTCTTTACGAATTTTAACTTTGCTGCCTCGTACTTTTGCCGCAAGCGACTCCATATTTAAAAAAAAATGGTGATCTGAAGCAATTTTTTTGGAAAATATTTCCTTTCGTGCCCATTCTACGATAGCAACATAATGTACCAATTTTTTTTTAAATATCAATAAATATAAAATCTTTTACAATTCATGCATTTTCAACTTCTATATAAAATGAATAGTTCCGGTATACGAGATCTACCCGTGTCGGAAAACCTAGGGCATCCTTCTGAGGACGTACCTGGGGGCTGGGGCTCCCGACCCCGTAGGCAGTGGTCGGCCCGTGCGGTTATAGTCAGTAAGAGACGAACTGCCTATACCTATGTGTACCCGACATAGCATCCGTAAGGGATTTCGAGACACAAAAAGGTCAGATACCTACTTCTTGACACGGCACCAGCACACGGCACAACTGACTTTAATTCAGTTTAAAAAAAAAGTGGTTTAACTACTTATGGGGTTGGAATTTAAAATCACATTTTCAAATCTATACTAATATTATAAAGAGGAAAGATTTGTTTTTTTGTTTGTTTGTAACGAATAGGCTCCGGAACTACTAATCCGATTTGAAAAATTCTTTCACTGTTGGGAAGCTACACTCTTTGCGGGTAACATAGGCTATATTTTATTCCCGTATTCCCACGGGAACGGGAACTACGCGGGTGAAACCGCGTGACGTCCGCTAGTCTTACATAAGTTCATATTTAGAAGATTTCGTTACATTGTGCTTGGAGATTATTTTTGCAGAGCAGTGGACATCTATATTGCGTTATCAGCTGTGCTTTTTTAAATCACACCACATGTCACAATACACACGCAACTTATGTTTCTGGGAAGTCCCTAAATATTTTTTAATGTAGAGCATTTTAGTATGCATGCACCACATGCAAAATTATTATTAATAACCTATTATGGTGTTAATGGATTCATTATTAGGATTATTTAAAATTGACCCAATTATATCATGGTCTAGTATTCGACGCGTCGACTAAATGGCTTTATGCCATTTTGTTACCAAATTCATAAAATTTGTCAGTTCTCGTAGCGTGACGCCACAGTCCAAGTGCCTTCTGTGGCCTTGGTTCCGTAGTCATAGGCCTCTAGTCAATAAAGTTGACAGCGGCTACCTACATTATGTACTAATATCTGAATTCTCAATGACCAAAGGACTCGAGACTTGAGAGATATGACTGTACCTATCTTTGCTTTTATAACCTCCTTGGACGCCTTAGACACGGTAATGTTTACCCTGCCTTGAACTTCTTCGTAGTTTGGAGGCAAAGAATTGATCTATCTATACATCGATATATGATAATATAATAACTCTATGTATCTATATCAATCCGAGTTGAACTGAGTATGCGGGAAGTCCCTACTTTACAAGTACCTATCTAATATTCGGATAAAATTTCAGCGATACTTGGTATTGTTATTCATTAAACTGAGATAAATAATGATTTACTACGAGCCTATTATATAAATAATTGTGAATGAGTTCTGCGATTAGTATTAAATGGGACGCTGTTGAATTTTCGTGTGATTTTATCTCATCTTAACGCAATGGCGGTGTACTTAGTGTTATTTATTTTATTTGTGGCTCCTCCTGAAGTTCTGTTTGTTGAAACTCATACCGTAAGTTGCCTGTTTGTTATGTCTAGTGTCTTTAACACTCGCTGTAGGTCCGAATTACCTTTAAATTAGAGTACCAATGGATAGTTATTAGGTCTCATGTGTAACGTTAGTAGTATTTAGATAATATTTAGCAATTAAATTTTTCTTAATTCCTTTTTCTTTTAATGATGGCGCACTCGCTTATATCTAACCCCTCCAGGATCCCCTTCTCCTAGACTATCGAAGCAAAACGCCTGCCTAAATTATTATACTAATAAGCCTGCGTGCAACGTTACACATGTAATACGGGAACGGGATAAGAATTCCAAGCAGACATAGCCGCGGTCATCATCTAGTAATTTATAACCGTACAAGGTGGTGCCAGCGGCTCCGCCCCCCTTATTCACATCCGTTCAGCTGTTAGAGTGTAAAAGAGGAGCAAACATTCACAACAAACACACTGTTTGCGAGTTTATAATATACTTAGTAAGGAATAGGATTCTGCATCGCGCTATAAAGGTTATCTCAGAAATTACTGCTCATATTCCTCCAACACCAATGTCCTGTCACGAATTCAATGTATAACTACAATCAGCTAGTTCAAATGGTTCCTTCCTGCTAGACGTAGGCCTCTCCTAAACACACGGTTCTGCTCCTTCCACATCCAGTCACTCCCTGCGACTTTCTTCAGGTCGTCCATCTATCTTGCGGGGGGTCGTCCTATACTCTACGTGTACGAAGTCGCGGTCTCCACACTAAAGTATAAAATTTAGGTAGGTACTCAAGGTCGACTAGGTCCGTGCCATCTGCCATGTGATACGTGTATACTTGTGAATTTATCGTTGCGCAAGCGTCTATAAAAACGTCACTTGACGTCACACATCTTATTATGATAACGCGCAATTGTGACACGCGCGAACCTGTTCAGACAAACTGATTATCATTATTATCAAATGTTGTTATGTTTTCCAAAACTAACATGGCTGACATACGCCTGACTCATTTAAATTTGCGTTTTTGATTCAGTTCGTAGGTGTAAGACGTAGTGTACCTAGTTGTTAAGTGCTTACGAGTAGGTACCTACGTGTAGGTGTGTACTTCGATCATACGTGTGCCGGTAATGTGACTGTGAGTTTTATTGCCAGGTTCCTTTCTCTTCGGCTCTACCTATTGCTTTGCGAATCTGGCAGTAAATGTAAATGAAGAAACCATCATTTTGACGTTCATAAATCATAAGTGTTACCGTGTGACCTATGTGAATTAAGATTTTTCTGCTTCATTTGTGGTTACAGAATAACGGCCCTAGAAACTTGGAAACCGGTTTCAGAGACGTAGGTAGGTAGGTACGCTATTTTCATATTACATGTCGACGGTTAAAAGGCGAATTGATTCAAGCGCCACTCCGGGCGATATTGAGTTATATACATCATTGGAATCGTGGAATTTTTCCGCGTCGTTTGAGCCGGGTTTGAGGCAAATCTGAGCACTTTTTTGGCGCTTGACTCCATGACGAATTTGGGTATCTTTTCTACTTATTAGGTATCAAGTGTAGTAATTTTGGTTGTTTTTTTCAAAGCATGTATATAAACCCATTTAAAAAAAAATTTTTTTTTACTATCTGTAGTTTAAACCATTAATCCCTGGATAAATTAAAATAGTTTTGACGTTTGAATTGTTTTTACTTGAACTTAAATAATTTAACTTGGTTGTTAATTCATTTTGCTTCATCCAGATTTATTAATGTATGCAACTTAAACCATTTTGCCCTGAACATGTGAATATTATCTCTGTCGCTTGAATTAATCTTACCTGAATAAGTATAATGGAAATATATGACTTGTGCTGATTATCCTTGACCAGTTTTTAGTATTTATGCCATTTAGAACAATTTTCTCTATGCATAAAATAAATATGTGCACGTTTGATTCCTTTATATTAGTTTAATAATTAAACTTATGTCATACTTAAATTAGTTTACTTCTTTCACCTCGCATTTAAAAATGGCATTTATATCTCAAGTAACAGAACACAAACCAACGCGGGTAGGTACTTGGACCCACAACACACGTGTCGCGCGTGGTTTCGAGGACGGTTCAGTCTACTGCGCGATGCCAGATAAGTCGGATGTTTACGTAATTATTACACGCGCGAAGATCGTTAGTAACAAAATTCCATTAATTTAGTTATTATTAATTATAACATTGTGTTTTAGTAGTAAAGCAATCCTTATTAAACGTATAAAGAGTTTTTAATTACGAGAAATAATGGAGGGAAAAGACAAAAGTACACACATCAACACCGTCTAGGGATATTTTTTAAAAAGTTCTGCATCTCAAAAAATACTGGCCGATTTTAAAAACTTTTGATCGAATCTTATTTTGTAGGTATATTTAAATGATTCCAAATTTGAAAATAAAAAAAGAAATTAAAACAAATGATTTGCGCGGCATTAGTATAGCGAAGTTCGAAATTTTAATTTTTCCGACGACGATAGTCAATTGGTATTTGTTTTGTCCAGTTGAAGTTTTAAAGCTAGTTATTGATTAATTACGAATTTTTTTCATTGTGTAAGTCATGCAGCGACGCCATTTAACTAGAGAAGAAATGCTAAGGGCAGTAGGCATGCTCCAAGCTGGGGCTACTCAGCGGAGTATTGCTGAGGAGATTGGAACCAGGCAAAACGTTATTTCAAGATTGTGGTCACGTTATCGGGCAACCGGGGAAGTGGCTGAAAGACACCGTGGCGGGAGACGCATAACCACCCAACGACAAGACCGATTTTTACAAGTTGCCGCGAGAATGCAGCCAAACGTTACAGCCGTGCAGTTGGTTCAACGGCTCCAGTCAGAACACCAATTGCTTGTCAGTGACCAAACTGTGAGGAGGAGACTGCATGAAGCTAACCTTTAAGCTCGCAGGCCACTTCGTACTCCAGCACTACGCAGAGGAATCGTGGACGAAGATTAGAGTGGGCTCGTGAACATTTGCTTTGGGAAGATAACCAGTGGTCTGTAGTACCTACTGTTTACCGATGAGTCCCGATTCGGTTTTCATCCCGATTCACGAAGAGTACGCGTTTGGCGAGTTCCTGGTCGTGAGAGTCGTCTGCAACACCCCCTGGTAGTCCATCCATACAAGGGCGGGACAATTATGGTTTGGGCGGGAATTCGTTTTGGTGGAAGAACGGACCTCGTTTGGATTAGAAACACCATGACCGCTGAAAAATACCGCGACCAGGTGCTTGTACCCATTGTCTACCCTCATCGACTTCGAATGGGTCAAGAATTTACTCTCATGCATGACAACGCCCGTCCGCACACAGCGCGAGTGGTGACCAGCTGGCTGCAGGACCATGACGCGTCGGTTTTACCTTGGCCGGCGCAATCGCCTGATTTAAACCCCATCGAGCATGCGTGGGACATGCTCCAAAGAAGGGCTTATAAGAATTTTCCTGCAGACATTGCGACTGAAGAGCAACTTTTTTTGCATCTTAGCAGAACTTGGTACAATATCCCGCAGCGAGACTTTGATAACTTAATTCAAAGCATGTAAAACCGTTGCAGGACCGTGGTTAACCTCATGGGTGGTTTTACTGACTACTGATTGTTCCTATCAGTGCAAAAAAATTGAAAAGAAATTACTCATTTTTTTATTTATTCGTAAATGACACATTCATCTTTAGTTGCACGGTTTTTTTACTTTTTGTTTTCATTTTAATAAAATTTCATATAAGTCGAAAATATATTTTTATTTTATTTTAAAATATAGTCTGAAAAATAAGCTTCCTAAGAATATAACATTGTTGCATATTAATCCTAACATATTTTCTGAAAATTGAGAACATGTGAAATATCCCTAGACGGTGTTGATGTGTGTATTTTAGAGAGGTGATAAGTAAAAGCTCCGAAAGTGATGTGAAGTGCAAAAAAAAGCAGGCTGTTGATAAATTAAAGAATAAACCAAGCCCCAATAAGGAAAATATGTCATATTTTGTAAGTACATACATCCTAATTATACATTTATTAGTGTAAAGTACCCATAAAAAGCGATTTTTATGGGCGATGGGGAATTTTAAAGTCTTATGTTCTTAAAAGTGTGTCAATTTTATCTATTCAAGTTACTTTTCTTAAAATTTATGTGACATTTCATTCGCTTTCCCTGCATCGGGAATTTTAGTTTATTACCTTTGAGCTATTTTCCTCAATTCAGATTTAAATAAATCTTGCGATTAAAACAATTTGCTATAAATAGTTAATGTAACACTGTGTAATTTGAGTTATTCCGCCTCGAACATTTACAACTAGGTTAACGGTTTAACTCATTTATCCATGAACAATTGACAAATAGGTAAGTGATTTCAATCATTTATTCATGAACAGTTGACTTATAGGTAAGTGATTTAAATCATGTATCCATGAACAGTTGACAAATGGGTAAGTGATTTAAATCATTTATCCTTGATCTGTTAAAGAAACAAGGAACACATAAACTATTTTGTTTTGAATACATAAATCGTCATTGTGTACATAACCCTTTCTGTCCTGATCAAAAAATTATGCAAAATGGCTCAAGTTACAATTTACTTGCTTTAAAAACACCTTTTATCTGTTATAATATTATCATAAATTAGCAAAAAATATACCGCTTTTTAGTTGGGGAGATTTGTACATTTTTATTATATACTTTAGGAACAGTGATTTTTTTTCTTAAAAAATAAACTTTAAAATGCTCTCCTGTAAAGTTCTCAAAATGGCGCTTGAATCAAGTCGCCTTTTAACCGTCGTTGTAGGGTTTACGTTTAAGTACTTCTCTTCTCTCAAAATTTGTTTGCGAACAGTTTTTCGCTGTAGAATATTATTCAATGAGGCATATGTAAGTACACAGTACTTACCTAGCAAAGTAAAGAGAACTATAAATCCTTCCTTTATTGGAAAACTTGTAGGTAGAGTAGTCTTTACACATATGGGTCAACCAAAGATTGTTAAAGAAATGTACAGTGCACCACAAATGTAGTGGGTACCAGCACATTGCTAGTTATAGCCACTTTTACACAAAAAGTTTAAGTAAATACAACACGATCGACTTGAATTTTTCCTTGCACTAACTAATTCAGCATTTTTAAGATAAGTACCTCTTCATCTAAAGCTGGAGTTCTGGCTGGGTTCGATTCCCAACTAGGATAATAGATTTTTCAAAAATTTAATGATGAGGTTTTAAGTTTCATCGAAATCGGGCTCGTGACTCCTTTGAGCATTTTTCGCTATTCCTTATAGTTTCGGATTTGGCCATCCAACCCTTTTGAAAAAATCTGCCTGTATATGTGTAGGTAAGGTATTAAAATGAATTATCTGTTATGACGTTAATCCTAATGTAAGTACCCTATTAAAATTGATGACAAAGATTTGTAAGTTTAACACCCAAGTTCACCCAAAGTCACGCGGGTTTTCAATAAACCACTGGCTTCGCCTTAGCTAGGCCTCTGGCATAGGTATGCATTAATTAGCGACCTATAGCCTTCCACATCCAAAATATACTTTCACATACTCTCTATCCTTACTCTTTATCCTTAATGGTCCATATGACGCCAAATAGACTTACTTTGATCAGAACTCAGGACTCGTGAGGTCTGCTGTAAATTTGAACACAGACAACTTCAGTTTATGAACTAAAACACTCTAGGCTCGAAACATGATTACTGATAAAATCCTCGATAGATTTTTGTCTTGAAAATACCTCGATTTCGTGAAATTTTGAGCTGTGAGCTCGTATGTTATAAGTTGTTTTTATAATATAAAATATTTATAAGAAAGACAAGAGTAAAATCTTCATTTGCACTAGAGCATTTTTTAGGGTTTCGTAGCCAAATGGCAAAAACGGAACCCTTATAGATTCGTCATGTCTGTCTGTCTGTCTGTCTGTCTGTCTGTCTGTCTGTCCGTCCGTGTGTCACAGCCATTTTTCTCCGAAACTATACGGTCTATGCCATTGAAACTTGGTAGCTAGATGTATTCTGTGAACCGCATTAAGATTCTTATATAAAACTAGAAAAAAAGTAGTAAATTTTGGGGGTCCCCATACTCAGAACTGAAACTCAAATTTTTTTTTTTCGTCAAACCCATACGTGTCGGGTATCTATAGATAGGTCTCCAAAAATGCTATTGAGGTTCCCAACATCATTTTTTTCTAAAATGAATAGTTTGCGCAAGAGACACTTCCAAAGTGGAAAAATGTGTGTCCCCCCCCCCCCCTCTAACTTCTAAACTAAGAGAATGATAAATCTGAATGAATGATCTTATATCACGTACATTGTCATAAAAACTACCAACAAAAATTAGTTCGAAAGAGATAGAGCTGGTAGTTTTTTTTTAATACGTCATAAACCGCAATTTTCGGTTAGAAAAATCACTACCACTGCGAACGTGTTAAAACATCAATCAAAGTTACAACGAACTATAAGAACTTTTATATTATATTACTTGCTTCTACGAAACCCTTCATGGGCGAGTCCAACTCGCACTTGGCCGGTTTTTTCATATTGGTTATGTTCGGGCCACACTAAGGGCACTGTATACTGTAGTTTGACTCGGCCGGGTTTTAGAAATAAATTCCTACAGCCGCGCGGTACGTAAGCATGCGATAGGGCTGCCCACCTGCAGCATTTTAATAATATGTGCCTACTTTGATTTTCTATTTAGTATTGCGATTGTAAATATGTGCATACATACATTCATATAGTCACGCCTTTATCCCTGAAGGTGTAGGCAGAGGCATAGTATACGCCCACATTTTACTTTTTAGTTTTACGTACGCGTATACACGGTGTTTCTTTTAGGGTGTCAAGCCGCCGCTAGCTGGTAGCAGGGTTCCATACCTATCGATTTAACCCCCATGTATGTTCTACGATTTTTTGTAGTTTTTGAGATATTCGATATTTTTTTACAAAATGTAATTAACTAAACTACTTACCTACTGCCGGTACAAATTTACTAACTAGTAGATATTATATTTCAGTACAAGACGTTACACGTGTTAATTTTTGATTGATAATGCCAACTTCTCTAAAATTTTCGAAGCGTTTGTAAAATAAGTAGGTATAGGTAGGTAGGTACTCGACCATGCAACAAAATAAGTATAATGATAGGTAATCTTTATTTATTTATTTTAATCAAAATCTGACGAATCGTCACTGTCACTCGATGAGCTCTCTCCAACATCTATATATATAAAAATCAATGCCACTTTTCGTTGTAATTGTATAACTCGAGATCGGGCTCATCTATCCAAACCAAATGTTTAGGCTTTGTTCGGACTATTTAGTAGATGGTTTACAATGATGTTATAGTAAAAAAGAGGTAGATATCGCATTAGCGCTCAAAAACTGTTGCGGACAAAGTCACACAATTGTTGTTTTTTCATTTAGTCTGCTAATAGCTGCGAGCGAAACAAGCCGTGTTGTGGTCTGCTGCTGTGTGCAAAACGACACAGATAGCTATCCCTCTCTGTTTTAAACGTTTTGTATTCTCTATCGCATTCATAGATGAAATCTATTAGGTACCGATAGGTAAGCACGTGAAATTATAACTCAACAATAACTGAACGCTGTTTTGTATGAAGGTAGCATATCTTTACTTAAATAAGTATCATTGATGGTTTATGTGAAGTTTGCACAAAATCGGTCCAGCGGTTCTTGATTTATCACGCAAACGAAGTTGCGCGCGTCAGCTAGTTTATTATAAGTTCCTGTACATCTACATTATCGAATGCCACATGATTATTTCCCAATCCGTAGCTATAATGTTTTGGCTTCTTCTCACGATTTTTTTCCAGTTTTCGGCAGTAACATGCATTTTTTAATAAATCTAACATCTTGTTTGCCGTAAAAGGGGAATAGTTATTGTTTCGAGCGGCGTCCTATGATTTGTGCCCATATTAGTTCTATACATATAAATTGTACTGGCAATGATACGATATTCGATCAATTTACGATATTCGATCGATATCATTATTTATTTGGTCGCAACACTAAAACTATAAAATTAGAACTGTCATCGAGAAAATAAAGAAATGGAAAGACTATAGTACTTAAGTAAAATCAATTTATAGTCTTACCTTTCGGAGTTTCCAGGTAATCTAAAAAACGTTATCTCTGGGTATTGACGAATTCATGCAACCAAAACAAGCACAATAGACTCTAGTTGTCATATTAAATATTTTTAGTAAATAAAACACGCGCGGTTACTATCTAAAAAACGACACACCGTCCATTCGTCTACTCGGCACAATCGCCTGCTAACGTGCTGAAAGGCATGCCGAAAACGAGAATCGTAGGTATAGCTTGCGCTTCGTCCGTTTGTAGGGAGCTACAATACTGGTTAGTAGTACTCTTTATACTGTGCTAAGGGGAAATGCCATTAAGGCGAAGTGCAATTGTGTCTCCAGCGATTCGGAGGGGGTGAAGCAGACGCAAGATGTTCGGGACGCTCCGTGCGTCGGAAACGTTTTCGCGCGTTAACCTGTTCACTACGCAATTGAAATCATTGACAGAAGTACAAGTTTACATAACTATTTTTTTCGCCCTGTTTAGATAAACCTCTTAGATTTTCTACTCGTGAGCAACTACGTAATTGATTTTGATGCAATTTTTATTACTAACATGTAATGAAATTCATTTTCATAATAATAGTCCAGTCAAAATAGACATTCTAGTTTGCATTAATTCCCAACAAGCTGGTTTTTTGTGCGGACCTTGAATACATCATTAAAAATGATATGTCAAAATTGTAAGAATAGAACATAATATATTTGAGAAGTACTTCAATTTATTTTTTTTCCGGTGACGATTTTTGCCAGGTTTAATGAAAAAGTAAGAATTTGCTGACCCTCTCCTTCATAGTTTTTATTTTTTTGTACTTTACTGTACTGTGTAATGGTACGGTACTGTACAGAAAAGACTGAAAAATATACCTGTATGGGCGCCCTCCTTAATTTTTAGACGGACGGCGAAGTCTCAGTAATAGGGTCGCGTTATTACAGATTATTTATACTGTTGGTTGATGGCACTTGGTGGAACCTGCACCGCATATTGAATACCCACCACTTGTACTGTTCCACAGCATTTATTTACTCTACACCTGACCGCTTTCGCCTCTTTGCATTTTCAAAAGGCAAAACTAACTTGATGTCATCAAGTTACTCTCTCCTTGTCTCATTTTATCCTTTGGATACGGAACTGTAAAAAACGGCCAAGTTGAAGTTGGACTGGCACACTGATGAGGATTTCGTAACAAAAAAAACGTCAAAAGATTACATTTTATGGGAGTAACCTTATTCATTCTTTATCTAGTACTAGCGGACGTCACGCGGTTTCACCCGCGTAGTTCCCGTTCCCGTGGGAATACGGTAATAAAATATAGCCTATGTTCACCGCAAAGAGTGTAGCTTCCCAACAGTGAAAAAAATTTTCAAATCGGTCCAGTAGTTCCGCAGCCTATTCGCCTATTCGTAAAAAAACAAATCTTTCCTCTTTATAATATTAGTATAGACTAGCGGACGTCACGCGGTTTCACCCGAGCAGTTCCCGTTCCCGTGGGAATACAGGAATAAAATGTGGTGGGCGCAACAGCGCCAGGTCTGCTGGACGTCGAAATTCTCTCACTGGAGATTATAGTGCGAGGCCTTGGTTGTCAAGGTTTGTCGGGAATTATGGGACATCTTTCCGAGGGTTTACCCGGGGCTACCGGCCGTGGGCAGCGGTAGAGCAAAGTTTGGTTTTAGTAGGTAAGAGTTTGGCATAACATCCATGAAGAATGGGTACGTTTCATAATGCATAAGTTTAAAATCTATAAGTTTACATTGTATAAGTTCAAAATATATAAAATCAAAAAGTATAATAGTCAGAAGAAATAATCATCAATATGCATAATTTAAGAATGCATAGTTTCCACACGTAAGAACGAAGATGGTAATCAATTGAAGATGGAATAAATTATTTCAAACCAGCCGATGACGCGTGGTTTCACGCATGGAAATACGGGAATAAAAATTAGTCCATGGCATCCGGGATAGTGTAGCTTTCGAACAGTGAAATAATTTTTCAAATCAGTTTTGTAGTTTCGGAGCCAATTAAATGTAAAAAAACGAACATACAAACGATTAAATCTTTTAACCTTTATGAATATAATATAATAGACGAATAAATAAAAATCTCTTATTTCATGCCTAACGTAAGAGACATTTATATATATACTAGCAGATGCGCGCGGCTTCGCCCGCGTGAAAATTGGTTCCCGTTCCCGCTTCCCGTGGGGACATTTTCCCGAGATAAAAAGTAGCCTATGTGTCATTCCAGACTATACTCTATCCCTGTACCAAATTTCAGCCAGATCCATTCAGCCGTTAGAGCGTGATTGAGTAACAAACATCCAAACATCTTCACATACTTTCACATTTTATAATGTTAGTAGGATTAATAACGGGATATTTTTAAATGCACCTCTGTTTAATTTTTCTGCACACTAAGTAACTCCACTAATTTACTGAATGCAAACCAGAAAATTAAATGCTGTGCTGAATAACCAATTGATTAACTAAACATGTCCTGCTTAAAAAACTTAAATATTACTCAGAACGAGTTGACCTTTTTAATCAAATTCACACCAAAAATGTGGTTCGTACATCGAATATATGATTTGTGAAACAGAAATACGAATTGCATAACAAAAATACTAACTTGCACTCTAAATAGTACTATCTTATAACGGAATAGGTTAGGTTAGGTTAGACTTTTATTTTTTTGATCAATAAAATTTAAATTTGTAGAGGTGACTGATTAAATTGAGGATTTATTTAGAATAAACGATGTTCCTAAAAGTAAATTAAGTGATAAATTTCTTTAAAAAAGTTTTAATATTTTTGTTGAACAATAGAATTTTTAGATATACTATTCTGATAATAGTATTCGTTCAGTAAAACAGTTCTGCAAATACCATTAAACAGTATAATGAATTTGGTTTATTTAGTGTGCATAATTAGTGTGCAAGTCAGTATTTTTGGTTTAACTTTGTAATATTTTGTTCGAAAAAACGGAATAAACAGATATCGATTTAAATACATGCCATTAATAACTAGTGCCTATGTACTATATTCCCTCTCTCTCTCTCTCTCTCTCCGTGTGTTATTTCCGTTTCAAATTCTTTGTGTGTATGTGTGTATAAATTATTGGATAAATTAAATTAATAATTAAAAAAACGTTGTACAATTGAGAACAAATACCTACCTAGATAATCCATCACCATACATTTATAATACATCACCATACATCTATAATAATTAATAATAATAATTATAGGTGTTTGATATAATGAGTACAGAGATATGGAAATGGAAAAATGCTAAAATATAAACCGTAACGACGAACTTAACTTTGAGACGGGTAAGAATAAATCTTCTGAACTTATTTATAATGTGGCATCACCCGGTCTAAGCATTGGCAGAAGTATGAAAAGAAACTATATATTTCTATAAGTTTATAGTTACTTTTTCACGTAAACTCCAAGGAAATCACCCGAACAGATTCGACAATCGTAATCCCTTGAGTTTCTGCCATGAATACTTCTTTGCTTGTTTTTTTTATTCACCATTTACGTAAGCAAATTACGTCAGCGGACGCGACAAAGTTGTACACGGCTGTCCTCAACGAGGCCTGTCGGCCGACTGAGCGAAGCGCTGTGGTGCAGTCGATCGCGCAAAATGCTCTCCTGCTCAACAATACGTGTTCATATAAAAAATATATGTCTATAATTAAAAAAATAAGAACATAACGTCCCGAAGGAACTTATTGGGAACACGTAATAAAAATATCACGGTAGTACATTATATAAATAAGGAATAAAATCGATTATAATCAAGGCAGTCAGAGGAAAACGAGCAAACTTTGAGAGGTTTTTCTATCGAGCCAAATTTCCACAATCGTGTTTTGGAAAGCTGACGTCTCTCGTCAATATAGTCAATAATCAATTTACATAAAAAAATATACTGAAATTTTTGTTTAAGCCTTTGAAAAATTGGTCCGAAAAACGTCAAAATGTGTATTTTGAGACTCATTTCGCCTTAATAATGGCGTTGATGAACGTTAAACGTTAGTGTAGCCACCGAATTATCGCGATAATTCGACAACGGCATTCACATTGCCGTTTGACGTTAGGCGATAGCTCAAGTGGCGGCACATCAAAGAGAATTATTACGTTGAAGCGGCCACACTACGCGTGTCAGTGCGCACCGTGAGAGTGTGACCGTTTTCAGTATTTTAATACCTTTTCGGTATATTTTATTGACTTTTTTCGATATCAGTATATTAATGGGTATATTGGTAAAAGTCAGTATTTTTGGGTATATTTTGAATAAAAGGTTAGGGTAAAGGTGCTCCCTCACCGGGAGCATTCGCCTGTAATGTAACAAATTAGATTCGACTTTGAGCATTACGTTACGGCCTGCCTCCTTGACCGACGAGCGTTCGCGTGTAATGTAACATTTATAGATTCGACTCGAGCATTACGTTACGATGCTACCTCTCTGACCGACACGAGCATCGCGTGTAATGTAACATTTATTATAGACTAGCTGATGCCCGCAGCTTCGCCTGCGTGAAATTTTGTTCTCTTCTCCGCCACTCATGGGAACTTATTCCCGGGATAAAACTTGTATCATTTCAGACTATAATCTATCTCTGTGTGACTACATGATAATTTTGCAATCCAATATGGCCGCCGCGCCGAAATCACAAAATTTCATGATGGGTATCGTTTAAGGGGTTTTTTGGTATGCTGAGTACGAAATTTATGATAATTTTGCAATCCAAAATGGCCGTCGCGCCACTATTACAAAATTTCATGATAGGTATCGTTTAAGGGGTTTTTTGGTATGCTGAGTACGAATTTCAGGTTAATTTAGAGATCCAATATGGCCGCCGCGCCGAATTCACAAAATTTCATGATGGGTATCGTTTAAGGGGTTTTTTGGTATGCTGAGTACGAATTTCAAGATAATTTTGCAAAATTAACCCTAAATTCGTACTCAGCATATCAAAATTCCATTTATACGATATGCTACATGTAATTTTACAACGGTGGCGAGGCAGCCATATTGGATAGCAAAATTTACCTAAAATTCGTATTTGGCATACCAAAAAAACCCCTTAAACGATACCCATCGTGAAATTTTGTGATAACGGCGCGGTGGCCATATTGGATCTCTAAATTGACCCGAAATTCGTACTCAGCATATCAAAAAACCCCTTAAACGGTATCCAACATGAAATTTTACAACGGTGGCGCGGCGGCCATCTTGGATTGCAAAATTGACCTTAAATTCGTACTCAGCCTACCAAAAAACCCCTTAAACGATACCCATCATGAAATTTAGTGATAACGGCGCGGCGGCCATATTGGATCTCTAAATTAACCCGAAATTCGTATTCAGCATACCAAAAAACCCCTTAAACGATACCCATCATGAAATTTTGTGATTTCGGCGCGGCGGTTATATTGGATCTCTAAATTAACCCGAAATTCGTACTCAGCATACCAAAAACCCTCTTAAACGATACCCATCATGAAATTTTGTGATTTCGGCGCGGCGGCCATATTGGATTGCAAAATTATCACGTAAAACAGCTGGGTGTGGGGCTCCCGGTTCCGGAACGGGGCCGTCCTACCCATTAAGGCCGCGTGGGTCAGATTTTGAGTTTTTTGAAACAATCCTAGTCATAAAGTAAAGGGTTTTTAAATCTGAAAAATATATATATAATAGTTAAGGATATAAGCTAAACATATTCCGAGCCCGTTACACGATCCAATAAATTTCACTAGATAGAAAAAAATCCCAAAGTTGACTCTCTCAGAAAAGTTTTTTCAATACTGTGGCTAAACTATTAACATTTTATATATTTTTTTTGCACTCAATTAAAGGTATTAAGTTTTTATACACATTTTCCGAGCGTTTTTCTATAAACAACTATTTACATAGTTATCATGTACGAATATCTACCAAACGCAATAGAATTGCGCCGCTGACGGCCGATCAGGGATAGGATAAAAGTGTTCTGTGGTCTCGCCCTGGCGCTTGTGGAGGCAGGACCTGTGTCAGTTTTTTTCGCAACTATTTCGTAATTATTATGCCAAATTACGTTGAAATCGCGCCACAGTATAAAAATATCAGTAATGGGCAAAATGTAATTAGATTAACCGTTACAAATACATACGCGACTCATGGTAGAAATGTGGTGATCTTTTACTTTTTAAGTGTTTTCACGACATGGTAACCAGCTACCTAATGCATTAAAATGTCTACGAATTACATGATAATTTCGCAATCCAACATGGCGGCCACGCCGTAATCACAAAATTTCATGATGGGTATCGTTTAAGGGGTTTTTTGGTATGCTGAGTACGAAGTACGTGATAATTTTGCGATCCAAAAAACCCCTTAAACGATACCCTCGTTTAAGGGGTTTTTTGGTATGCTGAGTACGAATCGCGTACTAATTTTGCAATACAAGATGGCCGCCACGCCGTAATCACAAAATTTCATGATGGGTATCGTTTAAGGGGTTTTTTGGTATGCTGAGTACGAAGTACGTGATAATTTTGCGATCCAATATGGCCGCCGCGCCGTAATCACAAAATTTCATGATGGGTATCGTTTAAGGGGTTTTTTGGTATGCTGAGTACGAATCACGTGATAATTTTGCAATCGAATATAGCCGCCGCGCCGTAATCACAAAATTTCATGATGGGTATCGTTTAAGGGGTTTTTTGGTATGCTGAGTACGAATCGCGTACTAATTTTGCAATACAAGATGGCCGCCGCGCCGTAATCACAAAATTTCATAATGGGTATCGTTTAAGGGGTTTTTTGGCATGCTGAGTACGAATCACGTGATAATTTTGCAATCCAATATGGCCGCCGTGCCATAATCACAAAATTTCATGATGGGTATCGTTTAAGGGGTTTTTTGGTATGCTGAGTACGAATCACGTGATAATTTTGCAATCGAATATAGCCGCCGCGCCGTAATCACAAAATTTCATGATGGGTATCGTTTAAGGGGTTTTTTGGTATGCTGAGTACGAATCGCGTACTAATTTTGCAATACAAGATGGCCGCCACGCCGTAATCACAAAATTTCATGATGGGTATCGTTTAAGGGGTTTTTTGGTATGCTGAGTACGAATCGCGTACTAATTTTGCAATACAAGATGGCCGCCGCGCCGTAATCACAAAATTTAATGATGGGTATCGTTTAAGGGGTTTTTTGGTATGCTGAGTACGAATCACGTGATAATTTTGCAATCCAATATGCCCGCCGCGCCGTAATCACAAAATTTTATGATTGGTATCGTAAATGGTAGTATCGTAAGTATGGTAGTATCGTAAATCATACGTAGCAGACTGTAGTGTAAAAGAGATAGAGACACATGTTCCATTCTTCGTTCTAACATTTGTGTGTGGTTGGATTGCATGGAACGACACAGACTAAAAAAAACTTGTTGGGATTACTGTGAGTTAGTTAACCGCGTGCCAATTTGCAACTGTGCAAGACGTGGTCAGAGTTAAGAAGTTATTTATTTAACTCAGAGCTTACTAACTCTATATTTATATATTTAACTCGACTCTCCGCGCAAGTGGGCCTAAATAGCTTAGGCGGCCAAATTGAATTCCAAAATGATCATGTTGATTACGGCGCGGCGGCCATATTGTATTGCAAAATTATCACGTAATTCGTACTCAGCATACCAAAAACCCTTTAAACGATACCCATCATGAAATTTTGTGATTACGGCGCGGCGCCCATATTGGATTGCAAATTTATCATGTGATTCGTACTCAGCATACCAAAAAACCCCTTAAACGATACCCATTATGAAATTTTGTGATCACACCGCTGTGGCCATATTGGATTGCAAAATTATCATGTGATTCATACTTAGCATACCAAGAATTCCCTTAAACTATACCCATCATGAAATTGTGTGATTATGGCGCGGTGGCCGTATTGGATTGCAAAATTAGTACGTAATTCGTACTCAGCATACCAAAAAACCCTTTAAACGATACCCATCATGAATTTTTGTGATAACACCGCGGCCGCCATTTTGGATTGCAAAATTATCATGTGATTCGTACTCAGCATACCAAGAAACCCCTTAAACGATACCCATCATGAAATTTTGTGATTACGGCGCGGCGCCCATATTGGATTGCAAAATTATCACGTGATTTGTACTCAGCATACCATGAAACCCCTTAAACGATACCCATCATGACATTTTGTGATTACGGCGCGGCGTCCATATTGGATTGCAAAATTAGTACGTGATTCGTATTCAGCATACCAAAAAACCCTTTAAACGACACCCATCATGAAATTTTGTGATTACACCGCGGCGGCCATTTTGGATTGCACAATGATCCCGTGATTCATACTTAGCATACCAACTTTAGAAAACTTTAGAAATTTTTATGACCAGCTATTATGTAATTTACATTTTTTACGCAACTGTAGCAAACGTACGCAACGGAAACTCTCAAAAGAAATGAAATATCCTAGTTGTCGAAAAATGTTTCGTTGCTGCTAAGCTCTTATTCGCCTTAGCGTGATGTTATATATTTTGGTATTTTTCAAAAATAGACATTCTGTTAAGAAACTCTTGAAATTCAACTAGCAGTCTCTTAGACTCTAGAGTTAGAACAACTAAACAAACAAACAAACTCTTTAGCTTAAAAATAATAGTATAATATACATAATTTATTTACGATTAACTCATTTATTTTTATTTACGAAACTAATAAATCACTACACTTAATAAAGTTAGATGCATTTACTACGTCAAACAAAGTTAGCATGCTGTTTCTTTCTACTATACTGTATACTGTGGCATGAGAGTTGACTGCCGCTGCCGGCGCGCGGTGTGTCTTGCGCCCGGGGCGAGGGGAGCGCCAAATGCCTACTTGTGCGGGTTAACCGCCCCTTAAACCTGGTGGTATTCCTCCTCCCTATAGCCGGGAATCCGGAAAGCCGGGAAAATCTTTGGAAATTCTTTGGCTTTCGGCCGAAAGCCAAAGAATTTCCAAAGATTATTCCCGTCGAGAACCGTTCGGCGTCTCTCCTCGGGGGAGCAAGATGGGAGGTTCCCCCGGAGCTCGCTAAGGACCTGAAAAAATAAAAACCCAATTCCTCATCGCAATGATTTTTTTCTTTGTAGGGTTTGTTGCAATAACATTCGGTTATTTTTTTTTACGAAGCGAGTTGCAGGTGAAGGACGTTGAATTCAATCCTTCAAATAAAATGTTAAATGTAAATTCTAGGTTCTTCTTTTATAAAAATAAGGTAGTAATTAAAGAATAAACACGTTTTGATAATCGGTATTTTTATCGGTATATTTTCTCTGTGCCAGTATTATATATAGATACATTCAGTATATTTTTAAGGAGCTAAGGTATTTTTGTAAAATTTAATTCGGTCACACTTAACGTCAATTTTAACGCCAAGAATGGGCATTCACGCGAGAATTATTACGTTGAAGCGGCCACACTACTCAAATGGTGACGTTAAGAATTAACGCCATAATTAGCGCAATATTTATCGCGATGATGGGCATTGACGTTTTCTTTAATGTGGCCCCGGCATTATAGTTTTTTTTAAATTAATTTATTTTGTTAAAAGCGCACAAAAACCAATCGCATCTCTCTCTTTCTTGCACGCTAAAATGTATATCTTCTATCTTCTTTTAAAACTTTGGCGTCTGGTAGGCTCTTAACTACTTAGTCCATCAGGTTCTCTTGACCTGGCCCTGGAAGTATCTACTCCTGACCTGCCCATTCGTTGCATGTAGTCGATCATCGATCGTAACGAATTTATCTCTTCACACTATCCTCTTATACCTATCTGTGTCGTGCTCGTGTAGAAACCAGCCATGATTTTTTGTGTGCGATCATTCAACCCATAGCTAATCAACCTGTGCTTACACATGAGTGGGACATGTGTCATCTTGGTTAAAAATTCAACAGTTACGTATCTGTTATCAAATTAGAGATAGGTAGGTACTGTTATCACTTAGCGGTTCATGCTGTGATGATGACGACAGAACAATATCACTTAAATCGCGTGTACCGGTTCACAAATACCGAGTAGGTGTGTGCGGTTGTGACTGATTGGTACGCTACAATAGGTACGGAAATATCTTATTTTTATTACATATTCGAGTATTTTAACAAACTTCGAAAAGGGAGAAAGGAAAAGGGGTTATGTAAGAAGGAGAAGAGTCTGTAGAGCATGCATAAATACTGCATAAATACTGTGAAAGAACGTTGTGTTTGAAACAAAATTGCTATTTATAAATTGTGATTAAACAGTTTTAAATACACTCGAGAGCAATGAATCCGGGTCACTTAAAGAATCCTAAAAATCTCGGAAACTAAAAATGCTAGGTTAATGCAATAAATTGTATTTAATAGACAATGTAATACTCCTTAAATGAAGGTATTAAAACTTCTTAGTTATTGTAAAGTTATATCATAAAAAAATCAAATTTGAAAAAGGGCCACTTTCGAAGATGGAACTACGAAATTACAGCATTTGGTGTTGCTTTTGTTTGTAATCTGTCATTTATGTGGGTACATAAACCATGTTGATAGTGCTCTATATTCATTAATCAAGCTGAAATTATGTCGCTTACGCCTGAAGAATGCACCAGAATACTTACAATGCTGGAAACCGGCCGGAGTCAGCGCGATACAGCCAGGACTGTCGGTGTGTCGCTGTCAACAGTACAAAGAGTTCTCCGACGTTACGAAGAAACTGGTTCTAACCTACGCAGACCAGGAACGGGCAGAACCAGGTGTACCACAGCACGAGAAGACCGATACTTGGTGAACACCATGCTTCGAAATCGCTTTCTCACAGGAACTGAACTCACCAATCAGTTTCGACGCCTCGGAGGAAGTAACCCAAGTGCATGGACAGTAAGACGTCGGCTTGCTGAATCTAACTTAAAACCCCTTAGACCTGCAAACGGCCCTAAACTGGAGCGTGGGCATCGTATTTCGAGACTAAGGTATGCCCAGAGCCACGTAAATTGGAGTATTGAAGATTGGTCAAAAGTTATGTTCTCCGACGAATCAAAATTTATGCTCTACAAGCACGATGGAAGACACAGAGTGTATCGAAGACCAGGGGAAAGATTCAAGCAAGCATGCATCGAAGAAAAAGTAGCCTACGGTGGTGGGTCTGTACTTGTGTGGGCCGGAATTTCTTCTGAAAGTCGCACAGAGCTGGTGATCATAGAAAACGGCTCTTTAACTAGCGTAAGATATGTGGAAGAAATCCTCAATGATCACGTTGGTCCATTTATGGTCAATTTAGGTGAGGATGCTATATTTATGCATGACAATGCCCGACCTCATACAGGTAGGATTGTGAATGACTACCTTCAAGAGATGAACATTACTCGTATGGAGTGGCCAGCGCGCAGCCCGGATATCAACCCGATCGAGCATGCTTGGGACGAGCTAGGCAGATGCGTAAAACAACGAAACCCTCCCCCAATCACGCTTCGTGAGCTCAAAATTGCTCTCACAGAGGAATGGGAGAATATTCCCCAAAATCGTAATAAGGAACTTGGTGTAGAGCATGCCAAACCGCGTAAACGCAGTAATGGAAGCACGAGGAGGCAATACGAAGTATTAAAATTCAAGAAAATCGTAATAAAGTTCAAAAATTTCATGTTTCCTATTTTTGTTTTAAGGAGAGATCAGCAGTTTTTTCTTTATGTAATTTTGTGTTAATAAAATGTATGGTGACTCATATTTTTTTTACTTTCATTTAAGGAGTATTACATTGTCTATTAAATACAATTTATTGCATTAACCTATCATTTTTAGTTTCCGAGATTTTTAACATTCTTTAAGTGACCCGGATTCATTGCTCTCGAGTGTATTATTGTGTTATCGTCAACGTACATAATTGCGCAAGTTTATTTGTTTTTATCGAGTCAGTGTTTCTTTGAAAGAGATAATAAGTATTTTGGCATTGAGTCATGTTTTTATAGACGACGGCGACGGTTGCAGTAAGTAGAACAAGTCGATCCATTCCTTTTCTCTTCCTGTTATCGTCTTAGCGTAAAATATTTTAAGATGGTGGAGGGATTACCGGTAGAGTAGTGGCGGAAAAAAAACTACTTCGACTCCCGAGTGGAGTAAATTCGCTCCGTAATGTTTGTTTCGATGTTTTTTTTACAGGTTAATCAGTTTTGAAGATCCAACAACACGCGCTTATTTAAGTAAGTAAGTAGTTAGTTTTAGCACTACTTGGCGTGTAAAAAACCTCGATTCGTTGACGTTGAAATATTACAATTTGTGCAATTTGGTAGAAAAAAATATTCGGTTCAATTCCGACACCATCTATATTACTATCCCTACTAATATTATAAATGCGAAAGTAAATCTGTCTGTCTGTCTGTTAGGTTCTTATTTAAGTACTTAAGTAGTTTTATTCACTGCTTGGCGTGTAAAAAACCTCGATTCTTTGACGTTGAAATTTTACAATTTGTGCAAATTGGTAAAAAAAAAAATCGGTTCAATGCAGACACCATCTCTACTACTATCCCTACTAATATTATAAATGCGAAAGTAACTCTGTCTGTCTGTCTGTTACGTTTTCACACCTAAACCGTTGGACCGATTTTGATGAAACATGGTAAGTATAGAGATGGTTTGAGTCCATGAGAACGACATAGGATACTTTTTCGCTGACTGCGCAAAAGGATGATAAATTTATGCGATACTAATATTATAAAGAGGATTTGCTTTTTTGTTTGTTTGTAACGAATAGGCTCCGGAACTACTGGACCGATTTGAAGAATTCTTTCACTGTTGGGAAGCTACACTGTTTGCGGTGAACATAGGCATATATTTTATTCCCTTATTCCCACGGGAACGGGAACTATGCGGGTGAAACCGCGTGACGTCCGCTAATGAGTTTATAAGTAGGAACGAACCTACAACTAAACCATTGCTGCGTATCACCAAGGAGATAGGTGGATCTTGGAGCTTGGCAAGGACATAAATCCGCACGACCTGATTGATATATTGATCAGTAACTCATGATCTGTAGACAATGGACCTGGGTCACGTGGTGGAACCATTCGAATGATGATTTAAAATGTTTGGTGTTAAATGAGTCAGTCTCTAAGCCCACAGTCAAAGTAATAATATAAGCCACAGTCCACGGAACAGGGCACCATGACCTATTTGTAAATACTGAGTATTAGAAGTTAGTCAGTCCATCCGACACTACGTTCTGGGTTGGACAATAATATTATAATCGTAGTAAAATAAATCATCTCTATACTAATATTATAAAGAGGAAAGATTTGTTTTTTGTTTGTTTGTTTGTAACGAATAGGCTCCGGAACTACAGGACTGATTTAAAAAATTCTTTCACTGTTGGGAAGCTACACTCTTTGCGGTGAACATAGGCTATATTTTATTCCCGTATTCTCACGGGAACGGGAACTATGCGGGTGAAACCGCGTGACGTCCGCTAATGAGTTTATAAGTAGGAACGAACCTACAACTAAACCATTGCTGCAAACGTGCATAGGCTGTAATGAATACCTTCGATCACGCTGCATGCATAGGTAGGTACCTTGTCTGCCCCCTTAACAATATCTACAAAATATTTAGTAAAAGTGGGTTTGAAGGGTTACCATTGCCACAAAAGTGAATATTGAAATTCTTGTGTATAGAAATTATTAAATTATGTAAAAGTTAATCAGATTTGTGTGATCAATTAAATGTTATCAGCATTAGCGCGAATCGGGAGTGGCTGTCTTCTGACCGTGATAAACAAACAAACAACTGTATTGATAATGAACAAACGTTAATTTATGTAAGTACCTATCTGAAGCATGTGACTTGGTGGAATATTTGTGAATTACGATATGTAAGGGCACAAAGGAACCCTGCCTATAAAAAGGACCCAAACTCAAAATTCATGTAATTTTCCGAAAAAACTTACATGAATCATAAAAAAAGGGTTTTTCAAACGAGGTCTTAGAAGGTTTTTACAGGGTCGGAAGCGCGAGTGTAGCGCCTCCGGTGGAGACCAGTAGGTACATCTGGTGGGACGTATGTTTGTCTGCCACCTTATAGGTATAAAAAATAAATTTTCGGGGCGGTAATAAGTAGGTAGGTAGATAACTTTTCGTGATATACAATTTAATACATAATTATACGTAAGTGTGATATAATACTTACCTACCTATATCACAAATTCTCCCAAAAAGTACAATGTAACCTTATTCTCAGGGCCGTCTTAACCGGGGGTTCAGAGGCGCGGCCGCACCCGGGCGCCGAGCCCGAGGGGGCGCAGGCCGAGCTCTAAACATTTCGATATTTCCTTACCTATTTAAACTTTAACTCATAAGTACAATATTAACGCCATTCCCCCGTTTCGTAAACTAAGGTCAAATAAACACCTACATGCATAAAAATATAGGCATCACCCATATTAAATTACCATTGTATTATAGTCGCTTTTGCCTTTCGGCACGTGTCATACCGCTCACGATATGCAAGGTAAGATAGCTCTTATTTCGATACACGTAACAATTAAATTTCTTTAACACTAGCGGACGTCACGCGGTTTCACCCACGCAGTTCCCGTTTCCGTGGGAATACGGGAATTAAAAAAAATAGCCTATGTTCACCGCAAAGAGTGTAGCTTCCCAACAGTGAAAGAATTTTTCAAATCCGTCCAGTAGTTCCGGAACCTATTGAATGCAAACAGACAAACAAACAGTCAAATCTTTCCTCTTTATAATATTAATATAGACACAAACGGCAATATCTCCATTCCAAAGACCCTTGATGCGCCCTTTGACAAAGGCGCCCGGCGCCCGCACTTTAAGCGAAATGGCCTCTATTATTAGGTGTTTAGGGTGTAAATTGCAATTTTTGCCACCTTAATGGTGAAATTTCCAAAAATCCTTTCTTAGTGGATCCCTAGCTAGACCATACAAGGAAGCTATTTGCCAAATTTGGACTTTCTAGCCCCAGCTGTTTGGGACGTGCGTTGATTATATTATCAGTCAGTCAGGACATTCACGTTTATGCTACTGCTCCACCTGCGTCTTAACACGTAAATTAACACCATAATAGCACTTCAACGTAGATGTGGCCAAGGTTTTAACGTGGTAAATTACAAACGGCATTAGTAATGGCATTAAACGTTAAGCGATAGCTCGGGCTGTCGGTTTTTCTTCGACGTTTAACTTTTATTTACGTGGTAAATCGTGGTAATCGTGGTTATCTTTTTATTTACGTGGTAAATTACAAACGGCATTAGTAATGGCATTAAACGTTAAGCGATAGCTCGGGCTGTCGGTTTTTCTTCGACACATCAAAGGGTTTTAGCAGGTAGTTTTGCGCGCTAAGCGATTATGGCTACATTTACGCCTGTTAACGCCATCTCATTTCGCGGGCATTCATCTAAAAAATTGGGGCTTACTCTATGATTGCTTTACACATTATGTATAAATAATATAAAATTTACAACCAAAGCATATTTTGACACCGATTTTTAAGATTAAAAATCTATTTCTGGCTATTATTTTCCGTTTGCATAGGTAGACAAAAAACGCCTTCATTTGCGGGGTTTTGTCTTTTTCTAAACTAGTCCTTGTGTGATTAGGTTCAACCTCCATCTTGTGTTAACGCGTAACTTCTTGAATAAATCCACTCTATCGGCGTTGTGACGGTCTTCTCCCGTTTTCCATAAATTCATTTGCACTAATAGATATTGTTTGCCATAATCATCCCCGATCATAATATTGTGTAGGTAATAATGGTGGCCTTAACAACTCAACAGTGATAAGTGATAACTTTTATTTGCCATAAAATGACTTTCTATAACACCATATATCATAATAATTAGTTTCCATAAGTAACACATCTCATAATCGACTCTTGACATAATCAAAATTTGATATAATTATAAAAATAATACATAATATTGTTAGGTCGGAATTAATTATTCTTAACACCCCGACTCAGTGCAATCCGACTCGGATAGGTTAGGTTAGAAGACTAAGGCGGATGCGAAGCGAAGCGGAGTTCCCGCCTTAGTCTTCGTGGTTTTTTTTAAACCACCCAGAAGTAGGAGCCCCGCAAGGCGGGGCTCCGTCGAGCTTGGTTAGTAGACGCCATTATGAGGTTTAGTTTTAGGTTTAATTGTGAATAAAAAATCTGTGTCGTATAAATTATCTTTATTTATGTTATGGTGAATAAAAGTTATGGAAAATGGCATTATTGAAAACGAAAATTATGGCAAATACATTTATGGATTTAAATTATTATGACACTTGATCGATTATGACCAATGGAATTAGTGAAAGTCATTTTATGTCATTTCACGATTATGGCAACTGAAGCGTTATTTCTAATGAAATTATGGCAAATACCAGTATGGCATATTAAATTATGGCAAACATGAGTAAACCCGTTGTGACCTAAATGTAGCCAAAGCGCATTCTTAAAGCCTTAATTATCGACTAGTTGGACATCAACATTAATGTTAACGCAGGTGGAGCAGTAGCATTATATATATAGACTAGCGGACGTCACGCGGTTTCACCCGCATAGTTCCCGTTCCCGTGGGAATATGGGAATAAAATATAGCCTATGTTCACCGCAAAGAGTGTAGCTTCCCAACAGTGAAAGAATTTTTCAAATCGGCCCAGTAGTTTCGGAGCCTATTCGTTACAAACAAACAAAAAAACAAATCTTTCCTCTTTATAATATCTATTAGTATAGATTACAGATCTTAGAGAATAAGAAGTGAAACATCAAAAATTTATTGCGTTTTTTGGTTGACCGCGGGGGGGGGGGGGCAGTCTGAGCTTCGCACCCTGGCGCCATATAGCCTTAAGACGGCCCTGCTTATTCTATTGTGACATCAGCATCACTCTGGTACTGTGTAGCGTCGAGTTACTCGTAGATATGTATATTGTATTGTATTGAGCTACGATTACGATTCTGTTCGGGTACAATTCAAAGAGCTGACTTGGGTCACGGCAGTGGCGGATACAGAAAAATTTCAAGGGGGGGGGGGGGGGGCGCAAAAGATATTTTGAGTTTTAAGCTACCTCTTTAATATTAGCGCAATAAAAAAGTACCTAATCAAGCCACATTGAAGTTTATGAAAATTTTATTTGAATTGGTGTAATACAGTAAAATACAATGTTCAAGTTCAAGGGACCTAACGACAAACACATCTTAAGGGGTCCCGACATGATCAATTGGCAATTGCCAATAACGTAGAATTTCATGTGCACGTATACGTCGATGCACACACACATGCAAAGCAATCACGCACACTGAAGCAACTTCCATTCATATTTTACGTGATTAACAATTGCAAGGCATGATCGTCTCGGGAGCCTATTATCGGGGCATTCCATGGATTCACCGTGCCGGGTCCATAGCGTGGTACAGAGGGAAATACTATGAGGGGGTCTGGGACTTGCGACCCATTTGAGTAGGTTTAGAGTGTCCACATTTTTGTATGCATAAACGTTCACAACGTTCCCTGCCTAACCAGATTTGATAAGATTCTGATTCTAACAATGTCGATTTGGATATTCGTTTTAATGAAGAATTTACTGAAGCTCTTGACAATCCTAGGTCTTTATTTAGCTGGTATTCCCCTTGCTCCTAATTCTAGGTTTCATTATAACGTAAGAGTTGACTGCTCTAGGTGCTAGATGACGCTGTAACTTTTAACGCCAATAACTCTTTCACGGCCACACAGCCAGAGAGTTTCCTGCATTGGCTGCTTGGTAGCGCTGGTGTCCTCAATACGTAAACAGACCAATATTTTTTTAACTCAAAACGGGACAAAAGTTTTTATAAATACCCCAGTTATAAGGTTAATGAAAATCGACAGAAATGCTTTATTTAGAAAAAGTGTTATTTAAAGCATATTTTAAGGGTGGAAATCCGTCAAAGATGCTGTGCCGGACTCTTACAGGCAAATCAGACGTTGTCCTACCACGGCTACCACTGCCTATGACTGGGAGCCCCGAGAAAGTCCTCGGAAGGATGTCCCAGGATTTCCGACAGACTTTGGCTACCACCGCGTGTGACCGCGTCCTCTTCTAGGAGTTCGGGTACAAACCCGCGTCTTTAGGGGTTGGTTCGGGTTTTATCCCGCTTATTGAGGGGTGAGGCGCGCGTCACGACTCTCTCATCACGCTGCCGTCTTTGGCCTGGTTCTGTAACAAGGCGCTCTTGTGCCCGCGCTGAGCACTCCACAATTGTGTGGAGCGCTGTGCCCTAGCTGTGTTCCTTGCAGTGGTGTCACTCAAGTGTGGTCTCCCGGTGTATTCGCCTCAGATACTTACCGAAGCACCCATGCCCGATACTTATCTCTGACAACCGGTAGGAGAAAGTTCCGCTCCAGCCACTCGTCCATGACGGTCTGATCGCCCCGGTTGTGCCGTTTTCCCATCTTAGTTGCTCAAGTTGCACCTTCCAAATCTCCATGATATCCTGTTTTCCTCAACTGGTAAATTTTTAAAACCTCACCAAGGCACGCATAACAAGTCACCTTGTTTTACTACAGCCGAGCATTTAGCAATGTTCTATTTCAGCTTCAGCGCTAAACTCCTTTAGATCTTGAACCTTGAACTCGAACCGTGTAAAATAAAATGAAGAATATATTTTTACCACAATAGGTACATTCGTAATCTAAAGGTAGACCATCTACCTACAGCAGATTTTATTACATTGTGAATCAAATGACGCAGCGAGCTAAGAAACGAGCTATGTTTGGAGTATCTTATTTTTTTTATTTAACAATTTATGTACACACATGTATTACAATAGAGATGTAGTTAGGAAAAAAGAGTACAATGGCACTGCTTATTTCTTTAAGAAATCTCCTCCAGCAGGCCGGCGAGAGGAGAGCATGACAATGATATAGTTGAAAAAGGTAGAAGTGTGTGAAAAAAGACTAGTTAAAACAAGCGATCATACATACTTGAGAAACAAATACTTACATACACATACACACATAATATATACACATATACATAAATATAAATATATAAATACCTAATCTTATTAAATATAAAAAGTTACATTAGAATTACGGATTTATGTTATATACTTAAATAGGAGAAATGACGACATTAGCAGTTAAAAGTGGTTGAGAGATAGTGTTCACGGACTTTTTTCTTGAAACTTGCAACCGTATTAACACTTCTAATATTTGGTGGCAAGCAATTCCACAACCTAACCGCATGTGCCGTGAAGGAATAAGAATAGAAGTCAGATTTGTGGGGTGGGACTTTAAGGATGGAGCGAAGGTGCGTCCTGCAGGGAGCTTCAGGAGAACGTAGTAATGAGAATCGCTCCCTCAGGTATGACGGGGATTTTGGGTTGTGCAGTATATTGAAGAGGAGACAGAGTATCCGAGTGTTCCTGTGAAGACGGATTGGGAGCCACTTGAGCTTTTGGCGAAAATGTGAAACATGGTCATACTTCCTGAGGTTAAAAATAAAACGAATGCATATCTTTGAGGGATGGACTCCGAAATGAGGTTATCCGGCAGAGAACCAAAGTTGTCGACAATAAGCACACCAAAGTGGCAGTGGGCTGGTCACGTCTGCAGGAGACTGACGGCCGATGATAGAGAAAACGGGTTCTAGAATGAAGACCGCGACTCAGTAAAAACGTAGTGTAGAACGCCGACCCGCCATGCCAGATGGACCGACGGCGACGCGGTGACGACTTGGAAAAGGTCGCAGACCTGGAAGGCGCAGGACCGTGTATTGTGGCGTCAATTGGGAGAGGTCTGAGTCCAACAGTAGACTGCCGTAGGCTGATTTGATTGATTGAATCAAATAGGCACCACATCCAATAACGTTCAATGGTTTTTTAGGGATGATTGTAACTTTGCTAATACATTATAGTTACTCTCCTTGCCTATCTACCTAAACCCCCAAAACTTAATGTAAATAATCGACAATGATATCTGAGGTTTCACCAGAATATCTTTTTTTTTATGTCGCGGGGGCTTATATCGCGCAGTACAGTTGGGCACCGTCAATACAGCCACGAGGTCCCGGATAGGGACCGTCCTACCCACTAAACCCTGCGGTGGTCCTTCCTCCTCCTGAATTAATTACGATTATTCACGTAGCGCGTCAATTGGGCGGGGGGCGCCCTGCAAGTTCCGACCGAAAAAAAGGTCAGTTCCGTTCAAAACGGGACGTATGTCATGTATGGTCAGTTTATCAATATGTCGAGTGCCCGCTGACGCTTGTCGCATTCGTAGTATTTCATACACTGTATCTATACTGCTCTAGCTGACGTTGTAACTGACATTAGAGCAGGATACACAGTAGGTACACACACGATCGCGTCGTCCGCGCCGCCGCCGCCGCCGTCCGCAATTCCGCATAAGATTGTTATGCTTCCTCTACCTACATTACTCGCGAAGTTGAGTTTTTCTTTGCCTCGGGCGACTTTGCCGACGAGCTTGTCGGCAAAGTCACCCAAGGCAAAGAAAAATTTTGACGAAGTGCCCACCGTCGTATTCGTCCAACTTCGCAATAGAGATAATGTAGATAGAGGAAGCCATAGAATTATAACGCATAGAAACCCAATACGCGCGAGCGACGTGAAGCCATTTCATGGCAGCTGATACCGGCTGCCTACATCAATCGGCGCTTTAGTACCGGGCATCTAGCGTCAGTGCAAAGAGCTCGCGTAATTTTCGTCTAAAAATGACGTAGGTATTGTGCAGTGAAAGGATGCCACAATTCATCTGAAAATTGTTCCAAACACCTAAAGATCACATTGCATAGGTTAGTACTGCAAAATATGTAACATTTTTGTTTAAAACTCCTCATTTAAAGAAACAAAAATCGTACATTTTAGTGACGTCATTTTCATAGACGGTGTTGCAAGCAATGAGAATAAATTTTTCCCATTTTTTCTCTTATTTGCTTCAATATCGGTTTTAGGAACTGTTCTTGTTATAAAAATACTCTTATCACATACATACACTCGAGAGCAATGAATCCGGGTCACTTAAAGAATGTTAAAAATCTCGGAAACTAAAAATGATAGGTTAATGCAATAAATTGTATTTAATAGACAATGTAATACTCCTTAAATGAAAGTAAAAAAAATATGAGTCACCATACATTTTATTAACACAAAATTACATAAAGAAAAAACTGCCGATCTCTCCTTAAAACAAAAATAGGAAACATGAAATTTTTGAACTTTATTACGATTTTCTTGAATTTTATTACTTCGTATTGCCTCCTCGTGCTTCCATTACTGCGTTTACGCGGTTTGGCATGCTGTACACCAAGTTCCTTATACGATTTTGGGGAATATTCTCCCATTCCTCTGTGAGAGCAATTTTGAGCTCACGAAGCGTGATTGGGGGAGGGTTTCGTTGTTTTACGCATCTGCCTAGCTCGTCCCAAGCATGCTCGATCGGGTTGATATCCGGGCTGCGCGCTGGCCACTCCATACGAGTAATGTTCATCTCTTGAAGGTAGTCATTCACAATCCTACCTGTATGAGGTCGGGCATTGTCATGCATAAATATAGCATCCTCACCTAAATTGACCATAAATGGACCAACGTGATCATTGAGGATTTCTTCCACATATCTTACGCTAGTTAAAGAGCCGTTTTCTATGATCACCAGCTCTGTGCGACTTTCAGAAGAAATTCCGGCCCACACAAGTACAGACCCACCACCGTAGGCTACTTTTTCTTCGATGCATGCTTGCTTGAATCTTTCCCCTGGTCTTCGATACACTCTGTGTCTTCCATCGTGCTTGTAGAGCATAAATTTTGATTCGTCGGAGAACATAACTTTTGACCAATCTTCAATACTCCAATTTACGTGGCTCTGGGCATACCTTAGTCTCGAAATACGATGCCCACGCTCCAGTTTAGGGCCGTTTGCAGGTCTAAGGGGTTTTAAGTTAGATTCAGCAAGCCGACGTCTTACTGTCCATGCACTTGGGTTACTTCCTCCGAGGCGTCGAAACTGATTGGTGAGTTCAGTTCCTGTGAGAAAGCGATTTCGAAGCATGGTGTTCACCAAGTATCGGTCTTCTCGTGCTGTGGTACACCTGGTTCTGCCCGTTCCTGGTCTGCGTAGGTTAGAACCAGTTTCTTCGTAACGTCGGAGAACTCTTTGTACTGTTGACAGCGACACACCGACAGTCCTGGCTGTATCGCGCTGACTCCGGCCGGTTTCCAGCATTGTAAGTATTCTGGTGCATTCTTCAGGCGTAAGCGACATAATTTCAGCTTGATTAATGAATATAGAGCACTATCAACATGGTTTATGTACCCACATAAATGACAGATTACAAACAAAAGCAACACCAAATGCTGTAATTTCGTAGTTCCATCTTCGAAAGTGGCCCTTTTTCAAATTTGATTTTTTTATGATATAACTTTACAATAACTAAGAAGTTTTAATACCTTCATTTAAGAAGTATTACATTGTCTATTAAATACAATTTATTGCATTAACCTAGCATTTTTAGTTTCCGAGATTTTTAGGATTCTTTAAGTGACCCGGATTCATTGCTCTCGAGTGTACATATGCTTACGCCTTTACTCCCGAAGGGGTAGGCAGAGGCATTACATACGACCACATTTCACCTTTTCAGAATTTGTTCCACGTAATAGGGGGTGAGCCGTAATGCCGTGTTGAGATGACACAGGTTGTGACTGCCTGCTGTTGAAATTTGAAAGTTCGCCTCAAAAGGCCTTCAACTTTGCTTAATGACTGCCATTTTACTGGCAACCGGAAACAACAGCTTAACAGCCTTCCGAAGCACAGAAACGCTCAAATAAATTTCACAAAGTGGTCACATGGATGGTCACCCATCCAAGGACTGGCCATAGTGAAAGTTGCTTACTGCAGTGATCGTTTACAGATCACTGAGTACGCGGGTCCACAAGCGCTTCATATCTGCTTAAATAATTTTGTTTGCAAAATTTTGTGGGTGGGTACCACATAATTTAGTAAAATATTGTGATTAAAACAAGTTTATTAATTTATTAAGTAAGGTAAGCCTTCGGAAGGATGTCCTAGGGCTCCCGGCAGACTTAGGCAACCACCTTGGCCTCGCCTAGAGGGTTCGGGTGTTATCCCGCCACTTGGGGAAGGGGTTAGAGTTAGTTATTATTCCACCACCATGAATGCTTCTGGAAAAACGTCGAGTAGCCAACTCGTCCTTCTCAGGCCCTCGGTCTGGGAGGCCGGTAGTAATAATATATTACTTACTACCACAGTTTGAAATACAAAATATTACTGATTTCAGAATTTGTTGGTATAGTGGCAGCAGAAATACATCTCGGAAAATTTCAGCTCTATGGCTATTACGGTTTCTGAGATAGAACCTCGAGATAGACAGACAGACAGCGAGACGGACGGCTTAACCTTATAAATAGGGTTCCTTATTTACACTTTGGCTACGGAACTCTTAAAGTATATATATATGTCTACTAGTAAAACTTAAACTGTTTATTATAAAGAAAGAAAGAAAGAAAGAAAGAAAGAAAGTGTTTATTCATGGCCCAATCTACATGATATTATTATACTGGTTAGTAAGTCGTTTTACACTTACCCCCATATTCATAATCGTTTATTAAACCTATTTTAGTTAAAACACACTTTAAGTCTATTGCTGTCTCTAACCAATGACAGAGTATGGTTAGAGACAGCAATAGACTTAAAATGTGTTTTAACTAAAATAGGTTTAATAAACGATTATGAATAAGGGGGTAAGTGTTTAATTGAGCATTTTTTTAAACTACATATTAATAAAATTTGGGAGACTATCTGCCTACCCCGCGAAGAGTATAGCATATAGATAAATAGAGTTGAATGTTAAATTAAATGTATACAAACAATTTTTTTTTTTTCCCATTTATAGAGTAAATTTTATTTCCTAGCAACATTTTCTGTAAGCTTGTGTGAGTGTCGCCGAGTATAAAGACGAGTAGTTTACACCTACATTAATATTGGTTCGGCTTCGCGGGCTCGTACTACCCGTTCGCTCTAACTTTGCCGCAGGCGTAGAGGCGTATACCCGAATTGTTAATTAGACGAAGTAAATTGACAGTAGCTAATGTCACTTCGTCATAGAAAATACGCAACATTGTATGAAGAAGTGACATTAGTTGCTGTCAATTTACTTCGTCTAATTAAAAATTCGACTTTAGTACGGAGCCGAGCGGCAAAGTTAGAGCGAACGAGCAGTACGTATAATTGAGCGACTCTCAGTCTATGTGTTATAAGTCTATGGAGGAAGCATTATAGTTAAAGACCAAAATTTTGGGTGGCCTGGCGCGGCCGGCGCGCACGAACGACGCGTCCGTGCGGCACCCAAGGGGGGGGGGCGCGCGCCCCCCTACCCTGTATCCGCCACTGGGTCACGGTAATCTTGGGTGGATCCCAGTTACCATCGAGGCGAATATTCGCGGTGAGAAATCATTTTACAATTGCGGCATTAAGAAAATTAGTCATTTTGGTTTTCAGGCGTTTTGGGAATAAGTCAAACTGAGATTCAGACATATGTAGGAAAATGACGTAATGGGATTTAGTCTCTACGAACCGGAAGGGATGATGTGAATATTGATTGCCTCATTCCTATAGTGCGGCTGCCAATTACACCACCGCGGAACAAAAATTGAGTGGGCCATATTGTTTGTCTTCAGTCTAGTTGTTTCCATGTATTATAAATATTTAGAAAAAAAAGTTTATCAATACCCATAACACTACTAGCTGGTTAGGTTATCCTAGCTTCCTTTGGGCGATCTGTTGGGAGTCCCGGGGTAACCTTCCGAGGGCTTACCCGGGGCTCCCAACGGTAGGCTGTTAGGTAGGATACGTGTGGTTTTTAGTCGGTAGGAGTACGGCAAAGCATCCATGTAGGATTTTCCTTACGTTAAAAAAACTTACTTTGGACGATGTGTGTATAAAATAATTATATTATTATTTACATCTATTTCAGATCACAATGTCGAAACGCACGGTGCTGAACGACAGCTACAAGGGGCTGGTGGAGGAGATGTCCATCCCCGCGGAGCTGCACGAGAGGGACGGGAGGAGGTACGCCACCTTCGGATCCGCGGTGCCCATTCACAGCTGCACGCCAGAACAGGTGGGTGTAGTACACTTAAATATTGACATCTACAACACTACTTTTTTATTAGAATTCATACCCAAAGGGGACCATATTACGCTATGCTGACCATATTCTATATGCTGTATTTTAGGAACCGTTATGTTTAACTAGAATCAGAAAAAAAAAATAAGGGGTACTCTTAAAGGTACGATAAACTTGTTCTGCTGTCGCTTTTTGGTACGGAGCCCTACGGGCGCGAGGTCGACTCGCACTTTTTCGGTTTTTAGGTAGGATCTTTTCTGTATCACCCGTTCCTTCTTCATCTTGCATTCAAAATGCTACATTTGCAGGTCGAGAACCACTTAGATTAACTAATAAAGGCAACTGTGACTACCAATTGTGGTGGGTAACCTTTAAACTAGAGGTCCATCCCATGATTTGAAATACCTATCAAAACTACAGTGTAGGCAGTAGAAATACATAGGTATATATATATTTATTCTCGAAATGCGTTTAATTAAAGTTTGAACGCGGCAATTCTAAGAAAATAAATTATTTAAACAAAGGGATATCTCCCACGAGTTCCTAGGTAGGTAGGTATCAATTCCGGGTGATTCCCGCTGGCCAGGTCACAAACACTGAAGTGACTCATAGGACATTGTTCCAAGTCTTGGTGCAGTTTCATACAATATGCAACGTCCACAACTCCACACAAACGATATAAATAGGCAGTTTTATTCAGCCTTAATAAACGGAAAAATGTACCTAAGCATTGCACAACAGTTAATAATATTATGTAGAGCTGTAACAGGAGTATTATCAACTTTACTTCTTTCTCTTAGCATCAAGTCCCAATCGAATACATCTCAGCTTTGAAATTTGGGGCCCGTATTGATTAGATATTAGGAGAGTGCCAGACCTCTCTTTAAGGACGCCATAGATTTGAATACGTTCTACGATTAATGATCGCCTTGCCCATACCAATACTCGGCAGGTGCACTGCTTGCAGGAATGAGACCCCGAGAGACTGGTGCAATCACCAAGCAGAGTTGTCCGAAACGAGTCTAGTCATTAATAAATGTGTACGTTGTACGCTTGCAGGTGAAAGAGTACGCGAACAAGACGCACCACTACTGCGACATCTTCACGGAGCAGGTGTTGGCGCCGTTGGATGAGCTGGTGTACGTGCGCCTCGACGACACCCGTGCCGAAAAGGTAAGTTTGCACTGAGATATTGTTGCGATAGCTTCGTGTGACACTCTCCCGCATACCTATATGCCTATACCTATCTAGGTCGCATGCTGTGGTCAGTGGTCACCTTCATTTACACAGCTTAGATACCTACGTCGATAGGGTGATGATTAATGCGCACGCATTTTAGTCCTTACCCTGGAATTTAACTTTCGCATTTAGACTACATGTTGTTACGTTGAAAGTCGAAAGAGATTGTAGTGTCTGATGAGGTACAACTTTATGCACAAAGTTCTTCGCTACTGGTGCACGCATCAATCAATCAAAACAGCCTATGCCAATTCATTGCTGGACGTAAGTCACACACTTTATACCTATCTACTAATAATGACTGGCTCTTCCTGTGACCAAAACCATGTCGTTTTCCGGGTGGACGTCCTACTTTACGTTTACCAAGTCACAATCTCCACTCCAGTACTCATTAGCTCCATATATGTATATCATCTGTTCCTCTACAGTTGTGACCAGCGCACTGCCATTTTACCACACTATGTGTAGGGTACTGTCCCATACCATCTGCGCAGGGTAACCTCCCCCTCCCGATGCACTGTTTCAGAACTCGTTTCATTCCTATCTATACCATCGGTTCTTCTATAATCGTGCCCACTGCCACCTATCTACGCCGTACGCGGGGTAAGCTCCTCCTAGCCGGTGCACAGTACCTATGTTAACGTAAACCGTGTGTGTGTCAGGTGTTCATCAACCGCAGCAAGCGGCTGCTGGTGGTGTCGAGCGACGGGCAGCTGGCGCAGTGGCGGTGCGCGCCCACGTTCGAGTCGGCCAACGCGTTCGTGGCGGGCGCGCCGCTCGTCAACAAGGACGGCGAGCTCGTGTCGCTGGTCACCGCGCGCCGCGGCAACCACTACGCCGTCTCCAACTTTGACGTTCGTACCTGTACCTACGCACTTCCCTAGTGTTTTTATTTATATGGTTGTTTGTTGGTAGGTACCACATACCTACCTACCTAATAGGCGGTACGTAAGGTCTATTGCTATGTTGAAATGAATAGGTGCTAGATAGATTTTACTTTATATTATTTCTTTGATAAAACGATTCCTAGGAAGTATAAATTATGTGGTATGTGAGGTTTGATAGTGACGTATGCGGTTACGAATAACATTCGACCGACCACATAAATGCCGAGGATGCAGCTGTTGGAGACGCGCCGCAACGTTAACTTTTTAGCATTTGTGGTGCGAGTGCCCAACTGTTACCTGCATCTCGTCATGGATGAGAACTTCTGGCCACAGGGAGTGGTGTTTCGTCGGTTCCGCGGAACAGTGCCACAAGGACGCACAAAGACTTAGTGCACTAGTGAACCATATACATACTAACATAGTTATAAAATTTTATTTACAAGCATAGCAACAAAGTTGTTATAAATTATATATACTTAAATAGGTTAAGGTATTTATCTATGGGTCTATGCAACCTGAAAATAAAATTTTATTATTATTATTATTATAAAATTGCATTTTAATTAATCTATAAAATTGTTTACATTCCCAGGGTGAGGGCGGCTACTTCGACACGTCGGAGCCGTGGCGAATCCTGAACACTCCACAAGGCAGCAACGTGTACGGTGACAAGACGTTTCCCAACCGCGACTCACTCCGGCAGTACTGTGAGAACCTCCCGCCACTGGAGGTGTCGCCCGGAAGTCCCACCATTCCCGTTCTACACACTGGGAACAGTCCCAGGATCGTATTGCTCGCGCAAAATGGCCGACAGATCTCCCATCAATATTTGCACGGAGTGATTACCAGTGGTGTGGAATATTTGTAGACGTAAAGGTCTCGGTATAGAAACGTATCAGACTGGAAGGAAATGAAGGACCATACAAGACCAATAAAAATAGGTACCTAGCTAATGTCAATGTGATAACTGTTTATAATTATTATGTTCGATGTGTTCCCTTAAAAATATTTCATAGAAAAAGATACCAGTTTTGAGTCTATTACTAGTGTTATTCCCTCAATAGATCCAAAAACACCGCGAGTTTATTCTGTGTAAATAGAAAAAGTATAAAAACGTATCAATAAATTTATGATGCGATCATACTTTTGGTAGGTAACAGTGTAGGTGTAGATTTTGTTTACTTTTTTATGCTTGTAGATATAAGATAGGCATGTAGGTATTATTTATAAATGATTCAATAAAGTATTTTTTATAAAAGTCTAAACTTTTCTTTCCTATTGCATTCCTATTCATGTATAGGTACATCTATAATATAAAAATGAATCGCAAAATGTGTTGGTAAGCGCATAACTTCAGAACGGGTGGACCGATTTCACTAATTCTTTTTTTGTTGTGTAAGGTATTGTCAGGGGACTTAAGGAAGATAAAATATTGTATTCCCACGGGAACGGGAACTACGCGGGTGAAACCGCGTGACGTCCTCTAGTTGAAAATAAATTTTATTGGAAATAAGATTAAGGTGAAGTGGGACTCAAAATACATATTTTGACATATTTCGAACCATTTTTGCAATGGTGTTACCAAGGATTTCACAATTTTTTAAATGGATAATTATTATTAAGTATATTGACTAGGGTTGTCAGCTCTCCAAAACACGATTGAGTAAATTCGGCTCGATAGAAATTTATCCCAAAGTTGCCTCGAATCTGTAAATTTACCTGTGACCGCCTTGACTATAATCAATTTTATTCAGTAGTTATATAATGTACCACTCGATTTTTTTTATTTCCATGTCCCTAATAAGCTACCTCGAGGCCCTAAGCTGTTATTTATTTATTAAAACATATTGTTTGAATATAAAAAAACGTTTTGTTGAGCGGGAGTGCATTTTGCCGCTATCAGCCACCTCACAGCGTCCGCTCAGTCAGCCGACAGGCTTCGTTGAGGACACCCGTATACAACTTTGTCGCGCCCGCTGACGTAATTCGCTGCCGTAGTAACGAAAATGGGTAATAAAAAAAAACAGAAACGAAGTATTCAAGGCTTAAGCTCAAGAGCGTAAAAATATCGCATCTGTTTGGGTAAATTTCTTTGGTGTATTTTATATAAGTTATAGTAACGTTTTCATACTTTCCAATACAAAGTTCGCCTGATGCCACATAACAGATAAGTCCAGAAGATTCACCTATAAATGCGCTCATGTATGTGACGCCCTGACCGAGCTTATAACATGTACATTAAATATATTAATATTTAAGTAAAATCAATGTTATTACGAGTATAATACTAATGACTGATGAATCAGTGGGCCAATTCTCCTAAATTTACAATATAACAGTAGGTATAAACCTTAATTGAGTCTATAATAAATTAAAACTCAAAAAATTGGTATTCTCCTATCCAAAATTACAGATTTCAAAGCACGTATTGCGTATTGTTTATATTCTGGTAGTCTTACTTTACTACTAGTACGTCGTAGTTGATGTAGATAGGTATTGAATTTGAAAGTTGTAAGTATGAGTTTGAATTTTAACCAACAGTGAACTGAAAATAAACAGCTTACAACCCGATACAGTCAATACAACCCTAACTTTGTTTTTAGGCTATAATGTAAAACAGTAATACAATGTTCAATGGATAGTGGTACCTATATGTTAAGCGCTAGAAGATGATTTTGTGAATATATGTTGCTGAAAACCGGGACCAACGGCTCAGAAGCACGGAAAAGCAAAATATTTAGAAGTGCCTGATGATTTAATATAATTTACAAATTATTTAATTATGATATAATTGAAGTCTGTGAAGATGTTTGTGACAAAATCACGTTCCAACGGTTGAGCAGATCTGGCTGTAATTGGTGGCCTATTATAATTATTTTATGCTTTTCCAGACTGCAATATATTCCTGGATATCTATATATATAAATCAATGCCACTTTTCGTTGTAATTTTATAACTCAAGAACGGGCTCACCTATCCAAACCAAATGTTTAGGCTTTGTTCGAACTACACTCGAGAGCAATGAATCCGGGTCACTTAAAGAATCCTAAAAATCTCGGAAACTAAAAATGCTAGGTTAATGCAATAAATTGTATTTAATAGACAATGTAATACTCCTTAAATGAAGGTATTAAAACTTCTTAGTTATTGTAAAGTTATATCATAAAAAAATCAAATTTGAAAAAGGGCCACTTTCGAAGATGGAACTACGAAATTACAGCATTTGGTGTTGCTTTTGTTTGTAATCTGTCATTTATGTGGGTACATAAACCATGTTGATAGTGCTCTATATTCATTAATCAAGCTGAAATTATGTCGCTTACGCCTGAAGAATGCACCAGAATACTTACAATGCTGGAAACCGGCCGGAGTCAGCGCGATACAGCCAGGACTGTCGGTGTGTCGCTGTCAACAGTACAAAGAGTTCTCCGACGTTACGAAGAAACTGGTTCTAACCTACGCAGACCAGGAACGGGCAGAACCAGGTGTACCACAGCACGAGAAGACCGATACTTGGTGAACACCATGCTTCGAAATCGCTTTCTCACAGGAACTGAACTCACCAATCAGTTTCGACGCCTCGGAGGAAGTAACCCAAGTGCATGGACAGTAAGACGTCGGCTTGCTGAATCTAACTTAAAACCCCTTAGACCTGCAAACGGCCCTAAACTGGAGCGTGGGCATCGTATTTCGAGACTAAGGTATGCCCAGAGCCACGTAAATTGGAGTATTGAAGATTGGTCAAAAGTTATGTTCTCCGACGAATCAAAATTTATGCTTTACAAGCACGATGGAAGACACAGAGTGTATCGAAGACCAGGGGAAAGATTCAAGCAAGCATGCATCGAAGAAAAAGTAGCCTACGGTGGTGGGTCTGTACTTGTGTGGGCCGGAATTTCTTCTGAAAGTCGCACAGAGCTGGTGATCATAGAAAACGGCTCTTTAACTAGCGTAAGATATGTGGAAGAAATCCTCAATGATCACGTTGGTCCATTTATGGTCAATTTAGGTGAGGATGCTATATTTATGCATGACAATGCCCGACCTCATACAGGTAGGATTGTGAATGACTACCTTCAAGAGATGAACATTACTCGTATGGAGTGGCCAGCGCGCAGCCCGGATATCAACCCGATCGAGCATGCTTGGGACGAGCTAGGCAGATGCGTAAAACAACGAAACCCTCCCCCAATCACGCTTCGTGAGCTCAAAATTGCTCTCACAGAGGAATGGGAGAATATTCCCCAAAATCGTATAAGGAACTTGGTGTACAGCATGCCAAACCGCGTAAACGCAGTAATGGAAGCACGAGGAGGCAATACGAAGTATTAAAATTCAAGAAAATCGTAATAAAGTTCAAAAATTTCATGTTTCCTATTTTTGTTTTAAGGAGAGATCGGCAGTTTTTTCTTTATGTAATTTTGTGTTAATAAAATGTATGGTGACTCATATTTTTTTTACTTTCATTTAAGGAGTATTACATTGTCTATTAAATACAATTTATTGCATTAACCTATCATTTTTAGTTTCCGAGATTTTTAACATTCTTTAAGTGACCCGGATTCATTGCTCTCGAGTGTATTTAGTAGATGGTTTATGTGAAGTTAGCACAAAATCGGTCGAGCGGTTCTTCATTTATCACGCAAAGGAAGTTGCGCGGGACAGCTAGTCTATACTAATATTATAAAGAGGAAAGATTTGTTTTTTTGTTTGTTTGTTTGTTTGTTTGTTTGTTTGTAACGAATAGGCTCCGGAACTACTGGACCGATTTGAAAAATTCTTTCACTGTTGGAAAGCTACACTCTTTGCGGGTAACATAGGCTATGTTTTATTCCCGTATTCCCACGGGAACGGGAACTACGCGGGTGAAACCGCGTGACGTCAGCTAGTATTATATAATTTAGAAAATAGCATAAAGTCTATTTTATCCCTAGATATGATCCAATGGTAGGTGGGAACGTGAACAGAATTCTACACAGCTGAAGCTGCGGGCAAGAGCTATGCGAAATGAAACGTAGAATGTTTAATTTGGGTAATGGTAATAGTTTGGACAGGACTAAAGCCTTGTCTAGTCTAAATAACTAGTATCAAAATTTATTCCTTTACACCCTTGCATTTATGCATATAGGAATATTCGTTTTTGTATATTCTTCGGTTTCGTATCCAAACGGGACCCTATTACTAAGACTTCGAAGTCCGTTTGTCCATCTGTATCTCATGAACTAGGCAGTTATACATTTCAAAGATGTGATTCTGCTACCGCTGTAACAACTAACAATCTAAATCTATACTAATATTATAAAGAGGACAAATTTGTTTTTTTGTTTGTTTGTTTGTAACGAATAGGCTCCGGAACTACTGGACGAATTTGAAAAATTCTTTCATTGTTGGGAAGCTACACTCTTTGCGGTGAACATAGGCTATATTTTATTTCCGTATTCCCACGGGAACGGGAACTACGCGGGTGAAACCGCGTGACGTCCGCTAGTACTAGATAAAGAATGAATAAGGTTACTCCCATACAACGTAATCGTTTGGCGTTTTTTTTGTTACGAAATCCTTATCAGTGTGCCAGTCCAACTTCAACTTGGCCGTTTTTTACAGTTCCGTATCCAAAGGATAAAATGAGACGAGAGAGAGTAACTTGATGACATCCAGTTAGTTTTGCCTTTTGAAAATGCGAAGAGGCGAACGCGGTCAGGTGTAGAGTAAATAAATGCTGTGGAACAGTACAAGTGGTGGGTATTTAATATGCGCTGCAGGTTCCACCAAGTGCCATCAACCAACAGTATCAATAATCTGTAATAACGCGACCCTATTACTGAGACTTCGCCGTCCGTCTATCTGTCATCTCATGCACCACTGCAATCGCTAGACATTTGAAATTTACGAATACTAAAAACAGAAAAAATATTAAGGAGGGCTCCCAAACAGGTATATTTTTCAGTCTTTTTTGTACAGTACCGTACCATAACACAGTACAGTGAACAGTACAGTAAAGTACCAAAGAAATAAAAACTATGAAGGAGAGGGTCAGCAGATTCTTACTTTTTCATTCAACCTGGCAAAAATCGTCACAGGTAAAAAATAAATTGAAGTACTTCTCAAATATATTATGTTCTATTCTTATACTTTTTACATATCATTTGTAATGACGTATTCAAGGCCTGCACAAAAAACCAGCTTGTTGGGAATTAATGCAAACTGGAATGTCTATTTTGACAGATGCGTAAAACAACGAAACCCTCCCCCAATCACGCTTCGTGAGCTCAAAATTGCTCTCACAGAGGAATGGGAGAATATTCCCCAAAATCGTATAAGGAACTTGGTGTACAGCATGCCAAACCGCGTAAACGCAGTAATGGAAGCACGAGGAGGCAATACGAAGTATTAAAATTCAAGAAAATCGTAATAAAGTTCAAAAATTTCATGTTTCCTATTTTTGTTTTAAGGAGAGATCGGCAGTTTTTTCTTTATGTAATTTTGTGTTAATAAAATGTATGGTGACTCATATTTTTTTTACTTTCATTTAAGGAGTATTACATTGTCTATTAAATACAATTTATTGCATTAACCTATCATTTTTAGTTTCCGAGATTTTTAACATTCTTTAAGTGACCCGGATTCATTGCTCTCGAGTGTATTTAGTAGATGGTTTATGTGAAGTTAGCACAAAATCGGTCGAGCGGTTCTTCATTTATCACGCAAAGGAAGTTGCGCGGGACAGCTAGTCTATACTAATATTATAAAGAGGAAAGATTTGTTTTTTTGTTTGTTTGTTTGTTTGTTTGTTTGTTTGTAACGAATAGGCTCCGGAACTACTGGACCGATTTGAAAAATTCTTTCACTGTTGGAAAGCTACACTCTTTGCGGGTAACATAGGCTATGTTTTATTCCCGTATTCCCACGGGAACGGGAACTACGCGGGTGAAACCGCGTGACGTCAGCTAGTATTATATAATTTAGAAAATAGCATAAAGTCTATTTTATCCCTAGATATGATCCAATGGTAGGTGGGAACGTGAACAGAATTCTACACAGCTGAAGCTGCGGGCAAGAGCTATGCGAAATGAAACGTAGAATGTTTAATTTGGGTAATGGTAATAGTTTGGACAGGACTAAAGCCTTGTCTAGTCTAAATAACTAGTATCAAAATTTATTCCTTTACACCCTTGCATTTATGCATATAGGAATATTCGTTTTTGTATATTCTTCGGTTTCGTATCCAAACGGGACCCTATTACTAAGACTTCGAAGTCCGTTTGTCCATCTGTATCTCATGAACTAGGCAGTTATACATTTCAAAGATGTGATTCTGCTACCGCTGTAACAACTAACAATCTAAATCTATACTAATATTATAAAGAGGACAAATTTGTTTTTTTGTTTGTTTGTTTGTAACGAATAGGCTCCGGAACTACTGGACAAATTTGAAAAATTCTTTCATTGTTGGGAAGCTACACTCTTTGCGGTGAACATAGGCTATATTTTATTTCCGTATTCCCACGGGAACGGGAACTACGCGGGTGAAACCGCGTGACGTCCGCTAGTACTAGATAAAGAATGAATAAGGTTACTCCCATACAACGTAATCGTTTGGCGTTTTTTTTGTTACGAAATCCTTATCAGTGTGCCAGTCCAACTTCAACTTGGCCGTTTTTTACAGTTCCGTATCCAAAGGATAAAATGAGACGAGAGAGAGTAACTTGATGACATCCAGTTAGTTTTGCCTTTTGAAAATGCGAAGAGGCGAACGCGGTCAGGTGTAGAGTAAATAAATGCTGTGGAACAGTACAAGTGGTGGGTATTTAATATGCGCTGCAGGTTCCACCAAGTGCCATCAACCAACAGTATCAATAATCTGTAATAACGCGACCCTATTACTGAGACTTCGCCGTCCGTCTATCTGTCATCTCATGCACCACTGCAATCGCTAGACATTTGAAATTTACGAATACTTAAAACAGAAAAAATATTAAGGAGGGCTCCCAAACAGGTATATTTTTCAGTCTTTTTTGTACAGTACCGTACCATAACACAGTACAGTGAACAGTACAGTAAAGTACCAAAGAAATAAAAACTATGAAGGAGAGGGTCAGCAGATTCTTACTTTTTCATTCAACCTGGCAAAAATCGTCACAGGTAAAAAATAAATTGAAGTACTTCTCAAATATATTATGTTCTATTCTTATACTTTTTACATATCATTTGTAATGACGTATTCAAGGCCTGCACAAAAAACCAGCTTGTTGGGAATTAATGCAAACTGGAATGTCTATTTTGACTGAACTATTATTATGAAAATGAATTTCATTACATGTTAGTGATAAAAATTTCGTCAAAATCAATTACGTAGTTGCTCACGAGTAGCAAATCTAAGAGGTTTATCTAAACAGGGCATATGGTTATGTAAACTTGTACTTCTGTCAATGATTTCAATTGCGTAGTGAACGGGTTAACGCGCGAAAACGTTTCCGACGCACGGAGCGTCCCGAACATCTTGCGTTTGCTTCACCCCCTCCCAATCGCTGGAGACACAATTGCACTTCGCCTTAATAAATAATCGCCGAGGCGTTGTTAGTTCCCCTGTATGTAAAACGCATAGTTAAGTATTATCATAACATATCAGTAGACACAACGTATCGTTGACAGTCGTATCCATCAAATTTTTTGTACTTTATCGCCGCTTAACCAGGCCAAGTAAATTAGCATAATAACAATGTTCATCGCTATTGATACGAATACAAACCATTCCTTGTGAAACAGTCGACGCACCATGTTGTCACATATCATATGTTTCACAATACTTGTTATTCTTCAAATTGATTCACTACCAAATGAACGAAGAGCCATCAAGTTTAATGAAGAACACGTCATTGCAAACACTCCATCTAATTCCAAGTCAATATTATTTGTAGACGGGTTGAATGATAATGAAATTAATCATAATAAGGACCATGATGAAAATTACACTGCTAAAGCTAAGGATGAAGATTCTGCAAAGTATAATAGTATGAAAAGAACTGTGAAAGAAATGAAAAACTTAAAACCAAGTGATATTATAAATGACGATGTAATAAGATACTCTTCACCAGGACTTATTAATGTAGTAGCGAATGATCCTCAAAATAATTGGAGATTAAAACGCGAAGTTGACAATAAAGATGACAATTCTATAATCAATGGTATAGGTTCTGAAGTAGATGCACAGATGATCGTAGGAACGTTTCAAGCAATAATGAGACCTAATAAATTTAGTCCCTAAACAGTGATGCTTCGTCATTGAATCGAAATAAAAGAGGTAAATAAATAAAGTAAAAGAAACGTGTTTGAATTTACTATTGCTAGAACTTGATCAAGTTATGTAAGATTGTGCGGGGCCAAGGTAACTCCTTGTGAGAGTCCTTAGGTATATTTTACCACCAATGTACAAATGAAATGATATAAATTCCATATCACCTACCAGTGGTAAAAATAGTCTCATTTCACCACAAATAAACTTATGATTATATGGGAATAGTCTCGTCCCAATTGACCACTGGTGTGAAATTTGGTGGTCAAATGGTCCCAAGGGCTCTTTAAGTACATTATGCACTTTCTGATAAGCCACTTGTACTTTATTCCACAACTCTAATTACAAATTGATATGACCTCAGGTTATTTTAATTTAAGGTCAGGTTATATTAATCTGTAATTAAAGTTGTGACTTTCATTTCAGGTTTAGCAAAAAGTGCATCACACGTATTACAACAAGTTTCATCAGGTGTCAACAATCAAGAGTATTAAGGATCTTTAAGTATAGTGTTATAGCACTTTATAGGTTTTAAAAATGATAAAAGACAGTTACTAAAAATAGTTCATTTAATTTCCTTAAAGCCTTTAAAACATGATACAATTGGACCTTACACAGTAAGGCGTATAACAAGTAACCTACTAACATAGTAACAGTATCCCTGTAGTAATTGTATATTTGGTAACTATACAGTTTATACAAGACCAATTCTTTTCTATAAGCTGCTCGTTAAATCTTATAGCTACCCTCCTTAATTATTACAATTCTTCTATGGCCATATCACCATATCTAATTATCTAAACATTTTGTTACCTAACCTTCGACAAGGAAACAAGGCTTTCCAAAACACTCTCTTTGCAAAAGGTGCTTGTTTAACTTATAAACACACAAAAATCCTTCGGCTTTTAATCTATTTCATACTTTACTCGTAAGATTTTTGAAAACTTGCCAAGCAGTGCAAGCGAGCTTTGGTTCGCTTGCACTGCTTGTCAAATTCTTCTTGGCACATTCAAATTTATTGTCATCAAAAATTGTGTTACGAAAAGCTATTTATATTCTAAAACTATTGTTCGTGAGATGTGCTTATTATGAGAAGTGGTATTTAACAAGAAGTGCACCAAATGTGACCCGAACATACACAGTAAACGCAAACCAGCAATAAGCAGAAAAGTGCGCCTAAATATACATTTTGCAAAGGTCACAGTATAAAAAACTCCTAATTCTTAACGCATCACGCTCTTTAAACTAGACTTGAACATAAATAACAATCAGGACCATCCCGTTTTCCTTCCAATCATGAATACATAGCATTCAATAAAACAATACATACTATACATAGTAATACATTAACCATGATTTACACAATACGATACAACTACATACTAACCGCGCGGAAATATCTGCGAACCTGGCTTCCCCTCGCGCTTCCCCGCACCTCGCCCCGTATTTACCTATCATCAATCAATACATATAATAAAATCGCAACAGGTCGCTGTCTGTACATTGAAGATATATAAGAAAAAAGTTTATAGGAGGGCTTTTTTACCGCAATAGAACCCAAAACAATGGTTTTTAGAATTTTTGTCTGTTTGTCTGTACGTTTATGCACGCTTATCTCAGCAACCGCTCAACCGATTACGATACGGTTTTCTTTATTACGTTGCAGTATGCTCCACTTAACATTTAGTGTTTGTTTCATGTCAATCGGTTCATAAATAAAAAAGTTATTTCAATCTAAAGATAATGCAGCGTACGAAGTCGCGGGCTACAGCTAGTCTAGTATATACTGGTCTTTTAGGGTGTTGTGCGATCGTGACAAATTGCGTCAAGGTGACATAGCGCGAACGTGACATAATGCGCCGGGAGGGTCAAGCCGCCACTAGCTGGTAGCAGGGTTCCATACCTATCGATTTAACCCCCATGTATGTTCTACGATTTTTTGTAGTTTTCGAGATATAATTTTTTTTCGTTATTTTTTATAATTACGTGTCCACGTGGCTTTCTTCTTTTTGGTTCGACTTTTCTTGGATATTTTTTTATTATTATAATGCCTATTGATTGCAGTATTATGGACAAAATAATCTCCTTCCTAACTTTGATACAAGATGTAAAAATTTTAATCGATAATAAAAAAAAATAGGGAATTATGCAGAACATTATATCTCGAAAACTACAAAAAATCGTAGAACATACATGGGGGTTAAATCGATAGGTATGGAACCCTGCTACCAGCTAGTGGCGGCTTGACACCCTAAAAGAAACACCGTGTATATCCTGCGTGCGATTGAAATGTACTTGTAATCGGCCATTTTCCATTGACTTTGCCAAGGTTCAGCACATTCTCGTTGCGCTCGAATTATACTGTACAGTTTGCATGACGTCATTATGACAGGTTCGCGGATATTTCTGCTGGGCTGTATATTTATATACTTACGTATATCCACAACCACACAAATTAACCGCTATACAAGTGGACTTAAGTACAGTTTATCCGTTCCAGAACCCCTTTTCATACCCAAAAGAACAATATTTTCTTCCCTGAATCAGCTTCAGCCGGATTCAATAACAACTAACTATATGCCAATACAGAGAACTGTCATTTTAGCTACTTAGGTAAATGTTTAAACTGCTCCCCTGAACAATTTGGTATTATCGCATATAGCCAGTGTTATGTAAAATGGTAATCATTTTACATAACACTATAAAATAATGTACGTAGGGCAAACGAGATAAGTATACAGGAAGGTATATATATAAGAATTGTTTTTTTTTTCTTTTACAAATTATCTATACTAATATTATAAAGAGGAAAGATTGTTTGTTTGCACCGAATAGACTCCAAAACTACTGGACCGATTTGAAAAATTCTTTCACTGTTGGGAAGCTAAGTACACTCTTCCTGGGCATAGGCTATATTTTATTCCCGTATCCCCACGGGAACGGGTAAAAGCGTGACGTCCGCTAGTTTTATATATTTTCCTCTCTCTCTCTCCTAAAAACATCAACTCTTATAGAACAGCAAATACATATATTTGTCTCCTTTGCCCAACGTACACTAAGTTGGCAATAAAAGTGTGCATCTGGATTGAGGGCCCAAAAATTCCCAGCCCTTAAAGCAGCAGCAAGCAGGGATAAGTTATATCAAATCAATTAAGTAAAGTCTTATTTTACAATGGAATGTGTAACCTTTTTTGTTTTTATGCTGGTAGCTACAGCAATTTCAGATCCCATTGTTATAGTGGAGAGTGGGGAACTGCTTATTACTAACTATGATGAATGTGACATTATCAATAATGGGATAACATATCATGTTAAATCTGAAATAAATGGGACCAAATGTAGGTTTACTAATGCCATGTTTGGCCTAATAAAATGGAAATGCAATGGTATTTTCAAAGGTGAGACAGTGTCATTTTTTGACTGTGAGTCATGTAATGTATACTGTAGTTATAACCAATACTTGACTAAGTGTAGGGATCCTAGTGCAACCATAATTTTGGGCTTATTACTATCACTTGTGATTTTCATGTTGATAATTGTTATCTGTTTATGTTTCTTTAAAAAACATATACATAATATATATATGAAAATCATATTACACATGGTTATGTCGTCAGATAGGAAAAGGGTCAACAGAATAAGGAAATATAACAAAATGACAGGACAGAATTTGGAGGTAAAGTTTAAAGATATCATATATAAGGATCCAGCATTAATGAACAGGATAAAAGAGGAGAGGATAAGCCTAATTAAAAGTATAAGCCCATTGGATGAAGATCCTACTTATTCTGAAATTGTCTGTGGGAGGTCATCTGATTATCTTAAAATAACTGAGATGCTGAATAGATCAAAAAATAGAGTGGAGATGATGGAAGAAATGACACAAAGAGTCAATAACTCTTCCAGAAGAAGCTCAATTCCTAGAATTTTAGTTACAGGACTAGCAGCATCTATGATTGCCCCGCAACCTATATACTCATGTAGCCAACACCTTTATATTAAAAGTGATGGCAGGGTATGTTATAACACTAAATGTTATGATCTCTCCACTTATTCCATGACCTTAAAGGATGGTGAGATGGCATGTTTTCACGACATAAACAATGAAAAGTTTATGATCAAACTAAATAGTATATATAACCTAGCTAGGTTTAGCTCTTTGTATGATACTAGTACATATGACATTAAAAATGAGATGACGTGGAACTGTCTGGGGTCAGGGAAATGTTGGTATGGAGAAGAATGTGGCAATGGTTATGAGCTAAATGTTCTATCAAGGAATGGAACAAACCCACATGGATATGGTTGTCATATGACATCAGTCAGTTGTCATGGATCTATATGTTCACATGGATCTTCATGTGTGTGGTACAGGTGGGAAATTGTGCCAAGCAGTAAAAGGCATCCAGTATACTCTTTATATTCACAAACATGGGAAACTAGTATAACTGTTGCATACAAAGGGATTACCAAGAACATATTGATAAATACAAACAATCCTAAATATGATTTGAATGACATACTCAGCGGTATTATGGATCATATGTCCATTACAGTGACAGCAATGGATTATGAGAGGATAAATATGAGAGATTCAATCATAGAGAAGGATGGTAAGTATTTTAATGTATTTGCATCTCCTCACAATATGCCAGTAAGAGGCTTGATTGGAGACATTCAATTTGAAAAGAAGGCAGATAAAATAATATTCTATACTAAGACTATAGATTGTAGTACTGATTCTTGTGCTGTAAAGTGTAATATAGAAGGTTCGGCTGTAAGTAGGTTAGAAAATAGGAGCCCTTACCTAATTGATAATGAGCATATAGAAAAGTTAGCAATATATGACAAATATTGGGTCAATTATAAATATAGAGTAACAGGGCATGCAACAATAACATTTGGGAATGTTGAACTAAAAGAGTTAATAGTTGAAAAGCCTCATTGTGTGTTAGGAATTGCTATGTCTTATGCTTGTGAAGCCTGCTTAGAGCAGCCCACTGCCACAATAGTATCAAAGGAGGTTTCTACAGAGGGCTCATTACAATATGAGAGCAACTGTACATTTGATGTGTCTACCTTATCTTGCAATATAGAGATGTACGAGATTAAACAAATCAGTAAGAATAAATATTGCAATATATATATTCCATTATTAAACCAGGCTCTATCTGTCATTTTTGAATATGAATATAGAGGCAAACTTACTGATATGAAAGTACTAAGAGCAGAGACATCTACTGACATACTTGCTGGTGTTTTAAGAGATAGCAATTTCCTATACACCTTAATGTCATCATACAAAAATTAAATCTTCGCAAAACAAAATAAGATTTACAGGGACGTTAGTTAAAAGTTTCTTAAACTTAGGGCACTATGCCAAAAATTTCTTAAACACGAAATAAAGCTTTTATGATGAAATAACTTGGGCCCTCAATCCAGATTGGAGGTAAAGTTTAAAGATATCATATATAAGGATCCAGCATTAATGAACAGGATAAAAGAGGAGAGGATAAGCCTAATTAAAAGTATAAGCCCATTGGATGAAGATCCTACTTATTCTGAAATTGTCTGTGGGAGGTCATCTGATTATCTTAAAATAACTGAGATGCTGAATAGATCAAAAAATAGAGTGGAGATGATGGAAGAAATGACACAAAGAGTCAATAACTCTTCCAGAAGAAGCTCAATTCCTAGAATTTTAGTTACAGGACTAGCAGCATCTATGATTGCCCCGCAACCTATATACTCATGTAGCCAACACCTTTATATTAAAAGTGATGGCAGGGTATGTTATAACACTAAATGTTATGATCTCTCCACTTATTCCATGACCTTAAAGGATGGTGAGATGGCATGTTTTCACGACATAAACAATGAAAAGTTTATGATCAAACTAAATAGTATATATAACCTAGCTAGGTTTAGCTCTTTGTATGATACTAGTACATATGACATTAAAAATGAGATGACGTGGAACTGTCTGGGGTCAGGGAAATGTTGGTATGGAGAAGAATGTGGCAATGGTTATGAGCTAAATGTTCTATCAAGGAATGGAACAAACCCACATGGATATGGTTGTCATATGACATCAGTCAGTTGTCATGGATCTATATGTTCACATGGATCTTCATGTGTGTGGTACAGGTGGGAAATTGTGCCAAGCAGTAAAAGGCATCCAGTATACTCTTTATATTCACAAACATGGGAAACTAGTATAACTGTTGCATACAAAGGGATTACCAAGAACATATTGATAAATACAAACAATCCTAAATATGATTTGAATGACATACTCAGCGGTATTATGGATCATATGTCCATTACAGTGACAGCAATGGATTATGAGAGGATAAATATGAGAGATTCAATCATAGAGAAGGATGGTAAGTATTTTAATGTATTTGCATCTCCTCACAATATGCCAGTAAGAGGCTTGATTGGAGACATTCAATTTGAAAAGAAGGCAGATAAAATAATATTCTATACTAAGACTATAGATTGTAGTACTGATTCTTGTGCTGTAAAGTGTAATATAGAAGGTTCGGCTGTAAGTAGGTTAGAAAGTAGGAGCCCTTACCTAATTGATAATGAGCATATAGAAAAGTTAGCAATATATGACAAATATTGGGTCAATTATAAATATAGAGTAACAGGGCATGCAACAATAACATTTGGGAATGTTGAACTAAAAGAGTTAATAGTTGAAAAGCCTCATTGTGTGTTAGGAATTGCTATGTCTTATGCTTGTGAAGCCTGCTTAGAGCAGCCCACTGCCACAATAGTATCAAAGGAGGTTTCTACAGAGGGCTCATTACAATATGAGAGCAACTGTACATTTGATGTGTCTACCTTATCTTGCAATATAGAGATGTACGAGATTAAACAAATCAGTAAGAATAAATATTGCAATATATATATTCCATTATTAAACCAGGCTCTATCTGTCATTTTTGAATATGAATATAGAGGCAAACTTACTGATATGAAAGTACTAAGAGCAGAGACATCTACTGACATACTTGCTGGTGTTTTAAGAGATAGCAATTTCCTATACACCTTAATGTCATCATACAAAAATTAAATCTTCGCAAAACAAAATAAGATTTACAGGGACGTTAGTTAAAAGTTTCTTAAACTTAGGGCACTATGCCAAAAATTTCTTAAACACGAAATAAAGCTTTTATGATGAAATAACTTGGGCCCTCAATCCAGATTGGAGGTAAAGTTTAAAGATATCATATATAAGGATCCAGCATTAATGAACAGGATAAAAGAGGAGAGGATAAGCCTAATTAAAAGTATAAGCCCATTGGATGAAGATCCTACTTATTCTGAAATTGTCTGTGGGAGGTCATCTGATTATCTTAAAATAACTGAGATGCTGAATAGATCAAAAAATAGAGTGGAGATGATGGAAGAAATGACACAAAGAGTCAATAACTCTTCCAGAAGAAGCTCAATTCCTAGAATTTTAGTTACAGGACTAGCAGCATCTATGATTGCCCCGCAACCTATATACTCATGTAGCCAACACCTTTATATTAAAAGTGATGGCAGGGTATGTTATAACACTAAATGTTATGATCTCTCCACTTATTCCATGACCTTAAAGGATGGTGAGATGGCATGTTTTCACGACATAAACAATGAAAAGTTTATGATCAAACTAAATAGTATATATAACCTAGCTAGGTTTAGCTCTTTGTATGATACTAGTACATATGACATTAAAAATGAGATGACGTGGAACTGTCTGGGGTCAGGGAAATGTTGGTATGGAGAAGAATGTGGCAATGGTTATGAGCTAAATGTTCTATCAAGGAATGGAACAAACCCACATGGATATGGTTGTCATATGACATCAGTCAGTTGTCATGGATCTATATGTTCACATGGATCTTCATGTGTGTGGTACAGGTGGGAAATTGTGCCAAGCAGTAAAAGGCATCCAGTATACTCTTTATATTCACAAACATGGGAAACTAGTATAACTGTTGCATACAAAGGGATTACCAAGAACATATTGATAAATACAAACAATCCTAAATATGATTTGAATGACATACTCAGCGGTATTATGGATCATATGTCCATTACAGTGACAGCAATGGATTATGAGAGGATAAATATGAGAGATTCAATCATAGAGAAGGATGGTAAGTATTTTAATGTATTTGCATCTCCTCACAATATGCCAGTAAGAGGCTTGATTGGAGACATTCAATTTGAAAAGAAGGCAGATAAAATAATATTCTATACTAAGACTATAGATTGTAGTACTGATTCTTGTGCTGTAAAGTGTAATATAGAAGGTTCGGCTGTAAGTAGGTTAGAAAATAGGAGCCCTTACCTAATTGATAATGAGCATATAGAAAAGTTAGCAATATATGACAAATATTGGGTCAATTATAAATATAGAGTAACAGGGCATGCAACAATAACATTTGGGAATGTTGAACTAAAAGAGTTAATAGTTGAAAAGCCTCATTGTGTGTTAGGAATTGCTATGTCTTATGCTTGTGAAGCCTGCTTAGAGCAGCCCACTGCCACAATAGTATCAAAGGAGGTTTCTACAGAGGGCTCATTACAATATGAGAGCAACTGTACATTTGATGTGTCTACCTTATCTTGCAATATAGAGATGTACGAGATTAAACAAATCAGTAAGAATAAATATTGCAATATATATATTCCATTATTAAACCAGGCTCTATCTGTCATTTTTGAATATGAATATAGAGGCAAACTTACTGATATGAAAGTACTAAGAGCAGAGACATCTACTGACATACTTGCTGGTGTTTTAAGAGATAGCAATTTCCTATACACCTTAATGTCATCATACAAAAATTAAATCTTCGCAAAACAAAATAAGATTTACAGGGACGTTAGTTAAAAGTTTCTTAAACTTAGGGCACTATGCCAAAAATTTCTTAAACACGAAATAAAGCTTTTATGATGAAATAACTTGGGCCCTCAATCCAGATTGGAGGTAAAGTTTAAAGATATCATATATAAGGATCCAGCATTAATGAACAGGATAAAAGAGGAGAGGATAAGCCTAATTAAAAGTATAAGCCCATTGGATGAAGATCCTACTTATTCTGAAATTGTCTGTGGGAGGTCATCTGATTATCTTAAAATAACTGAGATGCTGAATAGATCAAAAAATAGAGTGGAGATGATGGAAGAAATGACACAAAGAGTCAATAACTCTTCCAGAAGAAGCTCAATTCCTAGAATTTTAGTTACAGGACTAGCAGCATCTATGATTGCCCCGCAACCTATATACTCATGTAGCCAACACCTTTATATTAAAAGTGATGGCAGGGTATGTTATAACACTAAATGTTATGATCTCTCCACTTATTCCATGACCTTAAAGGATGGTGAGATGGCATGTTTTCACGACATAAACAATGAAAAGTTTATGATCAAACTAAATAGTATATATAACCTAGCTAGGTTTAGCTCTTTGTATGATACTAGTACATATGACATTAAAAATGAGATGACGTGGAACTGTCTGGGGTCAGGGAAATGTTGGTATGGAGAAGAATGTGGCAATGGTTATGAGCTAAATGTTCTATCAAGGAATGGAACAAACCCACATGGATATGGTTGTCATATGACATCAGTCAGTTGTCATGGATCTATATGTTCACATGGATCTTCATGTGTGTGGTACAGGTGGGAAATTGTGCCAAGCAGTAAAAGGCATCCAGTATACTCTTTATATTCACAAACATGGGAAACTAGTATAACTGTTGCATACAAAGGGATTACCAAGAACATATTGATAAATACAAACAATCCTAAATATGATTTGAATGACATACTCAGCGGTATTATGGATCATATGTCCATTACAGTGACAGCAATGGATTATGAGAGGATAAATATGAGAGATTCAATCATAGAGAAGGATGGTAAGTATTTTAATGTATTTGCATCTCCTCACAATATGCCAGTAAGAGGCTTGATTGGAGACATTCAATTTGAAAAGAAGGCAGATAAAATAATATTCTATACTAAGACTATAGATTGTAGTACTGATTCTTGTGCTGTAAAGTGTAATATAGAAGGTTCGGCTGTAAGTAGGTTAGAAAATAGGAGCCCTTACCTAATTGATAATGAGCATATAGAAAAGTTAGCAATATATGACAAATATTGGGTCAATTATAAATATAGAGTAACAGGGCATGCAACAATAACATTTGGGAATGTTGAACTAAAAGAGTTAATAGTTGAAAAGCCTCATTGTGTGTTAGGAATTGCTATGTCTTATGCTTGTGAAGCCTGCTTAGAGCAGCCCACTGCCACAATAGTATCAAAGGAGGTTTCTACAGAGGGCTCATTACAATATGAGAGCAACTGTACATTTGATGTGTCTACCTTATCTTGCAATATAGAGATGTACGAGATTAAACAAATCAGTAAGAATAAATATTGCAATATATATATTCCATTATTAAACCAGGCTCTATCTGTCATTTTTGAATATGAATATAGAGGCAAACTTACTGATATGAAAGTACTAAGAGCAGAGACATCTACTGACATACTTGCTGGTGTTTTAAGAGATAGCAATTTCCTATACACCTTAATGTCATCATACAAAAATTAAATCTTCGCAAAACAAAATAAGATTTACAGGGACGTTAGTTAAAAGTTTCTTAAACTTAGGGCACTATGCCAAAAATTTCTTAAACACGAAATAAAGCTTTTATGATGAAATAACTTGGGCCCTCAATCCAGATTGGAGGTAAAGTTTAAAGATATCATATATAAGGATCCAGCATTAATGAACAGGATAAAAGAGGAGAGGATAAGCCTAATTAAAAGTATAAGCCCATTGGATGAAGATCCTACTTATTCTGAAATTGTCTGTGGGAGGTCATCTGATTATCTTAAAATAACTGAGATGCTGAATAGATCAAAAAATAGAGTGGAGATGATGGAAGAAATGACACAAAGAGTCAATAACTCTTCCAGAAGAAGCTCAATTCCTAGAATTTTAGTTACAGGACTAGCAGCATCTATGATTGCCCCGCAACCTATATACTCATGTAGCCAACACCTTTATATTAAAAGTGATGGCAGGGTATGTTATAACACTAAATGTTATGATCTCTCCACTTATTCCATGACCTTAAAGGATGGTGAGATGGCATGTTTTCACGACATAAACAATGAAAAGTTTATGATCAAACTAAATAGTATATATAACCTAGCTAGGTTTAGCTCTTTGTATGATACTAGTACATATGACATTAAAAATGAGATGACGTGGAACTGTCTGGGGTCAGGGAAATGTTGGTATGGAGAAGAATGTGGCAATGGTTATGAGCTAAATGTTCTATCAAGGAATGGAACAAACCCACATGGATATGGTTGTCATATGACATCAGTCAGTTGTCATGGATCTATATGTTCACATGGATCTTCATGTGTGTGGTACAGGTGGGAAATTGTGCCAAGCAGTAAAAGGCATCCAGTATACTCTTTATATTCACAAACATGGGAAACTAGTATAACTGTTGCATACAAAGGGATTACCAAGAACATATTGATAAATACAAACAATCCTAAATATGATTTGAATGACATACTCAGCGGTATTATGGATCATATGTCCATTACAGTGACAGCAATGGATTATGAGAGGATAAATATGAGAGATTCAATCATAGAGAAGGATGGTAAGTATTTTAATGTATTTGCATCTCCTCACAATATGCCAGTAAGAGGCTTGATTGGAGACATTCAATTTGAAAAGAAGGCAGATAAAATAATATTCTATACTAAGACTATAGATTGTAGTACTGATTCTTGTGCTGTAAAGTGTAATATAGAAGGTTCGGCTGTAAGTAGGTTAGAAAATAGGAGCCCTTACCTAATTGATAATGAGCATATAGAAAAGTTAGCAATATATGACAAATATTGGGTCAATTATAAATATAGAGTAACAGGGCATGCAACAATAACATTTGGGAATGTTGAACTAAAAGAGTTAATAGTTGAAAAGCCTCATTGTGTGTTAGGAATTGCTATGTCTTATGCTTGTGAAGCCTGCTTAGAGCAGCCCACTGCCACAATAGTATCAAAGGAGGTTTCTACAGAGGGCTCATTACAATATGAGAGCAACTGTACATTTGATGTGTCTACCTTATCTTGCAATATAGAGATGTACGAGATTAAACAAATCAGTAAGAATAAATATTGCAATATATATATTCCATTATTAAACCAGGCTCTATCTGTCATTTTTGAATATGAATATAGAGGCAAACTTACTGATATGAAAGTACTAAGAGCAGAGACATCTACTGACATACTTGCTGGTGTTTTAAGAGATAGCAATTTCCTATACACCTTAATGTCATCATACAAAAATTAAATCTTCGCAAAACAAAATAAGATTTACAGGGACGTTAGTTAAAAGTTTCTTAAACTTAGGGCACTATGCCAAAAATTTCTTAAACACGAAATAAAGCTTTTATGATGAAATAACTTGGGCCCTCAATCCAGATTGGAGGTAAAGTTTAAAGATATCATATATAAGGATCCAGCATTAATGAACAGGATAAAAGAGGAGAGGATAAGCCTAATTAAAAGTATAAGCCCATTGGATGAAGATCCTACTTATTCTGAAATTGTCTGTGGGAGGTCATCTGATTATCTTAAAATAACTGAGATGCTGAATAGATCAAAAAATAGAGTGGAGATGATGGAAGAAATGACACAAAGAGTCAATAACTCTTCCAGAAGAAGCTCAATTCCTAGAATTTTAGTTACAGGACTAGCAGCATCTATGATTGCCCCGCAACCTATATACTCATGTAGCCAACACCTTTATATTAAAAGTGATGGCAGGGTATGTTATAACACTAAATGTTATGATCTCTCCACTTATTCCATGACCTTAAAGGATGGTGAGATGGCATGTTTTCACGACATAAACAATGAAAAGTTTATGATCAAACTAAATAGTATATATAACCTAGCTAGGTTTAGCTCTTTGTATGATACTAGTACATATGACATTAAAAATGAGATGACGTGGAACTGTCTGGGGTCAGGGAAATGTTGGTATGGAGAAGAATGTGGCAATGGTTATGAGCTAAATGTTCTATCAAGGAATGGAACAAACCCACATGGATATGGTTGTCATATGACATCAGTCAGTTGTCATGGATCTATATGTTCACATGGATCTTCATGTGTGTGGTACAGGTGGGAAATTGTGCCAAGCAGTAAAAGGCATCCAGTATACTCTTTATATTCACAAACATGGGAAACTAGTATAACTGTTGCATACAAAGGGATTACCAAGAACATATTGATAAATACAAACAATCCTAAATATGATTTGAATGACATACTCAGCGGTATTATGGATCATATGTCCATTACAGTGACAGCAATGGATTATGAGAGGATAAATATGAGAGATTCAATCATAGAGAAGGATGGTAAGTATTTTAATGTATTTGCATCTCCTCACAATATGCCAGTAAGAGGCTTGATTGGAGACATTCAATTTGAAAAGAAGGCAGATAAAATAATATTCTATACTAAGACTATAGATTGTAGTACTGATTCTTGTGCTGTAAAGTGTAATATAGAAGGTTCGGCTGTAAGTAGGTAAGAAAATAGGAGCCCTTACCTAATTGATAATGAGCATATAGAAAAGTTAGCAATATATGACAAATATTGGGTCAATTATAAATATAGAGTAACAGGGCATGCAACAATAACATTTGGGAATGTTGAACTAAAAGAGTTAATAGTTGAAAAGCCTCATTGTGTGTTAGGAATTGCTATGTCTTATGCTTGTGAAGCCTGCTTAGAGCAGCCCACTGCCACAATAGTATCAAAGGAGGTTTCTACAGAGGGCTCATTACAATATGAGAGCAACTGTACATTTGATGTGTCTACCTTATCTTGCAATATAGAGATGTACGAGATTAAACAAATCAGTAAGAATAAATATTGCAATATATATATTCCATTATTAAACCAGGCTCTATCTGTCATTTTTGAATATGAATATAGAGGCAAACTTACTGATATGAAAGTACTAAGAGCAGAGACATCTACTGACATACTTGCTGGTGTTTTAAGAGATAGCAATTTCCTATACACCTTAATGTCATCATACAAAAATTAAATCTTCGCAAAACAAAATAAGATTTACAGGGACGTTAGTTAAAAGTTTCTTAAACTTAGGGCACTATGCCAAAAATTTCTTAAACACGAAATAAAGCTTTTATGATGAAATAACTTGGGCCCTCAATCCAGATGCCTGCATTAAGTGGCATAGTCTGATTCTCAGAAAGTAATACCTCTGGGCTGATAATTTTTATTTAAGGAGTTACTTAAGAATTTCTTAGAACTTTTAAGAAATTCCCAAATATGTAGAATACGATATTACAGAGTTATTGCGGTATATCTTGGGCCCTCAGTTCATTAATGTTTGTACTGAGGAATCATCAAAATATGGGTTTGTCTAAAGAGATACTTAAATACGACTGTAATATATTTTACTTAACCGCGTCTATAAATTCCTTAAAAAGAAATAATGACAAAAAAGTAAATAGTTAAAATTTAAATTGGTAATTGAATTTTCCTAAAATGTCTGAACTGAGGGCCCAATATTTTCGGCAGTATTGACTAGGATACGGCTTCTACACTCCCACACATCAGGGTAAGTACTTTAAGAAATTTTTAATTAAAATCTAACAAAGCGTTTATTCTTCTAAATGTCATACTTTTAGAGAAAAATTGATTTTTCAATTTTTTGAAGGAGAAAATACTGTAGGGTAGATATGATTTTGTTACTTTTTGAGACTAATCAGCATCTCCCCTAATACAAGGTTATTATTGCTTGAACCGTCAAAAGCGATGTTTTGTGTGGTGCAATCAGTTTGATGATTTGAGTTTGATATTGTCATATATAGCACAGGGTGGAAACTCCATACAAAAATGTTCGTTCGCATTCACGTAACGTGAATGCTTAAATCAAGCTTCAATGTGTGTGTGAGTATTCTAGGGTCACTAGCTTTTTTTTTTTTTTACGTGAGGGAAAATCCTCATGGATGTTATGCCGGAATCCTACCGACTAAAAAACCTCACGTAACGCCCAACAGCCTATGGTTGTGAGCCCAGGGTAAGCCCTCAGAAGGATGTCCCAAGACTCCAAGACTCCCAACAGACCTACAGCCGCCTCTGCAGCCTCGCCCAGGGGGTGGTTCGGGTGCTATCCCGCGTCTTTGGGGGGGTTTCGGGTGTGATCCCGCTTCTAAGGGGGGGACGTGCGTGAGTTCCTCACGTCATGCTGCCGTCATGGGCCTGCTTCTGTAAGGACGGTGAGCGACCCTCTCACCGTCCTCAGACCCCCGGTCATGGAGGCCGATAGTCCTCGGCGAAGACACGTCGGCGGCGCGCAGGCCGCAGACTGCGGAGCTCTTTCACGAGCATGACCTGCTCGCAGAAAGAGGCGGCGCAGTCCCACTTACTCCCGCTGGAGAGCATGGCTCGCACCATGGTCTCGAGCGAGAGAGTGTCCACGTCCAGACACACTACAACGACCTGGCGCTGTTGCTCCCATGCTGTGCACTCCACCAGCGTATGGAGCGCTGAGGGTCACTAGCTATGGAAACAAAATAATAAGGAACAGAACGTAATCTCATGTATGTAGGTACTTTTTTTTCAAACCTACCCTCGGAAGCATACTCGCGCACAAACCAGAATACTTTTGAATAGGTAATGAAAAAAATACCAAATTGATTTTTTTGATTGACTTCCTCTGTGGCGCAGTCGGTAGTGATACCGCCTGCGGCGCTGGAGGTTGTGGGTTCGATTCCCACCGGAGACAAATCTTTGTGTGACCTATAAATGTTTGTCTCAAGAGTCTGGGTGTTTCTATGTATAATATGTAAGTATGTATTTAAAAAAAAAGTATATAAGTATTAATATCCGTGGTCTGATACCCATAACACAAGCAGGTTATTCCTAGCTTACTTTGGGATCAGATAGCGTTGTGTGTAATGTCCGTGAATATTTATTTATTTATTTACTAGCGGACGTCACGCGGTTTCACCCGCGCAGTTCCCGTTCCCGTGGGAACTACTACAATATTTTTTCTTCCATAAGAACCTTCTCCTGACAATACCTTACAAAAAAGAATTAGTGAAATCGGTCCACCCGTTCTGATTATAATTGATTACATAGAGAGTAATATTAATTTCTTTATTAGTTATTTATTATAGAAATAGCTACATAATAAACTCATAAAGAATTTTTTGACATTGTACTTTATCCATGTTCGCTGTATCATGGTATCTCTGGGGCAATGTTACCACAGATTATATAATAGATATATTCTAAAATGTTACGGGAACAAATTTATTTTTCATCAAACCTATACGTATGGGGTATCTATAGATCGGTCTTGAAAAATGCTATTGAGGTTCCTAACATCATTTTTTTCTAAAGTGAATAGTTTGCGCAAGAGACACTTCCAAACTGGAAAAATGTGTGACCCTAAGAGAATGATAAATATAAAAAAAATATTAATAAATATTCTCACTGTAGCATCGCAATAGGTATACCTATTTTGAAAATCTTTATAAAAAAATATCTAGTTTCGTTAAGTTAAGCGATATTAATAACATAAATATCAGACATAAAAACAGCCTTGCTGGTCATCAATGTAGACTGAGTCACTCGGTCAGTAATTCTTCCTACCTGTATACTCTAACTGTATTTGTTTTTTTACAACTGGCTTCTAAATGCAATAAAAAGTATGCCCTTAACTAAGTTCAAAAAGTGCATAAAAAGTAAACTATACTGCAAGGGCTACTATACAATTGACGATTATTTGCTTGACAAGGAAGCCTGGAAATGATCTGCTTGCTCTACAGCATTCATGCAACAATAGTTTGTGATTTTTAGTTGTAAATAGAGAATAAAAAGAAATGCCCGCCGAGTTTCTTGCCAGTTCTTCTTAAGCGGGCCAGCTTCTGAACTGGTACTCACTGGATACTTTGATTTATATTCGTGGATGTGTCCACCTGCGCTTTACAAAATACTACAAGAACACATCGAATACTTTTGTATTTCAATTAGTAATTTGAATGGAATTTATGGTCACCCTACAGAATATTCTCCTACAAAAAATTAAAAGTCAAATTTCTCTTAAAGTATGACATTTAGAAGAATAAACGCTTTGTTAAATTTTAATTAAAAATTTCTTAAAGTACTTACCCTGATGTGTGGGAGTGTAGAAGCCGTATCCTAGTCAATACTGCCGAAAATATTGGGCCCTCAGTTCAGACATTTTAGGAAAATTCAATTACCAATTTAAATTTTAACTATTTACTTTTTTGTCATTATTTCTTTTTAAGGAATTTATAGACGCGGTTAAGTAAAATATATTACAGTCGTATTTAAGTATCTCTTTAGACAAACCCATATTTTGATGATTCCTCAGTACAAACATTAATGAACTGAGGGCCCAAGATATACCGCAATAACTCTGTAATATCGTATTCTACATATTTGGGAATTTCTTAAAAGTTCTAAGAAATTCTTAAGTAACTCCTTAAATAAAAATTATCAGCCCAGAGGTAGTACTTTCTGAGAATCAGACTATGCCACTTAATGCAGGCATCTGGATTGAGGGCCCAAGTTATTTCATCATAAAAGCTTTATTTCGTGTTTAAGAAATTTTTGGCATAGTGCCCTAAGTTTAAGAAACTTTTAACTAACGTCCCTGTAAATCTTATTTTGTTTTGCGAAGATTTAATTTTTGGGCCCTCAATCCAGATGCACACCAATAAAACTATGACTATTTAACCGTCGATATACAAATAAATATCCGATGCAGAGTGTCAGTCTTTAAACAGTGTCTAGTGCGAATTTTAGCGAGCGGCTATTGTGCCTCACGGTGAGCGCGTATACCGACGTGAATGAGTATGGGGTGGCATCTACAGCTGATACAGACAAGCTCATGTTATTTCGCTCTACCGTGAGTCACGATAGGCGTTCGGTATAAGTCGCACTTGACATTCAGGGCCCCAAGGCGGCTAATTCAGTTGTGTCAGAACTTATTCAAATTTGTACCGTCGACTATGAAATTATTGATATTGAACTACAATTTATTACGATTTTTTAAACCATTAAAGCGGCAAACAAGCTGACAGTCCGCATGAAAGTTTTCCCCGTATTTCTATAGACGTTACAAACACCAGAGACGCTACATTCGCGCTGTCGACCCTGCAATACCTTTTGACACTTCTCTTAAAGAACCCAATACTGGCGTTTGGATAAACGCAGACAGGGAGATCATTGCACAATCTAAGCGTGCGCGGAAGAAAGTCCCTATCGCAACTAACCGTGCTCAAACGCTCCGGACGAAGTGTGTGAGGATGAACTTACTGTTTGTGGCGAGTGGTGCGATGATAGAACGTAGCCGTGGGATGTCCACGACTATCCGATCAAACAATTTAGAGCACAAACCATTGTAAGTACAGGTGGTAAAATGTTAAAACTATGCGTGTATTCTGTTCTAACACAATTGCAATAGCGGCCTTGAGTCCCAGGAATGAAGTGTTTCCCCTAAATCGTCGTCTAGTCAATGTACAGTCGCACGAGGTCTGCCTCGCGGGCGGGACAGCGCGACACGGGACAGTGGGACGTGCTGCGCACGTGCCGCGATATGCACGTGTAGCAGAATATGTAGCTGCGGGGAAACGGCGCTTGTCAATAACAATACACACATTTCATCTCAAATTCGTCTATATGAAAATTAATTCTTGAAGAGTAAAATCTATTCTCAAATCACCAAACAATACATACATACATATAGTCACGCCTTTATCCCCGAAAGGGTAGGCAGAGGCAAATTATATGCCAACATTTTATCTTCTCTTTTAAAATTAGTCCCACGTAATACGTGGTGAGCTGTATTGACGTGTTGAGATGGTCAGGCGCAGGTTGTGGTTGCCTGCTTTTGAAAATTTTAAAGCCGCCTAAAAAGGCCTTTAACTTGGCTTAACGACTGCCATTTTACGTGACTTAACAACCGGGACCAGCGGCTTAACGTGCCTTCCGAAGCACGGAAACTCTCAAATAAATGTCACAAAGTGGTCACTCAACCAAGAACTGACCATAGTGAAAGTTGCTTACTGCAGTGATCGTTTACAGAACACTGAGTCCGCGGGACGATTAGCGCACGAAAACAATGAATCACTCAAATCAGCCTATAGCAGTCCACTGCTGGACGTACCCTCTCCCAAATCTCGCCACAACACACAGTCTTGCGCCTTCCGCATCCACGCAGTCGCTGCGACCTTCTTCAGGTCGTCGGTCCATCTGGCGGGTGGCCGTCCTACCCCACGTGTACCAAGCCGCGGTCTTCACTGCAGAACTCGTTTGCTCCACCGACCATCGGTATTCCTACAGATATGGCCAGACCACTACCACTTCAAAATGCTTACACTGCGAGCTATGTCGACCACTCTGATATGATTCATAACTAGGAAATTGTAAAATGAAGCCAAAAACAGACAGTTTGTGTTATAATGGAGAAGATAGATAAAGAGCGAGAACCTTCTTTAACCGTTGACTGCCCCGGTGGTCTAGAAGTCGAAATGTGAGACTGCGGATCACTAGGTCGTGGGTTCGATCCCACCGGAGGCAAAAATTTGTGTGATCCATAAATGTTTGTCTCGAGAGTCTGGGTGTTTCTATGTATGATAAGTATGTATTTAAAGTATGTATATATGTATTGATATCCGTGGTCTGCTACCCATAACACAAGCAGGTTATTCCTAGCTTTCTTTGGGATCAGATAGCTTTGTGTGAAAATGTCCGTGAAAATAAAAGAGCGACTCACCCGGACACGGGCAGCACGGTGGGTATCCGCCACGACTGCAGGCACAGCGGACACTTGTTGCGCCAGCGGGCTGCACGCTCCTCACCCTCCCCCCCGCGCTGACGAACAGACACGACCAATTATTCATCAGATTTGGATGTTAACACGAAAGATTTGGCTAAATCAGAGAAAAGCTCGTAAGATGCTTGCTCCTATAGCCTGTAAGATATAGCTTGATCTCTGCGACAATTGTATTAACGATATAATGTATTTATTCATGGATTGGACCTGTCGGCGCACCTCGCCTCCCAACAGCTGACCGCAGGGAGCGGGGCTGAGGCGGGGGGCGCAGCCAGCGGCGCCGCCCTTCACTTCGCTCCACGACACGCTCGCCTGAGGGCGGTTGTTAATTTGAATTTATGGCATTAAAGCCCATGTAATATACAGTCCACAAATAGTTTTATTCCGAAGTTACCTAAAGGCCGCTGGAGGACCTCTGTGCCCTCACTGTCTGGGTTACATCCACAAACGTGGTTAGATAGCTGAGCGCTCTCGAGCAGATCTTTTGCACCCTGACTCAATGTTCTATAAGACATCATTTTTTTGCTATGGCTGGTTGCAGGATGGATGACCGCTTTGTAGATGTGTTTGCATGCTACGGAAGGTACGACAATCCATCGTTCCCCGTCGATAAAAATTTCAATAGCAGGTAGTCACAACCCGCGACTGTTTTCTTTTGAAGTAAAACTTCTTTAGGCGCGACTAGGCAGTAACATAGATTTTTTTCTGACGGAAGCAACGCTTACTATTTTATAAATGAATGATATTAATATAACATTTGATGCCGTCAATGACAAAGAAGTTTTACTTCAATCGCGCGTAAAGGTTACATGCACACACTTTTTTTTCAGACTAGATATTTCACTAAGACACTAACCGAAAAAGGGTTTAGGCGTACAATGTCAGAAACGCAAAATGACAGATTCGCAAAATGACAGAATCGCAATATGACAGATTCGCAAAATGCCAGCGGGCCTAAAAAGGCAACATAGCGCGTTTCATTCATATCAGATTCATTTGCAGAGTTGCACAAGAAATGCTTTAGAGATAACATTAAAAAATGAATCTTTGCAATTCTCCCAACATATTTGAAATCGATGTTGCTGCTCTAAAAAAATACAGGGAACCGCCGAATTGTAAAAGTATTTTGCCAGTATTACTACGTAAAACGATAGTTTTTATATATAGTTTAACTATATACCGTGATTTTCATCTATAGAATACTAGCTGACCCGCGCAACTTCGTTTGCGTGATAAATGAAGAACCGCTCGACCGATTTTGTGCAAACTTCACATAAACCATCTACCTACTAAATAGTCCGAACAAAGCCTAAACATTTGGTTTGGATAGGTGAGCCCGTTCTTGAGTTATAAAATTACAACGAAAAGTGGCATTGATTTTTATATATATAGATAAAATAAGTAAAAATGAAGCATTAAATTACATAATTAATGCACTTTATTTTTTATTGTGGACGCTCGTAATTTACGCCAGACATTATTGCATCTGTCATAGGTGTCATGTCATTGTCAATTTGATCAATATTGTAGCTAGAAAAAAAAGAACATTCCTACTACCATTTAGGTTCCTTGCCTACTACATACATGTATTGTTTCAAAGAGATATTATTGTTGGTTTCTGTGACCTAGGCATCAGTTTCAAGCTTGAATTCAACACCAAAAAGAAAACAAGAAATTGTATCAAAGAATATAGTAAATCTACTTCAACGATAACGACGGCACCAATGTATGAAAAAAGATGTCTTTCTCTTTCTGTGATTAAATAATTGATTACTAACGTGCTATCCTACACTCTGAGGCAATCAAGATTTATAAACAAAAACAAGGGACATTCGTCACATTCAAGTCCTTTGCAAGACCCAAAGCTCAACTTTATTACATGTACTTATTGTATCAAAATAAAAATCAATAAAAGGTAATAGTAGTTTATGACACTGTTGCATTAAGGGTTCTTATAACACGAGTGTGTTTTAAAAAAACGAGCCGTAGGCGAGTTTTTTTATAGTATCACACGAGTGTTATAAGACCAAGTTATGTATAATAAGTTATGTTATATAAGTTATGTTATACAGTGTCATACACTACTTTATCTACTCTCATACTTGTTAAGTTATGTTATATAAGTTATGTTATACAGTGTCATACACTACTTTATCTACTCTCATACTACAATACCTGATTTCATTTTGTGATTTATAGTTGCTACTTGATTTCGCCGGTAACAGGTTCATGGTCATGTTTGACGCAGTTTCCAGAATGTCTGGTGGTGTACACTTGCCACCATCCTCGCTTTAAGACATGTTTTTACACAAAAACTAATTTATTTTACAAAACAAAACCAAACTTTGTTTAATTTAAATGTAAAATGTTGGCGCCAAGGCGCAAACATCGATTGCGCATGCGTGTTTTTTTTTTTTTTTCAGACTACGGAGGCACATTTTTTTTTAAAGTAGAGGTGCAAATTTCTTTTTCTAACTGAAGGTTGTCTATGGTGTATCGTAATGATTAAAAAGTTTTATTATGATATAGGTGTCCATACAAGACCTGTATCGTAATGAAACTTTTTTTTTGGCCTGTGCGTAATGTTTGTCATAAGAGTATTGATTTCAATTTTATAATCTTTGTATTATAGTATCAGAGTAGATAAACAGAATTATAATTCAATAATTAGTTACATATTTATTTCATAGTTATTAGTTTAGTTATTAGTTATGCAATTCGTATTTCTGTTTCACAAATCATATATTCGATGTACGAACCACATTTTTGGTGTGAATTCGATTAAAAAGGTCAACTCGTTCTGAGTAATATTTAAGTTTTTTAAGCAGGACATGTTTAGTTAATCAATTGGTTATTCAGCACAGCATTTAATTTTCTGGTTTGCATTCAGTAAATTAGTGGAGTTACTTAGTGTGCAGAAAAATTAAACAGAGGTGCATTTAAAAATATCCCGTTATTAATCCTACTAACATTATAAAATGTGAAAGTATGTGAAGATGTTTGGATGTTTGTTACTCAATCACGCTCTAACGGCTGAATGGATCTGGCTGAAATTTGGTACAGGGATAGAGTATAGTCTGGAATGACACATAGGCTACTTTTTATCTCGGGAAAATGTTCCCACGGGAAGCGGGAACGGGAACCAATTTTCACGCGGGCGAAACCGCGCGCATCTGCTAGTATATATATAAATGTCTCTTACGTTAGGCATGAAATAAGAGATTTTTATTTATTCGTCTATTATATTATATTCATAAAGGTTAAAAGATTTAATCGTTTGTATGTTCGTTTTTTTACATTTAATTGGCTCCGAAACTACAAAACCGATTTGAAAAATTATTTCACTGTTCGAAAGCTACACTATCCCGGATGCCATGGACTAATTTTTATTCCCGTATTTCCATGCGTGAAACCACGCGTCATCGGCTGGTTTGAAATAATTTATTCCATCTTCAATTGATTACCATCTTCGTTCTTACGTGTGGAAACTATGCATTCTTAAATTATGCATATTGATGATTATTTCTTCTGACTATTATACTTTTTGATTTTATATATTTTGAACTTATACAATGTAAACTTATAGATTTTAAACTTATGCATTATGAAACGTACCCATTCTTCATGGATGTTATGCCAAACTCTTACCTACTAAAACCAAACTTTGCTCTACCGCTGCCCACGGCCGGTAGCCCCGGGTAAACCCTCGGAAAGATGTCCCATAATTCCCGACAAACCTTGACAACCAAGGCCTCGCACTATAATCTCCAGTGAGAGAATTTCGACGTCCAGCAGACCTGGCGCTGTTGCGCCCACCACATTTTATTCCTGTATTCCCACGGGAACGGGAACTGCTCGGGTGAAACCGCGTGACGTCCGCTAGTCTATACTAATATTATAAAGTAAATAATATTAGTACTAGATAAAGAATGAATAAGGTTACTCCCATAAAACGTAATCTTTTGACGTTTTTTTTGTTACGAAATCCTCATCAGTGTGCCAGTCCAACTTCAACTTGGCCGTTTTTTACAGTTCCGTATCCAAAGGATAAAATGAGACAAGGAGAGAGTAACTTGATGACATCAAGTTAGTTTTGCCTTTTGAAAATGCAAAGAGGCGAAAGCGGTCAGGTGTAGAGTAAATAAATGCTGTGGAACAGTACAAGTGGTGGGTATTCAATATGCGGTGCAGGTTCCACCAAGTGCCATCAACCAACAGTATAAATAATCTGTAATAACGCGACCCTATTACTGAGACTTCGCCGTCCGTCTAAAAATTAAGGAGGGCGCCCATACAGGTATATTTTTCAGTCTTTTCTGTACAGTACCGTACCATTACACAGTACAGTAAACAGTACAGTAAAGTACAAAAAAATAAAAACTATGAAGGAGAGGGTCAGCAAATTCTTACTTTTTCATTAAACCTGGCAAAAATCGTCACAGGAAAAAAAATAAATTGAAGTACTTCTCAAATATATTATGTTCTATTCTTATAATTTTGACATATCATTTTTAATGATGTATTCAAGGTCCGCACAAAAAACCAGCTTGTTGGGAATTAATGCAAACTAGAATGTCTATTTTGACTGGACTATTATTATGAAAATGAATTTCATTACATGTTAGTAATAAAAATTGCATCAAAATCAATTACGTAGTTGCTCACGAGTAGAAAATCTAAGAGGTTTATCTAAACAGGGCGAAAAAAATAGTTATGTAAACTTGTACTTCTGTCAATGATTTCAATTGCGTAGTGAACAGGTTAACGCGCGAAAACGTTTCCGACGCACGGAGCGTCCCGAACATCTTGCGTCTGCTTCACCCCCTCCGAATCGCTGGAGACACAATTGCACTTCGCCTTAACCCCGGAACTGAACCTCGCGTGTCGAGTAGTGCGCAGTAACTGGCTCGACTCAGTCATACATCGCGCTTCCATACAAAACTGCTTACTTGCAATCTTTCATACTACAGAGTCCCTACACTACACCCCCCAATTTTTCACAAGAAAAATTATAAATTTTTCATTACATAAATCAAACACAAAACTAAATTAACAGTTCACATACAAAGTAACATAATACGTACAATCAGCATTGATTAATTCATGTTAAACCGTTAGCACAACAACACTGTGTCACATTACATTACATTACACTCTTTGTTGCTGAGTTTGTACCGGACGTTGAGCCACCGGTTGAGCATTCGATACTTTTATAAACATCTTCTTCATACACTGCCTTATGCGATAACGCCCGTAGGGTCAAGTGTTCAACAATGAAACAGTGGTACACAATAAAACATAGTAGTTAATATTTCCAAAACGCGACGTTGGCAGTTTGTGCAATATATCGCGTAAGGACACTCAATAGATACCACCGGCGTATCCCAGTTTGCGGCGGCACCGCGTGAGAAAAGACGCGTCTGCGGCTCATTTTTACTATTTTCGTCAAAAATTGAAGTATTTCTGGCTATCTTTAAAGATTTTTCATTATTTAATGGTTAGGAATATTATATTTTTTATGATTATCCTGCATTCTACATGTTTTGTAGATTATTTTGGCATATTTCATTTGTTTCAAAGTTACAATTTTGTAAACATAAATTAAAAGTTAGTTAGATAAACCCTAGGTAGTCAACAATGAAACAGTTTAACAATGGACACAATGAAACACTGTTTTATAGATTTTTATTGGTTGATATTGTGAAACCTTATCTATTAAAATTTGTTTTAATTTTAAGATGGCGCGTAACAAAGCTGTAAAAAGGACGAGGGGTGTATTGCTTACCAAATGGCAAAAATTAACAATATTCGATATTCTGTTAGCTGGGAAAATGGCTGGAATCGAATGTTTACGGTCTTATAAATCAGGGCATGCATAACTGTCATTAAAAAAGCCTGAAGCATGCAGCATGGCACGTCGTGCCACTGCATTTAACGTAGAAACGGACTGCTTTTTCTTTAATAACTACCTACATTAAACAAAATTTGAATTAGGCACAGTTTATTTATGGTGTTTCATTGTTGAATATATGGTGTTTCATTGTGTACGCCTATGTGGACACAATGACACAAATCCCATTTCTTAGTTTTTATTTCTTTGTCGATTCAAATCACTTTATTTAAAAAAATCTATAAATGACATTCGATACCCAATCATATTGACTACATGCCTGTAAAATTATAGACTTCTATCAGCAAAAACATGAGATGTACGAGGTTATGAACTTTTAGTGTTTCATTGTTGAACACTTGACCCTATACAATTACTGCAATGAGAATAATCAGCCCCATGCAACATGCTATGGCTAGCATGGTGGTATTATATTTGCTCATTTCAGCCTGTACCGCTCCATTCTGAGCAATAATAACTTCTTCCTTGCTATACGATTTGCCCATTTTGAAAAAAATGCACATAAATTTTAGGAGATGTGACTTTCACCAATTGCAATGATATTCTAATGCCTTAAAAAAACTCGACTAGTACTTGTTATAAAATATGGCATGATTTACAAATTTCGTAAGACTATAACTAGGTACTTATAAAGGTTGCAAAATTGACATTTTATAAAATAAACTATTGACAAGGGCGAAAAATGCATAATTGCGAAACCTAATTACAACTGTTGCCAACCCACTAGGTATAATTCTCTTACTCGATTACAAAATGTGTGCTACCACTGTATTTTGTACAATATGGTAGCAAACAATATCTCTTAAAATTAACTCTTAATACTAATTCTCTTTCATACTTTTACTACTGGTAGTAACCATGGTGTCCCGCTCTGCTATAATCAATTATTCACCCCCTTAGGAGCCCACTGCGTACACCATGATTACGCCGAACAACTCTTTCATTCATCACTACACATATACCTCCTCGTTTATTCCTGTGGCTTAATTAACAATCAAATCTTACTGGCATTTTAACAGAGCGCCCACTTCTTGTTGTCCTACTACAGGTATGCGGTATGTTATCAACATTTTTTTCTATAGGTTTACTGTTTACATTGTTTTGCGGTCTGTTACAATAATCATCCTCACCCTGATCTGTTGCCTGTTCGCTTAATATAAATGCAGGTTTTAACCTGTCGATAGATATATTAACGGTCCTATTGGGCAACTGCACTGTGTATACTTTACCTTTTCTCTCTAAAACACGATATGGTCCTTCATAGGGTGCTGTGAGCGGTCTGCGAACGGCATCTATTCTAATAAAAACGTACTTACATTTAGCTAACTCGTTGTGCACGAAAATAGTGCGTGAATCGCGTACTTCTCGGGATACCGGCTTTAACCTACTTATATTATGCCTTAACTGATCTAAATACTCATTATCTGTTACTGTCCGATTTTCTGAGATATAAAAATCTCCGGGTAACCGGATAGTTTGCCCATACATATACTCAGCCGGACTTACTCCATTGTCGCTCCTGGTGACTGTACGTAAACCTAACAACACCGTAGGCAGCTCGTCATACCATGACGTATTGTCTGACAAACGGGCTGTAATTGCACACTTCATTACTCTGTGTATTCTTTCTAAAACTCCGTTTGACTGCGGCCTGTACGGAGTTGTCCTATTTCTCTTAATACCTAAGGTTTTAAGCAATTGGGTAAATAAATTACTCTCAAATTGCCTGCCTTGGTCACTAGTCAACCTCTCGGGGACTCCAAAACGGGATATCCAATTATCATAAAATACCCTTGCAATAACTTCTGCGGTTATTTCGCGTACTGGAATGGCTTCCGGCCACCTTGTAAATCTATCTATCATCGTAACAATGTACCTAAAACCGTCTTTAGTCGTAGGCAACGGCCCTACAATATCAATGTGCACGTGCGATAAGCGCTCAGCTTCTGGGAATTGCTGACATTCTGATATGGTGTGTCTACTTATTTTTGACTTTTGACACTGTATGCATGTTCTTGCCCATTGCCCAATATCGCGGTTCATTCCCGGCCAAAAGAATCGTTTTGCAATCATTTTGCGTGTTGTTCTAATCCCGGGATGACTAATTTCATGAACGGTTTTATAAGCTACTTTCCTAAAGCTTTCAGGTACATAGGGTCTGCACGTACTACCAGAATTTTCACAATAAATCATTTTATCGCTACTTGGAATGAGAAATTTCTTTAGAGAAATGTTGTCATTCCTTTCGCTTAGCAACTGCTTTAATTCCGAGTCTAATTCTTGTGCCAAAGCTAGTTCCGAGTAATCTATGCTCGTCGGGCATTGTATAGTCTCAATTCGCGATAACGCATCCGCTACCTTGTTGCTATCGGCCTTGACATACCTAATATCCGTTGAGAACTCACTTATAAACAATAGCTGCCTTGTCCGTCTCGGCGTTTCGCTGTTACTCTCAACTTTACTAAAAGCATACACTAATGGTTTGTGGTCCGTATAAATGATTAACTCCCTGCCTTCGAATAATGGCCTAAAATGTTTTATAGCCATAAAAATTGCTGTTAACTCTCTGTCGTACGTGGAATATTTCTGCTGCGCTGTTGTGAATTTTTTAGAAAAATAGCCTAAAGGTGACCATTTATTATCAATCAACTGTTGTAAGACTCCCCCTGCGCATTTGTCCGACGCATCTGTCATTAAAGACAGTGGGACACTCGGTTCTGGATGAGACAACAAAACCGCATTTTTTAAGCTGGTTTTGCACTTCTCGAATGCTTCGAGAGATTCGGGAGTCCACTCTATTTTGGTCTTATCCTTTTTCTTCGCGCCCTTTAAAAAATTGTTGAGAGTAATCTGATACGCCGTGGCATTCGGTATACTAGCCCTTGGGAGGATTTAACAGTATGTCACTCACCTGCTGTAATGCTTCTCGGCCCATTTTTGCTACCACTACATTATACTTTGACTCATCACCCTGTTTCTGTGGTGCCAATATGCTCTCTAGCTGCGCGAACCATAAACGAGGCATGTCTGTCCAAAATTCGGGTATTTTTGTAGACAGCGTAATTGCAGCGAGTTCCACCGCTCTTTCATTTTTCTGCTCCGATTTCGTTTCGTAATCAGCATAGCCTGCAGCTTCCATTGTATATGACTGGCTGCACGGCCTCAAGAATATACGAATAGAAAAAAAGTGAACAAAATGCAAAAAAAATGAACTCTTCACCGCGTGACCTTCAACGCGACACCGGAAAAAACACGAACGCGACCCGACACTTTACCGCGCTCGACCAACACACCCGAGACCCACACGCACTTCAATGTCCTTTGACGGGGTCACCACTTTAAGGACCTTTCAGGAACGGTAAGGATGACTTAGTTCACCAGAGTTCGTTGACGAAAGTCCTTACTTGTGAGGGTCGGATGCGTTGGGAGTTACTGGCGAATATTAAAAGCGGTGATTAATTGAACAAGTGTTTTATTCGAATTAACCCCGGAACTGAACCTCGCGTGTCGAGTAGTGCGCAGTAACTGGCTCGACTCAGTCATACATCGCGCTTCCATACAAAACTGCTTACTTGCAATCTTTCATACTACAGAGTCCCTACAACCTCATTGCTGTGTCTTATACTACAACATTACGTTTTATTAAGTTTTCCTAATTTTATTTGTGTATCAATTCATTCAGCCTGCTATTCAAACCAGCCGACACAATAACCCTTCTTTTGTGTCGCGCAGTAGGGTAAAATTAAATATAAAATGTTTAGAACACCTGAGGTCATAATTGTGCCGGACTTACCTCTCAAGACATTTGAATGGCCATAATGTTAAATCTATACCTTACCTATATTCAATCCACAAAGTATTAATCAGATTGTCATTGATTGAAGTCGTTCCATTATAATCTGCACGACTCCATAACTATCACCAATCAGATAATAAGGACCCCAGACGGACTTGCCTCGCATCGTCAGGGAAGTCAGTCTAAGCGACCAGTTTGACAGAAACCTGTTTATTTAGTTGCCGGGTAGCCGGTGCCGGGTAACCGACGGCGAATGCAAGCGGTTGCCGGGCAAATCACGCCGGTACGTGTGAAAGCTACAGTACACGGCCATACCCTACCCGGCACCCGGCAACCGGTACGTGTGAAAAGGGGCAAAGACTCGCACTCTTAGCTCTCTGGGTCAATAAGTTATATTATTAAAATAAGTACATTTTTTCGAACTGACAGATTGATAAAACAATAACCTCCTTTTAAAATCAATTGGCCAGTACAACAGTTTTACAACACTATGGCAAAGACAAACAAGTCTGAGAAAAAATAATTTAATGACAAGCAAAAATGACAGTCTTAAATTTTTACCATCCCAGTATTTTTCATGAAATTATTCTATAATCTAAAGGTTTATTAGTACAGAAATGTCTGCATAAATCTAACTAGAGTTCCTTGAAAGGACTATGATCAGGATTGATAATTAAATGTAAGTAATTATGGAGTAGTCGAGATCCAATTTCTTTGTTTACTATATTATTTAGGTCTGTTGAATGCCACTATACCATCAATGTATCTAAAAAATCCTTTCACATCGAAGCCTCAGGTCTACAGGAATGACAGCAGATTAGCAGATGTACTAGTTGACAAGTGAGTTTGGCTTGGACAGGTTGGCTTGTGCTTTTAAGACTGTTGGAAATGCATTCTGGACCCATAGGATACCCCGGGGGTGCCATGTTAACTTATGAGAAGGATTGCGCCACATCCATTAATAATACATTCCGGGCTCATGGTACCCTCCAAAAGATATCCCTGGGGGTGTCATATAATCTTTGGAGGAGGGTCCATGGTACCCCTAGGATTCCGAACCCATGCCACAACCCCATGAGGTACCATTGTGGGTGCCATGTAAATATTGGAGAAAGATTTGTGGCTCCCTTAGGATTGGTCAATCCGGAATAATGGCAAATAAGATATCTCTGTCTCGATATGTAGGTCTTCTTTGCTAGCCCAATAGGGCTGAACTGACTGGTTTCGCCTTTCGGCATTCTCAAAGGTAAGGTTGTTATAACTTGATGACCACTATATCATGTTAAAAGGCTAAGGTGACATTATAAGTATCTTAGAGTATTTATTAGGTTTAGGTATATAATTATATACCTAATGACACCTTAGCCTTTTGATTCTAATCAAAGGCTAAGGTAATTAATGAAAACAACCAATAAACTCAGGGTCAGACTTCTCAAAGTTCCTTAACTCTATGTTATGTCTTTTAGACATTTTCCAGGGTCGGCAGAGCGACTGTATCACTTGTGTTGAAAACGTTTTCAACTACCTGGGTTACCGGTTTCGCTATTATAGCATAGGTACTTTTGAGAATGCTATAATAGCGAAACCGGTTAGGTCAGGGGTTCCCAACCTGTGCGCCGCGGCGCCACGGGGCGCCGCAGGAAGCCCATAGGGGCGCCGCGGCGCTCCACGCGGCGCCCCTCTGTACGTAAAAAAAGATAGTAAAAAATATCATAAACATGCAATTAATCAATCAATCAAATCAGCCTATGACAGTCTACTGCTGGACGCAGACCTCTCCCAACTAACGCCACACGGTCGCCAAGAGAGAGGAGTGCCAAGAGAGATATCCCGCCGTCTGGTTGCCAAGTTTCGGACTAGCGTTGTACCGGTGGGTGGAGGTCGGAGGACCCCGTACACAGATGATCATTTGGCGTAAGACACCTCTCCGTGTTCCGACGGTGCCTTCAGCGCCCGCTCACTCGACCGCTCTCTACCGTCTTTGTTTCCAGAAAAGCGCCACATGGTCCAGGTCGTCGGTCTACCTGGCGGGTGGACGTCCTACTCGTCGTTTGCCAAGTTTCGCGGTCTCCACTTTAAAACTCGTTTGTAAAAAAGGGTCTGTCTGTCAAGTTCCTATTTTTTTTAAAACTGGTCTACTTTGTGTCTCACCGCGTTGACCGCCTTAAAGTGTCTTCGTTGAGAGAGGGGTTAATACAGGCGGCGATATGGTCACAGAGAGCTTCCCTGGCTCAGTGGTCCGAGTTGCTCAACGGTCCTAGCTCCATCAGGAAATCATAGAGACTTGAAAAGTGCGACTTGAGCAACCAAGGTGGTATACGCCACAATCGGGGCGATCCGATCATAAACGAGTGGCTGTAGAGGAACCATCTCTTTTATTGGTTGATACAGATAACTACCGGGCATCGGTAAGTATCTGTGGCGAATGCACCGGAAGAATACGGCCGAGTGTCAGTACTACAAGGAACTCAGCGAAGACACTGCACTCCATACATTGGTGGAGTGCGCAGCAGACAAAATCTCGCTGGAGACCACGGTGCGAGCCATGATCCATCCAGGGAGAGGAAGTGAGACGCCGCCGCGTTTTTCTGCGAGCAGGCCTCATGCTCGTGAAAGAGATGGTGGGCAGGGAGAGCGGGAGATTACTCTCCAACCCGAGTTTCGCAGTCTGCATACACTTGTCTTCGTCCAAGATTATCGGCTTCCATGCCGCAGGCCTAAGGACGGGACGGGGGCTGCTCACCGTCCTTAGAGAAGCAGGCCGAAGACGACAGCTTGACGTGAAAGTTTCTCGCACTCTACAAGAAGTGGAGTAACACCCGAACAACCTCTAAGACGCCGCCGTAAGAACCCGGACCCCTAAAGTGGCGGAGTGTACCATTGAATAGCTGCATCAATGACGCGATTGCCAGCGAAAGAACGACGGGGGGGGGGGGGGGGGGGGTATTTCACGTGGCATGTGAGGGCGCCGCGAAAATTTTTAAACCTTATAGGGGCGCCGTGGCCTAAAAAAGGTTGGGAAGGCCTGGGTTAGGTGTTATTAAAATTATAATAAAAGTTGTGGAATAGTACAAGTGAGTGAGTTTTCATAATGTACTAGCTGATGCCCGCAGCTTCGCCCGCGATGGCGCTGTATGTGAAATTTTGATGAATTTTCTTTGCTATAAACCTCACGGAGCCCGAGACCTTTCCAACGAATGCAAAACCGTGGAAATCGGTTCGTGCGTTCTGGAGTTATAGCGTCAGGAAGGAAAATCCGACTTATTTTTATATAATAGATAACAAGTTCCATCAAGTGCCAACAATAAAGTATAAAGGTTACACTGTTCATTTATGAAAATAAGAGTTTATCTTGACGTGTACGCTTTAAAAAGTTTCTATAGAGTCCCAAGTCTGCAATTTTGTCCAAAAGAACTTAAAAACACACTAATGACAATAAAAATGCTAAATTTAAACGTGAAATCTTAGTCCCCCCCTTACCAATCTAATAATTCACCAATTTGAACATAGAATTTGACATTATTATAAATAATTATTCATGGATGTGGCCATTTTACGAATTTCCATACAAAACTGTCAATTCAGATGATTTACAATGAGATTCTTCAAGACAATTTAGTGAAGAGAAACACTATAAGATCCATAAAAGAAACGTACAATGTGGCCTTTTTAGGCCCACGATCTTAGTTTTGGGAGTGATTCCGATTTAACCATTATTTTTCTTTTTATTTGGTTTAACTTTTATACACAACTAGCCACCTAAACAAAACTTAGGTGGTTATAAAAAAAATAACCACGAAGGCTAATGCGGAAGCTCCGCTGCGCTCCGCTTCTGCCTTAGCCTTCTAACCTAACGTATCCAAGTCAGATTGAACGGGGTTAATCCTGTAGTGCACATATTTTTAGAAAGGGACATTTTGAGTAAAGGACATTTCGCGAAAAGAACTTTTTGAGAAAAGAACATTTCGCGAAAAGGACATTTTGAGAAAAGGACATTTTGGGAAAAAGACATTTTGGAAAAGGACATTATGAGAAAGGACATTTCGAGAAAAGGACATTATGAGAAAGGATATTTCGAGAAAAGGACATTACTACCCGTTCGCTCTAACTTTGCCGTTGGCGTAGAGGCGTATACCCGAATTGTTAATTAGGCAAAGTAAATTGACAGTAGCTAATGTCACTTCGTCATAGAAAATAAGCAACATTGTATGAAGAAGTGACATTAGTTGCTGTCAATTTACTTCGTCTAATTAAAAATTCGACTTTAGTATGGAGCCGAGCGGCAAAGTTAGAGCGAACGAGCAGTGTGAGATATGACAAAAAATTTACCGGGGTTAATCCTGTACGGTACGTCTCATCTTATAATGTTCTTTTCTCAAAAAGTCTTTTCTCAAAATATGTGCACTACAGGATTAACCCCGCTCAATCTGACTTGGATACGTTAGCTTAGAAGGCTAAGGCGGAAGCGGAGCGCAGTGGAGCTTCCGCATTAGCCTTCGTGGTAATTTTTTTATACACACCTAAGTTTTGTTTAGGTGGCTATAAAAAAATAACATCAAATTTATCAAGTGAGTGGTGCTAACTTGATGGTTATAAAAAAAATGAGCGGGGTTAATCCTGTAGTGTACATATTTTGAGAAAGGGACATTTTGAGAAAAGGACATTTCAGGAAAAGCACATTTTGGGAAAAGGACATTATGAGAAAGGACATTTCGTGAAAAGGACATTGTGAGATGAGACGGTTGATTCGTCTTGATTTAAGTTTCGGAAATTTATGTTGATTTATACTAACAAATAAAGAATTTGATTAATCTAGCTCGATGTTTTTTATTCGAGATTTATCTGTCATTCTGCGAATCTGTCATTCTGCGAATCTGTCATTAAGCGAATCTGTCATTAAGCGAATCTGTCATTTTGCGAATCTGTCATTTTGCGACACCTGGCATTATGCGTTTCTGTCAATTCGCTAATCTGTCATTTTGCGTTTCTGACATTGTACGCCTAAACCTACCCGCCTTCACAACTGTGATATTATATTGTGTCCGTTCTTATTTAGTCGCCATTTACAACCATAATTTGATCCACAGTCCAAACTGGCAGATCGTACGACAGTTTGGCACGCAGTCCGAATTTCATGTGTAAATCCCGCTTATGATGTGGTGTGTGTGGTAGTGTACCTAGTGTGTGGTACGTACCAGTGTAGCTAGTGTGTGGTACGTACCAGTGTAGCTAGTGTGTGGTACGTACCAGTGTAGCTAGTGTGTGGTACGTACCAGTGTAGCTAGTGTGTGGTACGTACCAGTGTAGCTAGTGTGTGGTACGTACCTGGGGCGGGGGCGGCGGCGGCAGGGCTGCGTCCTGCGCGGCCGAGGTGTCCCACCAGCGCAGGAACTGCACCACCAGTGTAGCTAGTGTGTGGTACGTACCAGTGTAGCTAGTGTGTGGTACGTACCTGGGGCGGGGGCGGCGGCGGCAGGGCTGCGTCCTGCGCGGCCGAGGTGTCCCACCAGCGCAGGAACTGCACCACCAGTGTAGCTAGTGTGTGGTACGTACCAGTGTAGCTAGTGTGTGGTACGTACCAGTGTAGCTAGTGTGTGGTACGTACCTGGGGCGGGGGCGGCGGCGGCAGGGCTGCGTCCTGCGCGGCCGAGGTGTCCCACCAGCGCAGGAACTGCACCACCAGTGTAGCTAGAGTGTGGTACGTACCAGTGTAGCTAGTGTGTGGTACGTACCAGTGTAGCTAGTGTGTGGTACGTACCTGGGGCGGGGGCGGCGGCGGCAGGGCTGCGTCCTGCGCGGCCGAGGTGTCCCACCAGCGCAGGAACTGCACCACCAGTGTAGCTAGTGTGTGGTACGTACCAGTGTAGCTAGTGTGTGGTACGTACCAGTGTAGCTAGTGTGTGGTACGTACCTGGGGCGGGGGCGGCGGCGGCAGGGCTGCGTCCTGCGCGGCCGAGGTGTCCCACCAGCGCTGGAACTGCACCACCAGTGTAGCTAGTGTGTGGTACGTACCAGTGTAGCTAGTGTGTGGTACGTACCAGTGTAGCTAGTGTGTGGTACGTACCAGTGTAGCTAGTGTGTGGTACGTACCTGGGGCGGGGGCGGCGGCGGCAGGGCTGCGTCCTGCGCGGCCGAGGTGTCCCACCAGCGCAGGAACTGCACCACCAGTGTAGCTAGTGTGTGGTACGTACCAGTGTAGCTAGTGTGTGGTACGTACCAGTGTAGCTAGTGTGTGGTACGTACCTGGGGCGGGGGCGGCGGCGGCAGGGCTGCGTCCTGCGCGGCCGAGGTGTCCCACCAGCGCAGGAACTGCACCACCAGTGTAGCTAGTGTGTGGTACGTACCAGTGTAGCTAGTGTGTGGTACGTACCTGGGGCGGGGGCGGCGGCGGCAGGGCTGCGTCCTGCGCGGCCGAGGTGTCCCACCAGCGCAGGAACTGCACCACCAGTGTAGCTAGTGTGTGGTACGTACCAGTGTAGCTAGTGTGTGGTACGTACCAGTGTAGCTAGTGTGTGGTACGTACCAGTGTAGCTAGTGTGTGGTACGTACCTGGGGCGGGGGCGGCGGCGGCAGGGCTGCGTCCTGCGCGGCCGAGGTGTCCCACCAGCGCAGGAACTGCACCACCAGTGTAGCTAGTGTGTGGTACGTACCAGTGTAGCTAGTGTGTGGTACGTACCAGTGTAGCTAGTGTGTGGTACGTACCAGTGTAGCTAGTGTGTGGTACGTACCTGGGGCGGGGGCGGCGGCGGCAGGGCTGCGTCCTGCGCGGCCGAGGTGTCCCACCAGCGCAGGAACTGCACCACCAGTGTAGCTAGTGTGTGGTACGTACCAGTGTAGCTAGTGTGTGGTACGTACCAGTGTAGCTAGTGTGTGGTACGTACCTGGGGCGGGGGCGGCGGCGGCAGGGCTGCGTCCTGCGCGGCCGAGGTGTCCCACCAGCGCAGGAACTGCACCACCAGTGTAGCTAGTGTGTGGTACGTACCAGTGTAGCTAGTGTGTGGTACGTACCAGTGTAGCTAGTGTGTGGTACGTACCTGGGGCGGGGGCGGCGGCGGCAGGGCTGCGTCCTGCGCGGCCGAGGTGTCCCACCAGCGCAGGAACTGCACCACCAGTGTAGCTAGTGTGTGGTACGTACCAGTGTAGCTAGTGTGTGGTACGTACCTGGGGCGGGGGCGGCGGCGGCAGGGCTGCGTCCTGCGCGGCCGAGGTGTCCCACCAGCGCAGGAACTGCACCACCAGTGTAGCTAGTGTGTGGTACGTACCAGTGTAGCTAGTGTGTGGTACGTACCAGTGTAGCTAGTGTGTGGTACGTACCTGGGGCGGGGGCGGCGGCGGCAGGGCTGCGTCCTGCGCGGCCGAGGTGTCCCACCAGCGCAGGAACTGCACCACCAGTGTAGCTAGTGTGTGGTACGTACCAGTGTAGCTAGTGTGTGGTACGTACCTGGGGCGGGGGCGGCGGCGGCAGGGCTGCGTCCTGCGCGGCCGAGGTGTCCCACCAGCGCAGGAACTGCACCACCAGTGTAGCTAGTGTGTGGTACGTACCAGTGTAGCTAGTGTGTGGTACGTACCTGGGGCGGGGGCGGCGGCGGCAGGGCTGCGTCCTGCGCGGCCGAGGTGTCCCACCAGCGCAGGAACTGCACCACCAGTGTAGCTAGTGTGTGGTACGTACCAGTGTAGCTAGTGTGTGGTACGTACCAGTGTAGCTAGTGTGTGGTACGTACCTGGGGCGGGGGCGGCGGCGGCAGGGCTGCGTCCTGCGCGGCCGAGGTGTCCCACCAGCGCAGGAACTGCACCACCAGTGTAGCTAGTGTGTGGTACGTACCAGTGTAGCTAGTGTGTGGTACGTACCAGTGTAGCTAGTGTGTGGTACGTACCAGTGTAGCTAGTGTGTGGTACGTACCTGGGGCGGGGGCGGCGGCGGCAGGGCTGCGTCCTGCGCGGCCGAGGTGTCCCACCAGCGCAGGAACTGCACCACCAGTGTAGCTAGTGTGTGGTACGTACCAGTGTAGCTAGTGTGTGGTACGTACCTGGGGCGGGGGCGGCGGCGGCAGGGCTGCGTCCTGCGCGGCCGAGGTGTCCCACCAGCGCAGGAACTGCACCACCAGTGTAGCTAGTGTGTGGTACGTACCAGTGTAGCTAGTGTGTGGTACGTACCAGTGTAGCTAGTGTGTGGTACGTACCTGGGGCGGGGGCGGCGGCGGCAGGGCTGCGTCCTGCGCGGCCGAGGTGTCCCACCAGCGCAGGAACTGCACCACCAGTGTAGCTAGTGTGTGGTACGTACCAGTGTAGCTAGTGTGTGGTACGTACCTGGGGCGGGGGCGGCGGCGGCAGGGCTGCGTCCTGCGCGGCCGAGGTGTCCCACCAGCGCAGGAACTGCACCACCAGTGTAGCTAGTGCGTGGTACGTACCAGTGTAGCTAGTGTGTGGTACGTACCAGTGTAGCTAGTGTGTGGTACGTACCTGGGGCGGGGGCGGCGGCGGCAGGGCTGCGTCCTGCGCGGCCGAGGTGTCCCACCAGCGCAGAAACTGCACCACCAGTGTAGCGAGTGTGTGGTACGTACCAGTGTAGCTAGTGTGTGGTACGTACCAGTGTAGCTAGTGTGTGGTACGTACCAGTGTAGCTAGTGTGTGGTACGTACCTGGGGCGGGGGCGGCGGCGGCAGGGCTGCGTCCTGCGCGGCCGAGGTGTCCCACCAGCGCAGGAACTGCACCACCAGTGTAGCTAGTGTGTGGTACGTACCAGTGTAGCTAGTGTGTGGTACGTACCAGTGTAGCTAGTGTGTGGTACGTACCTGGGGCGGGGGCGGCGGCGGCAGGGCTGCGTCCTGCGCGGCCGAGGTGTCCCACCAGCGCAGGAACTGCACCACCAGTGTAGCTAGTGTGTGGTACGTACCAGTGTAGCTAGTGTGTGGTACGTACCAGTGTAGCTAGTGTGTGGTACGTACCTGGGGCGGGGGCGGCGGCGGCAGGGCTGCGTCCTGCGCGGCCGAGGTGTCCCACCAGCGCAGGAACTGCACCACCAGTGTAGCTAGTGTGTGGTACGTACCAGTGTAGCTAGTGTGTGGTACGTACCTGGGGCGTGGGCGGCGGCGGCAGGGCTGCGTCCTGCGCGGCCGAGGTGTCCCACCAGCGCAGGAACTGCACCACCAGTGTAGCTAGTGTGTGGTACGTACCAGTGTAGCTAGTGTGTGGTACGTACCAGTGTAGCTAGTGTGTGGTACGTACCTGGGGCGGGGGCGGCGGCGGCAGGGCTGCGTCCTGCGCGGCCGAGGTGTCCCACCAGCGCAGGAACTGCACCACCAGTGTAGCTAGTGTGTGGTACGTACCAGTGTAGCTAGTGTGTGGTACGTACCTGGGGCGGGGGCGGCGGCGGCAGGGCTGCGTCCTGCGCGGCCGAGGTGTCCCACCAGCGCAGGAACTGCACCACCAGTGTAGCTAGTGTGTGGTACGTACCAGTGTAGCTAGTGTGTGGTACGTACCTGGGGCGGGGGCGGCGGCGGCAGGGCTGCGTCCTGCGCGGCCGAGGTGTCCCACCAGCGCAGGAACTGCACCACCAGTGTAGCTAGTGTGTGGTACGTACCAGTGTAGCTAGTGTGTGGTACGTACCAGTGTAGCTAGTGTGTGGTACGTACCAGTGTAGCTAGTGTGTGGTACGTACCTGGGGCGGGGGCGGCGGCGGCAGGGCTGCGTCCTGCGCGGCCGAGGTGTCCCACCAGCGCAGGAACTGCACCACCAGTGTAGCTAGTGTGTGGTACGTACCAGTGTAGCTAGTGTGTGGTACGTACCAGTGTAGCTAGTGTGTGGTACGTACCAGTGTAGCTAGTGTGTGGTACGTACCTGGGGCGGGGGCGGCGGCGGCAGGGCTGCGTCCTGCGCGGCCGAGGTGTCCCACCAGCGCAGGAACTGCACCACCAGTGTAGCTAGTGTGTGGTACGTACCAGTGTAGCTAGTGTGTGGTACGTACCAGTGTAGCTAGTGTGTGGTACGTACCAGTGTAGCTAGTGTGTGGTACGTACCTGGGGCGGGGGCGGCGGCGGCAGGGCTGCGTCCTGCGCGGCCGAGGTGTCCCACCAGCGCAGGAACTGCACCACCAGTGTAGCTAGTGTGTGGTACGTACCAGTGTAGCTAGTGTGTGGTACGTACCAGTGTAGCTAGTGTGTGGTACGTACCTGGGGCGGGGGCGGCGGCGGCAGGGCTGCGTCCTGCGCGGCCGAGGTGTCCCACCAGCGCAGGAACTGCACCACCAGTGTAGCTAGTGTGTGGTACGTACCAGTGTAGCTAGTGTGTGGTACGTACCTGGGGCGGGGGCGGCGGCGGCAGGGCTGCGTCCTGCGCGGCCGAGGTGTCCCACCAGCGCAGGAACTGCACCACCAGTGTAGCTAGTGTATGGTACGTACCAGTGTAGCTAGTGTGTGGTACGTACCTGGGGCGTGGGCGGCGGCGGCAGGGCTGCGTCCTGCGCGGCCGAGGTGTCCCACCAGCGCAGGAACTGCACCACCAGTGTAGCTAGTGTGTGGTACGTACCAGTGTAGCTAGTGTGTGGTACGTACCAGTGTAGCTAGTGTGTGGTACGTACCTGGGGCGGGGGCGGCGGCGGCAGGGCTGCGTCCTGCGCGGCCGAGGTGTCCCACCAGCGCAGGAACTGCACCACCAGTGTAGCTAGTGTGTGGTACGTACCAGTGTAGCTAGTGTGTGGTACGTACCAGTGTAGCTAGTGTGTGGTACGTACCTGGGGCGGGGGCGGCGGCGGCAGGGCTGCGTCCTGCGCGGCCGAGGTGTCCCACCAGCGCAGGAACTGCACCACCAGTGTAGCTAGTGTGTGGTACGTACCAGTGTAGCTAGTGTGTGGTACGTACCTGGGGCGTGGGCGGCGGCGGCAGGGCTGCGTCCTGCGCGGCCGAGGTGTCCCACCAGCGCAGGAACTGCACCACCAGTGTAGCTAGTGTGTGGTACGTACCAGTGTAGCTAGTGTGTGGTACGTACCAGTGTAGCTAGTGTGTGGTACGTACCTGGGGCGGGGGCGGCGGCGGCAGGGCTGCGTCCTGCGCGGCCGAGGTGTCCCACCAGCGCAGGAACTGCACCACCAGTGTAGCTAGTGTGTGGTACGTACCAGTGTAGCTAGTGTGTGGTACGTACCAGTGTAGCTAGTGTGTGGTACGTACCAGTGTAGCTAGTGTGTGGTACGTACCTGGGGCGGGGGCGGCGGCGGCAGGGCTGCGTCCTGCGCGGCCGAGGTGTCCCACCAGCGCAGGAACTGCACCACCAGTGTAGCTAGTGTGTGGTACGTACCAGTGTAGCTAGTGTGTGGTACGTACCAGTGTAGCTAGTGTGTGGTACGTACCAGTGTAGCTAGTGTGTGGTACGTACCTGGGGCGGGGGCGGCGGCGGCAGGGCTGCGTCCTGCGCGGCCGAGGTGTCCCACCAGCGCAGGAACTGCACCACCAGTGTAGCTAGTGTGTGGTACGTACCAGTGTAGCTAGTGTGTGGTACGTACCAGTGTAGCTAGTGTGTGGTACGTACCTGGGGCGGGGGCGGCGGCGGCAGGGCTGCGTCCTGCGCGGCCGAGGTGTCCCACCAGCGCAGGAACTGCACCACCAGTGTAGCTAGTGTGTGGTACGTACCAGTGTAGCTAGTGTGTGGTACGTACCTGGGGCGGGGGCGGCGGCGGCAGGGCTGCGTCCTGCGCGGCCGAGGTGTCCCACCAGCGCAGGAACTGCACCACCAGTGTAGCTAGTGTGTGGTACGTACCAGTGTAGCTAGTGTGTGGTACGTACCAGTGTAGCTAGTGTGTGGTACGTACCTGGGGCGGGGGCGGCGGCGGCAGGGCTGCGTCCTGCGCGGCCGAGGTGTCCCACCAGCGCAGGAACTGCACCACCAGTGTAGCTAGTGTGTGGTACGTACCAGTGTAGCTAGTGTGTGGTACGTACCTGGGGCGGGGGCGGCGGCGGCAGGGCTGCGTCCTGCGCGGCCGAGGTGTCCCACCAGCGCAGGAACTGCACCACCAGTGTAGCTAGTGTGTGGTACGTACCAGTGTAGCTAGTGTGTGGTACGTACCAGTGTAGCTAGTGTGTGGTACGTACCTAGGGCGGGGGCGGCGGCGGCAGGGCTGCGTCCTGCGCGGCCGAGGTGTCCCACCAGCGCAGGAACTGCACCACCAGTGTAGCTAGTGTGTGGTACGTACCAGTGTAGCTAGTGTGTGGTACGTACCAGTGTAGCTAGTGTGTGGTACGTACCAGTGTAGCTAGTGTGTGGTACGTACCTGGGGCGGGGGCGGCGGCGGCAGGGCTGCGTCCTGCGCGGCCGAGGTGTCCCACCAGCGCAGGAACTGCACCACCAGTGTAGCTAGTGTGTGGTACGTACCAGTGTAGCTAGTGTGTGGTACGTACCTGGGGCGGGGGCGGCGGCGGCAGGGCTGCGTCCTGCGCGGCCGAGGTGTCCCACCAGCGCAGGAACTGCACCACCAGTGTAGCTAGTGTGTGGTACGTACCAGTGTAGCTAGTGTGTGGTACGTACCAGTGTAGCTAGTGTGTGGTACGTACCAGTGTAGCTAGTGTGTGGTACGTACCTGGGGCGGGGGCGGCGGCGGCAGGGCTGCGTCCTGCGCGGCCGAGGTGTCCCACCAGCGCAGGAACTGCACCACCAGTGTAGCTAGTGTGTGGTACGTACCAGTGTAGCTAGTGTGTGGTACGTACCAGTGTAGCTAGTGTGTGGTACGTACCAGTGTAGCTAGTGTGTGGTACGTACCTGGGGCGGGGGCGGCGGCGGCAGGGCTGCGTCCTGCGCGGCCGAGGTGTCCCACCAGCGCAGGAACTGCACCACCAGTGTAGCTAGTGTGTGGTACGTACCAGTGTAGCTAGTGTGTGGTACGTACCTGGGGCGGGGGCGGCGGCGGCAGGGCTGCGTCCTGCGCGGCCGAGGTGTCCCACCAGCGCAGGAACTGCACCACCAGTGTAGCTAGTGTGTGGTACGTACCAGTGTAGCTAGTGTGTGGTACGTACCTGGGGCGGGGGCGGCGGCGGCAGGGCTGCGTCCTGCGCGGCCGAGGTGTCCCACCAGCGCAGGAACTGCACCACCAGTGTAGCTAGTGTGTGGTACGTACCAGTGTAGCTAGTGTGTGGTACGTACCAGTGTAGCTAGTGTGTGGTACGTACCTGGGGCGGGTGCGGCGGCGGCAGGGCTGCGTCCTGCGCGGCCGAGGTGTCCCACCAGCGCAGGAACTGCACCACCAGTGTAGCTAGTGTGTGGTACGTACCAGTGTAGCTAGTGTGTGGTACGTACCTGGGGCGGGGGCGGCGGCGGCAGGGCTGCGTCCTGCGCGGCCGAGGTGTCCCACCAGCGCAGGAACTGCACCACCAGTGTAGCTAGTGTGTGGTACGTACCAGTGTAGCTAGTGTGTGGTACGTACCAGTGTAGCTAGTGTGTGGTACGTACCTGGGGCGGGGGCGGCGGCGGCAGGGCTGCGTCCTGCGCGGCCGAGGTGTCCCACCAGCGCAGGAACTGCACCACCAGTGTAGCTAGTGTGTGGTACGTACCAGTGTAGCTAGTGAGTGGTACGTACCAGTGTAGCTAGTGTGTGGTACGTACCTGGGGCGGGGGCGGCGGCGGCAGGGCTGCGTCCTGCGCGGCCGAGGTGTCCCACCAGCGCAGGAACTGCACCACCAGTGTAGCTAGTGTGTGGTACGTACCAGTGTAGCTAGTGTGTGGTACGTACCAGTGTAGCTAGTGTGTGGTACGTACCTGGGGCGGGGGCGGCGGCGGCAGGGCTGCGTCCTGCGCGGCCGAGGTGTCCCACCAGCGCAGGAACTGCACCACCAGTGTAGCTAGTGTGTGGTACGTACCAGTGTAGCTAGTGTGTGGTACGTACCTGGGGCGGGGGCGGCGGCGGCAGGGCTGCGTCCTGCGCGGCCGAGGTGTCCCACCAGCGCAGGAACTGCACCACCAGTGTAGCTAGTGTGTGGTACGTACCAGTGTAGCTAGTGTGTGGTACGTACCTGGGGCGGGGGCGGCGGCGGCAGGGCTGCGTCCTGCGCGGCCGAGGTGTCCCACCAGCGCAGGAACTGCACCACCAGTGTAGCTAGTGTGTGGTACGTACCAGTGTAGCTAGTGTGTGGTACGTACCAGTGTAGCTAGTGTGTGGTACGTACCAGTGTAGCTAGTGTGTGGTACGTACCTGGGGCGGGGGCGGCGGCGGCAGGGCTGCGTCCTGCGCGGCCGAGGTGTCCCACCAGCGCAGGAACTGCACCACCAGTGTAGCTAGTGTGTGGTACGTACCAGTGTAGGTAGTGTGTGGTACGTACCAGTGTAGCTAGTGTGTGGTACGTACCTGGGGCGGGGGCGGCGGCGGCAGGGCTGCGTCCTGCGCGGCCGAGGTGTCCCACCAGCGCAGGAACTGCACCACCAGTGTAGCTAGTGTGTGGTACGTACCAGTGTAGCTAGTGTGTGGTACGTACCAGTGTAGCTAGTGTGTGGTACGTACCTGGGGCGGGGGCGGCGGCGGCAGGGCTGCGTCCTGCGCGGCCGAGGTGTCCCACCAGCGCAGGAACTGCACCACCAGTGTAGCTAGTGTGTGGTACGTACCAGTGTAGCTAGTGTGTGGTACGTACCAGTGTAGCTAGTGTGTGGTACGTACCTGGGGCGGGGGCGGCGGCGGCAGGGCTGCGTCCTGCGCGGCCGAGGTGTCCCACCAGCGCAGGAACTGCACCACCAGTGTAGCTAGTGTGTGGTACGTACCAGTGTAGCTAGTGTGTGGTACGTACCTGGGGCGGGGGCGGCGGCGGCAGGGCTGCGTCCTGCGCGGCCGAGGTGTCCCACCAGCGCAGGAACTGCACCACCAGTGTAGCTAGTGTGTGGTACGTACCAGTGTAGCTAGTGTGTGGTACGTACCTGGGGCGGGGGCGGCGGCGGCAGGGCTGCGTCCTGCGCGGCCGAGGTGTCCCACCAGCGCAGGAACTGCACCACCAGTGTAGCTAGTGTGTGGTACGTACCAGTGTAGCTAGTGTGTGGTACGTACCTGGGGCGGGGGCGGCGGCGGCAGGGCTGCGTCCTGCGCGGCCGAGGTGTCCCACCAGCGCAGGAACTGCACCACCAGTGTAGCTAGTGTGTGGTACGTACCAGTGTAGCTAGTGTGTGGTACGTACCTGGGGCGGGGGCGGCGGCGGCAGGGCTGCGTCCTGCGCGGCCGAGGTGTCCCACCAGCGCAGGAACTGCACCACCAGTGTAGCTAGTGTGTGGTACGTACCAGTGTAGCTAGTGTGTGGTACGTACCTGGGGCGGGGGCGGCGGCGGCAGGGCTGCGTCCTGCGCGGCCGAGGTGTCCCACCAGCGCAGGAACTGCACTGCGAAGGCGCCGTACTCCATGGCGCCTAGGGCCAGCCCGCCCACCATGGGGAGAGACAGCGCTGCGCTTCTATAACGAACGAAACATTTGAGGATACGGTCACACCAATTGCATAATAAAGTAGTACAAGGTGAGTTTACCTATTCATACTATGCATACCAGATTCTACAAAAGACCAAATACAATTGGCACAAAAGTGTGACGTTTGGTACAGAGACAAGCTACTCACCCAAACCGTCCAGTAAGGATATGCCTCACAAGCTCGGACCAGGAGAAGTCAGCCGCGTCCCTGGGCGGCGCGGGGCGCAGCGCCAGCGCCAGCAGCGCGTGCGGCGGCGAGTGCGCGGCCGACGCGCCGGCGGCGTAGCGCGCCAGCTGCACGAGGCGGGCCAGCGCCACGGCCGTGTACACCACGCTGTACGTGCGGATGGCGGCGCGGCGCAGCTTGTCGGACGGAGTCTGCCACAGTCACACACGATCAGAATCACGGTGAAGGTTCTAACTAAGGAACTCTTCAATTTGTTTCCACCCTTTTCTCTTCTACTCACAACCCGTGCCGGATAGAGATGCAACTCTTACATCGTGGACAGAATCTTTGCCAGAACCCAGCAATCGTAAATATTGTTTCTCTGACAAATTAAACTTGAAGTGCTGCGCCAGCACATGCGTTTCCCTCAAACTACATTTTTTTAACAAGAACGTGAAGAGGCACATCATGCCACATAAGGGCCACTGTCCATGGTCTCGTGGAGTGTGAGAGTGGCCTCAACCGCTGGATGTCCCTGTGGCTTCCCATTAGGCTAGCAGCATCATTTTGACGAGCTAAATATTTAAGATCCACCTATTAAAGTTCCGTACCTAATGGATAAATACGGGACCCTATTACTGAGAATTATCTGTCCATCTGTCACGAAGCTATATCTCATGCACCATGATAGCTAGATAGTTAAAATTTCTGTTACCGCTATAACAACAAAAATACTAAAAACCGAAATATAATGAGAACCCCTCACCTTCCCCAACCTCCCGTCCTCATCATCCTCCCTCCACTTCTCCACCACCCGCTCCACTTTGTCCCTCAAGTACGGCAGCAGCACCAGCGCGGCCAGCGAGGCCCGCTCCAGGTAGATGGGCAAGTGTTGGCCGATACTGAACTCGCTGTTGGCACTGATGGGCACTCGGACGAGGCCGTAGAAACTTTCCGAGAATGATGCGGCTGAAGGAAGGATCATAAATTTACATAAGTACCTATGTAAATGTAGAAGCAATAATCTCGACTTTCATTACTTTGTATGAACTACATAAACAAAGAGCAAAGGGCACCGCAGATGTGTCTTCGTCCAAGACTATCAGCCTCCATGACCGAGGGCCCGGTCACGGGGCTGCTCACCATCCTTACAGAAGCGGGCCCTAGACGACAGGGTGTCGCGAGGAATTCACGCACGCCCCTAAGAAGCAGGATAACACCCGAAAAACCCCACAAAGACGCGGGATAGCACCCTACCCTAGTGGGTGCCCCACACAAGGAACGTGATTTTTAGCAGATTTTTGGTACGGAACCCTTAGCGCGCGAGTCCAACTGTCAAAGTGGGACCCTATTACTGAGACTGCACGGTTTGTCATCGGGCTGTATCTCATGACGCGTAACAGCTAGATACGTAGATTGGTATGGATCCCACCGTTCGCGAATCCAACTGGTGCTTGGTCAGTTTTTACCGCCATGGCAAATGGGGCACAACATGAGTTATTCAAGATAGGTTATCATCATTATACATACCATAATGTTTGAGGTAGTAATACTGCAGGCAGCAGTCAAACACCAAGTACAGCTCATCGTACCACTTCACGCACCAACCGCACTTGTTCGGGTAATTGGCTGCCAGGAACTGAAAACATATTGACAGGTTTTGAATAATAGAAAACAAGGTCTCCTTGGTCCAGTTTTGTTTTGTCAAAAATTAGTTTTTTTTTTTATTCACAAACCATTTTATGTTAGTGACCCAGTGCAGGCAATCTGGTAAAGGTGATGTTACATTGTATATTTCTTTTATTGTAAGCACCTCATGTAACATTATAAAGTACATGCACAATACACTGTGTTATGTAAATATGCAATTCAATGTACAAATTATACAACTTAACTGTTTAAATTACCTAACAGCTAACTGCATGTTTGTATTTTCCATATAAAATACAATAAATATCTGTTAAAAAGTCGCTTTTCATATAAAAGTTATAAACATGTGTTACAGAATTATTAGCATATGTACCTAAGGTCTGGCTGGTATCTGCAGTGGCAACACTTAATAATGACCGGGTGGGGAATGTTACGCCATTTTGTGGGGCTCAGTCTTAAACTAGCCGTCGGTAGATAGAAACGTGAAAGTATACGGGCAATGGGGAACATTGTTAGCGGTGGAAGGTGAGCGTTATGCGCATTGTAAAAGGTGGCCACCTCAAACCTACAGATTGGGTTGCAAGTCCCAGACGCTGTTGCAATGTTCCTCCTTGTGCCACGCGGTATTAGGTTTCCTAGTTCTTAAATTGATTATTTGTATAGTTGAGAATAAACGAGTGTGCTGCCATCTCCGTGTTTTCTTCTGAGGTCTAACATCTCAGAAGTGGCATTATAACCCACGCCATGTAAGTACACGCATATTAATTTCGTATAAAATGGTTACTTTAACTAGTAGAATAAAACTATGTAGGTATCTGCCTTGCCATAACGTGGATTTGGTAAAAAGGATAGATATTGCTGGTTAAGATTTAATAATGAAGGATAGATAATGCTGGTTAACGATTAGTAAGGCGAAAGATATTGCTGGTTAATTCAATTAGTACTTTTCATCTAACAGTATGCTGAGTTTTGCCAATGATGGGAAAATGGGCCGTTAGGTTTTACCTACATGGTAGCACAGATTTCACAGACATGAAGTCAAAGAATTTGCAAAGTAATTTCGATACTGGTTTGTACGCCAGTGCGCGTAGCCGAGGGTAGGTTTGGAAAAGGTAAGAAACGGTACATACATGAGTTTGCGTTCTGTACCTTGTTGTTTTATGCTAGTAGTTTTAAAAAAAAGTGTCGCGATCCTGTTAATAAAAGAAAAAAAGGAACAGGTGGGTTAAAAAAAAAGTGTAAGTTTGGTGATTAGGTTTATTGTGTAGATTCGGTACTAATGAAATTGAATACATTATCGAATCATGAAGTGAATATTCAGATCCTTAATTGGTTTGTGTTGGGTGTTTGGTGTAAAAGTTCGGTTCTACAATGGATTTCGCAGTTAACATGCGCTGGTCGCCTAGTACTCGGTCACACTTTCACGATTTTTTTTTGTAATTTTAGTGTTGTTTAAGAGTGTATTGGGTGTATGAAGGTCAAGCGTTATAGTATCAGGAGGGAGTGTGAAAACAACTTGTGGTACCTACTGCGTTGAGAGGCTAACAAATACGTATCTTATTGATAATGTGACTGGTTAAAAGTAGGCATCCGCCCTATTAAGGTTGTGTGTATTGGAAACCAAGGTTCAGGGGGCCAGCCAGCAGTGTTATACGACGACATTGAGAGGCTCCTCTTGTACAGTATGATACAGGGTTCATAGGTGATCCTGGTTAGCTAGCGCCATGTCGTTGAATGGTCGTATAGTGAGTAATACAACGGCGTGCTAGGTTTTCCTACTTCGTTATATTGGGTTCTATTGTAGTTGTGCTTTTGGTGTGACTGTTAAGGCGTGAGCGTGACCGTGACCCACGTGTTTATATTTCTCACTGTGGTGTTTCATTGGGCTGTTGGTGTAGATAGTTGACAAGATTGTGGCTATGGCAAAATAAATAGCTCTGAACGCTAGTACCTACTGTTCGAAATCATAATGAGATTTTTCTAGTTTAGCTTTGTCAGACCTATTGGGATACTGATGGCAGTCGTTAGAAAGATTTGTAATATAAAAGAAAAGAGGGTTAACTTAGTTGGTATGAATGCTTATATGGGAAAGTGAAAGCTCAGTTACAGGTTATTTATATATATTAAATAAACGGATCGCATGTAGTTTTTGAGGGTTTCCGATGCTGTTAGCCCCTGAAATGTTTCATAGTGAAAATTTTCAATATCTCAGTTACAGATGTTTAACGAAGAACTACGTTTTTGTATAGGTGTGATAATAATATTAAAGCGAAACCAGTTAGAATAGTATGATCTACAATGTAGATGAGTGTTCTAGAACGGGTGCATCCAAGTCCGGGTTTTATTTTAAGTATAGTTTTGCAACAGATTAAGAGAGCCAGCCAGAGGTCTAGATCTATGGTTCGGTTAAAGGTTTTGGTTAAAAGAATATATATCTACCTACGTATGTTGGTTGGGGATATGAAAAGGTCCGTTAGTTACCCTGTACTATACTGATATGAAAGTGGTTCTGGTTGTGTCAGCTTAAACGTTTTCAGGTTCAAACGATCAGGAGGTAATTCGATGCGATAACTAAACTCGGCTGTGATGAGTGTGTCTGTGTGTATGTGATCATATTTTGTGAGAATTGTTGAATTTCAGTTAAGTTGGAAGTAAAAGTGAATTTTCCTAATTTACCTTCCGACGGAATCTTCGTTGATACCTGCGTGATATTTTTTTGTTAACATTGGGTGGCCTTCGATGGTTTGAATCAGTCTCAGCCCGGCGGATGGTGCTGCAGTCGGTATTTAGGTTGTCTATTGATGTAGACGAGGGTGATCAGGTTAACTAGAGTTTTCTAATTGTGGCTATTCAATTGACGATTATTTGCTTGACAAGGAAGCCTGGAAATGATCTGCTTGCTCTACTGCATTCTCAAGCAATAGTTTGTGATTTTTAGTTTAAATTTTGTAAATAGAGCACAAAAAGAAAAGCCTGTCGAGTTTCTTGCCAGTTCTTCTCAAGCGGGCCGCGTTCCGAACTGGTGGTACTATTTGCATTGTATTCATTGACGTGTCGCAAGTGCCTATGTATTAGGATTATGCGAAATAAATGTTTTTTTGGTTACATTTTTATTGACCGAACGTGATTGGGATGGACTCCAGAAGGCAACCCTCGAAGGACTGATGTTATCTAATCGTATTCCCTTAGAAAATTATAATATAATTCATTAGGTTAGAAGATATCCGACTAAGTAGTGATTAGAGTTGTAACGTTGTTGGGTATAGATAGGAAATGTAGGTATGAGCCACCGTCGCTTATATCATGGACGGGATTAATCTGTTCAGGGAATGGTGTGGCCACTGCCATGCCATTCCTCAAAACATTTTTGTGGAAGACATGTACAGTAACTGGCTACCGGTGTACTTTAACTCTGAATTTTGTAAACTTTCATGTGACGAGTTCCGGAAAATGATCTGGAGAGTGCCGAGGCCTCGGTAACCTTCACCGTGAGCGGTTGTGCTGTAGCCGCTGTGGGTACTCCATCGCCGGCGTAGCGGAGAAGCAGAGCGCGAGTCGACGGCGGCTTGCGCGGGCGCTGTGGACACACAGCGTGAGCACAACCGGCGCCGGCGTGGTCACGCGTTGTGTCGGAGCTACGAGAGGAGTAGCGTCATTGAGCTGCTGAGTAGTTATGAAAATCGACGTGCTACGATGATGGACATTGGACATTACAGGTCACGTAGTCTTTTTTCATTAAGTAGGATACTCAAATGATGAAGTCCCTAGACCCTTTACCATCTCAGCTATTAAGTTTCAAAAGATTTGTATTAGTTTGGAATAAATTTGATTTCTACTAGACGGATTATTGTGTCCAAACGTTTAAGAATAGACTAATGCTATCACGGATTACTTTGTGGAGCTTTTCGGGTGAACAATTTCATCACACATGATTGTTGCGGGTAGAGCGTAGCTCGCTTTCTGTTACTGAGTTAGTCTGTTAGTAGTAACGGAGTGTTTGGAACAAGATTCCTAACACAATGGGCTAACCTCGTGGATAAACTTGTTCTCATGCTTGACAATTTGATAGGGAGACTGAAATTTCACACGGATGCGAGATTTGATTTGACTTTGCTGCAATTCAAGGATTCCATCGCGTCCAGTGGCGTCTTACCTTCTATGGATTAAAGAAACTTGCTGTAAATTGGTTACTTCGTGGAAAATGGTTTAAAATGGTACTACCTCCAATAAGCTGCATTACATTTGTTTCAAAAATACCTACTAATTTTTACTCTGATAGAATCGCGAGATAGTAGTTTTAACCATAGATTTAGAATTTTTCGCTAGTTTGAACAGAAGTTTCACGGTTAGGTAAACTGGTTGGGTCTAAAGGTGTCATGTCGGTTCGTTATCGGTTTTGTCTATTGTGTCGGATGTATTTTTGTCTGTGATATTAGTATTTATCACACCTCGTAAAGGTAAAGAAAAAAAACAAATTTCGTTTTTGCTAGTAAATTATACCCTCGAAGTTAGCGTACACATAAAGCAACATTTTACGAGTTAATAATCGAGTTATTCGGTAAATTTTGGACGAGTACCTATCCAAATTGATGAATGATAACAATGTTTTTTTTATTGCACGAATTTACATGGTTTTCTCTTTTTGTTTATCTTTTGATTTCAGGTCAAGACATTACATGAAACGGTGTCACGCCTGACAAGACTTGGTTGACATTAAACCACCCTGAGAAACGGATTGGTTTTTTTGGACGGAAATGGAAACGGATTGGATGAGATCCCTGGATGATAGATACGAGTAATAGGCAGTTTTAGTTAAAGAGTCAGTTTAGTTAAGAGGGCTAACATATTTCGCGCCACATATTGTTCAGAAACCATACTTTTCATTGCATTTAAAGTCATTAAATATTTATCGTACAAACATGGTATTCACTAACATACTTAGTAAATTTAGCTCTCTAAACGTTTATTAAAACATATTTTACCTAACAACGGATTACATATGGTAATTATCAATGAAAGTGAAACAGGTTTTTCAAATCATACGATTTGCATAGTTATCGATGCTTAAATTCATGTCAAATTACTGATAATTTTAATAGACAAGGGATACGAAGCAATTGCAAAGGGGGTTGGCTATCTGTTTGTAGAATAACCTGATATCAGGTAGGTTCCTTTTTTTAGAGAAAAATGACTGTAAAGTTTGCTCAAATAGTGAGAAATTTCACCAAAATAAAGTTGTCTTTTCACCAGCTTCTGTAGTTTAAATCATTATGATAATTATGTAATATTATGTCAGAACTTCTCCTTTGACAATAAAAATATTTTTTTTTTATGTAACTAGATGCAGATTTTTTTTTACAAAGTATTTTGTGAACCCCTATAAATGCAGATACGCGAACAAATACGATTTAGTACCGCCGAGAGGCTCTCAGAGTGTGGTCATGTCGCTCGATGTTCCATTTTTGAATACGAAAAAATTAACAAAAATAGTCTAATTCTAGCGTGACCAAACAATCTTAGTACTTTGTGACGTATAATATAATATATATAAATATTTATGGTCGATATACAACGTGAACTTTTGTATAGTGCAAAGGTCAGACACCCCGACTAGAGTTTCGCTTCGAAATACTGTATAAAAAAATTAAATGAAAATAACGAAAACTGACCAAGTTATAAGCTTTTACAGTTGCACTATTTTCTTCACGAACAGCGTAGGTGTAGGTATTATACGCAAGGCAGGTAGTCACTATTCGTGTGGTATTGATAATAACACACCATTTTCATAAGTGGTAATTATGGAACACCTGTGAGGAACCAGACCAGGATTGGGACGGCTATAAAGCCGCTAAAGCAAAATACAAGTAGCGACTGAGATACAAAAGTACCAAGTCTTGGAGAAACCTTTGATAGAGTCAGACTAATACTAGCCAAACAAGGGACAGAACTGTCCGCATCTATAAAGAAACCTGACGGCGCGGCGGCCTGACCCACACATGAAAAGAATTATTTATACTATTGATTGATGGCACTTGGTGGAACCTTTCGGCATTTTCAAAGGCAAATTAACATTATATAATGACCACTAAATCACTTAATTACTCGGAAACAATAAATTAATCTAAATATATATATAAAAATCAATGCCACTTTTCGTTGTAATTTTATAACTTAATATTAATATAATTGCTGCAGACACTCATGTGGCTGGTGGAAAACGTATCCACAGAAGAAGTCCAGTGGGAGCTCGCAAGACCTGTTCTAATCTATTCTGTCAACTTACAAAAAACTGAATGGGTAATTAACAGCTTCAAGTCCTTCAAATCTCCAGGACAGGATGAAGTCTTCCCTGCAGTGATAAAATGGGGGAGGACACAAGTTGATATTGTCAGTTACATAGTATCTATACGCCAGACAATGAATGGGACTGTGACCCAGACTGTGGAGAGAGGTCTAAGTGATCTTTATACCAAAACCCGGTAAAGGGATTATGTTTGTGATTCAGACCTCTGGTTATACAGACCGATAAGCCCTTCGTCTTTCCTGCTAAAAACTCTGGAAAGATTGTGTGACAGACTGAGACAAACGAGGGACGGCCCTTCAAATTAAGCCACTGCATTCCAACCAACGCGCATAATGCCCCCGGCAAGTCTACAGACTCAGCACTACAAAATAAAATAAATAAATAAAATAAAATAAAATAAAATTTATTCCTTTTGAAATTAAAAAAAAAAAATTTAGGTTTGTCAAAATTTTTGTGACTCTACCGGGGGTTCGGAAATACTACAGACTGAGAAGAACACCCCAAGAAACTCAGTCCGGTACATGCAGTGGTACACAAAATAGAAGAGGTCATCCAGAATCAATCAATCAATGTGCCTCGGCACTTTCATAAACATAGAGAGAGCTTTCGACAAAAGAAGCATAACCACGGCACTGGCAAAACACCGAGTATACACGGTAGTCAGTGAATGGATAGATAACATGCTAAACAAACTCATTTTAAAGCTACTGACAAGCAGAAACCAGTGCGCAGCCATGGCCAAAGGTTGTCCACAAGGGGACGTGGTCTCACCACTGCTAAAGAACCTTGTTGTAGACGACCTAATAACCAATCAATCAATTAATTTAACCTAGAACAGTCCCTATATACATGGATGTGGAACAAGCCATAGCTGATGGTAAAATTAAATTATGGAGAAAAACGGATCTGTTTACAAAGCATGACTGGTATTTTAAAATCCATTATTATTTTTTAAAATCCAAGGCCAACTTCAAATCAAGTGAGAAGCTGCGTTTATTTTATCTTCTAGTGATCTTGTGTATATAATAAATATTTTTAATGAATTGTATTAAAATTACTTTCAGTCAAGCCAACATTTATCGATTTGCGGTGTAGACTGAACACTAATTTGCCCATAAGCACAGTAAATATTTCGCAAGACGACGAGTTCTGGACTACGAGGATGGAACCTAAATTGTTAAATTTTTACGACTAATGTCTGTTGCCCAAAATGATTGAGCCCAGAAAGAGCCGATAAAATAAAGTAAAATAAAATTTATTACCTTTGAAATTTAAAAAAAAATAGGATTGTCAACATTTTTTCGGAAATGCTACAAACTGAGAAGAACACCCCAAGAAACTCAGTTCGGTCCCTCCCAAAATTCATCATAATAGGTATCTAATAATCGATCAATGCCGATACGGAATGGCTTTTTCTTGGCGGTGTGCATTGTTATGCACATACCTCTTAATAAATATTTGGTTGTTGTAAATGAAAAACACCTACTATCAATTAAGATTAGATTTAGATCCCATAGCTCAAAAGCTTATAGCTTAGTTTGGGCTAGATGATGTTGTGTGAGAATATCCAACAATATTTATTGATTATTTATTAAAAATATTTTAACGTTCCTGCAAGCACTGAATCTGCAGTAGGCAGCAAAACAATTATACCATGCTAAGCGCCTGCGCATTGCTACGTTAATATTATTGTTTTTAACTATGATTATTGTCAAATTTATATATTTATAGTGTAATATAGAATATTGTCCATTACTTTCTACAATTTTCGTATATTTAGATACTTTAAAAATAAACTTGTGGACCGTTTTCATGTATGTGTGTATTATATACTATACTATCTTCACGCGAAATCCCTTGCGGGGTAGGCAGAAAGAACCGAGCGCCACACGGTACGCTCCATACACACCTCACTTGCTTCTTCAACTTTCATTTTTCTTTTCATGCATGCACGTCTATTATTAGTATTTCTAATTGCAATATTGATATTAGTTAGGTAAATAAATGTCAACTTTATTAATTTTATGATGTCAGTGTCTATCACTACTTAATATCAATCAATTTGCAATAAAATAATCAATAATTATTAACTAATACTACTAACATAAAAATTAAATTAAAAGATTGAACGCTTAGACTAAGAATATGACACCGGTAATACATCAAGGAAAACAAAAGTATCAAACTTGTTATTAGCAACAATTGGCACTGTACGGCTATGTGCGCCGCGCCGGCTGATTTCTTACGATCGTAAAGAAATTTGAAAACCGAATTTACGCTCTTAAGTTGCTTTAAAATTATGTTCCTCAACGTCGATAGATAGCGTTGTACGGCTTTGTGAACCGCGATATGGTTTCGTTCACACATTTGCGTAACTGTTTGGCGAGTTACTAAATAGTTGCAGTTCTTCTATAGTACATACATTAGTTAGAGTTTAAATAAGCAGATATTCCATGGATATTGGTTAAGTTTGAGCAATCTGTCGACGGGTTTCTAGATGATAATCGTTTTGTGTATTAACTGGTTATTATGTCGATGTTTAGTGTGACAGTGTTAAAGTGTTATAATGTTGAGTGGTTCAGCAGTACTGTTGGTTGTTAAATGCATAATGGTTACCGTTGTTAATATTGATACCTGGTTACCACGCGTAGTCAAGCGAAAGTTAAGATTTCCCACTGGTCAGATACCTAAATAGTTTGGTATTGTTTAAGCGAATTGTTTAAAAGATTTGCCATTGTTCAGATATAATATGTTTCGCCACTGTCCAGATAGATAGTTTGATCGAATAGTTACAGATTTAGGACGGCAAACATTTAAGATTGTAAAACGTAGTTTTTAGTGATTTAAGTATAGTGATGTATTAGGTAGGATGTGAAAAATGATTGTAAATTATTGAGTACATAGGTACGTATGCGTGTGTATTAGTGATTGATGAGGGATTTAAATCATAAAATTGAATTGAGCCTGAATAATGTATCTACCTATTAGCTAATTTCGGCGAAGACACTGCTACTTGCTCTTCAACTGTAAACAGTGTCAATGAGTAATTGTAATTTAATGATATGAGATTGAATAGTTACAGATTTAGGACTACAAACATTAATGATTGTAAAACGGAGTGAATGCATAATTTTAGTGATTTAAGTATAGTGATGTATGTAGGCAGGATGTGAAAAATGATTGTAAATTATCGAGTACATACGTATGCGTGTGTATAAGTGATTGATGAGGGATTTAAATCATAAAATTGAATTGAGCCTGAGTAATTTACTTATCATCTAATTTTGGCGAAGACACTGCTACTTGCTCTTCAACTGTAAACAGTGTCAATGAGTAATTGTAATTTGATAATATGAGATTGAATAGTTACAGATTTAGGACGACAAATATTAATGATTGTAAAACGGAGTGAACGCATAATTTTAGAGTGATTGAAATATAGTTATAGTGAGGGTGCTCTCGAGCCGGGCAAGATTGGCGTAAACGACCTCGCCGCCCACGATTGGTAAGAGACATCGCAGTTGTGTGTCGTTCTGGTGAAAGAAGTAACCTTTGCGGCATGCGGCTATACCATAGTAGTGACGGGTGTTCTCGAGCCGGGCAAGATTGGCGTAAACGACCTCGCCGCCCACGATTGGTAAGAGACATCGCAGTTGTGTGTCGTTCTGGTGAAAGAAGTAACCTTTGCGGCATGCAGCTATACCATAGTAGTGACGGGTGTTCTCGAGCCGGGCAAGATTGGCGTAAACGACCTCGCCGCCCACGATTGGTAAGAGACATCGCAGTTGTGTGTCGTTCTGGTGAAAGAAGTAACCTTTGCGGCATGCAGCTATACCATAGTAGTGACGGGTGTTCTCGAGCCGGGCAAGATTGGCGTAAACGACCTCGCCGCCCACGATTGGTAAGAGACATCGCAGTTGTGTGTCGTTCTGGTGAAAGAAGTAACCTTTGCGACCGGCTATACCATAGTAGTGACGGGTGTTCTCGAGCCGGGCAAGATTGGCGTAAACGACCTCGCCGCCCACGATTGGTAAGAGACATCGCAGTTGTGTGTCGTTCTGGTGAAAGAAGTAGCCTTTGCGGCATGCAGCTATACCATAGTCGAAGAATCTGTAGTAGTTTAAGTGTATATAATTATACACGTACAGTAAAAATCTTAATATAGATGATTATAAGAGTGATGCGAGTGATACGTTCAATTATTTAACAAAACAATGTTTAATAGAAATGTAAATTATAGTTAATTAGAACGAAGGGACTCGTTCCCATAGGATGGCCGACTGTTACAGAATTATTAGCATATGTACCTAAGGTCTGTCTGGTATCTGCAGTGGCAACACTTAATAATGACCGGGTGGGGAATGTTACGCCATTTTGTGGGGCTCAGTCTTAAACTAGCCGTCGGTAGATAGAAACGTGAAAGTATACGGGCAATGGGGAACATTGTTAGCGGTGGAAGGTGAGCGTTATGCGCATTGTAAAAGGTGGCCACCTCAAACCTACAGATTGGGTTGCAAGTCCCAGACGCTGTTGCAATGTTCCTCCTTGTGCCACGCGGTATTAGGTTTCCTAGTTCTTAAATTGATTATTTGTATAGTTGAGAATAAACGAGTGTGCTGCCATCTCCGTGTTTTCTTCTGAGGTCTAACACATGGTTACTCCATATCTGTTTATTGTATGACCTTACGACCTGGTTGCACTGAATGTGGGCATAAGGCTGGCCTAAAATAACTGTATTTGTTCCTGGTTAACATAAATGTATGTAATATGGTAAGTATACATGTACAAATAATTAGTCCTGTTACTCCTGTATGACTGACTGGACTTTATTTGGACATTTTTTATTTTGATTAGCTCAGAATTATTTTCCAATAAGTACTAGTCAGGCAATGTCTAATCAAATTCAATAAAGATTGTTTTATCTTAAACATAAACCTGTCGGAATTTCAAAAATTATGAAATTTTATAAGCATATATTGTGTACTGAAAATTTATCATTTAAGTAATTAAACTGATAAGTACCATAGTCCTATATTAGAATTAGCCTTTTCAAAGTCTGTTTTTATACACTGTACCAGCAGGAAGGTGTTTGATAAATTTGATATCTCGAGTATGCTAGCCTTGAATGCAACTGCAAATTAAATGGTGCCCTCGGCTATTTTCTATCATCGTACAGCTCAGTTTTGAATATACTTAGACAGTGACATGAGTTGTCTCGATTTTCCTCATCTCATCTACAGTAGATGGTGCTAGAAGGTATTTATACTGTTGACAGTGTGGTATAGTAGAGCATGGTATAGCAGCTCTTTACTAAAACGAATGTACAAAGCGGCATTGATAGGATCTTACGAAATCTAGTTCGGCCAGGGAAGGTACATATTAGAGCATATACGGTGGAAGGTGAGCGTTTATGCACATCGAATAATATCCAGCCACCGTCAAAGTATTCCCCCATGTGCCACAATATGGACCAGGCACCCCTGCAGTGTATTCATGGAATTCTAATAAGTACCTATTATAGAATAAAGTCTCTCCCCTGGAGTTGCTAAAGTCAATACGCTAGTTTCGATCAAGTGGGTCATATGTTTATTTGCCACTTAAGTGGTATAAAAAAAAAGGGAACACTGTTCACAGTTGAAAATTATCCTTAACTATGTACATAGAGCTGCCGTTCCGTCCACATAGCAATTCCGTAGCAGATTCCCAGAGGAACTGGTTCCCTGAATTAAAATGTCTAAACCGACCAAGCTGTTTAACGTATTCAAATTTGAGCTAAATGGATGTAGAACTTTTCCAGTTTTTATAGAGTAAACAAGTTAACTTACCAATTTTATAGATTAGCAGATTTTAAAGTTAATTAGATACATAACAATTATGTAGGTTTTAAGTCTTCAGTTACATAAAGCTATAATATTTTATAAAAAGCTAAAAGATTTTAATAGCACTTTCATGATGTAAAAGTTACCTCGACAACTTTCTGTAAGGCAGGCTTCACTGTCGCTCCAAGTGCTTCTTGAGCTGTTACTTGAAATAAAGTCGGTGTTCCTTGTAGTGTCCTCGTCAAGTGAGCCGCGTAAACCGCCATTTCCACTTAATTAAAGAGAAATTTTGAAATATTTTAAGAAAAACAATAATTTAAATCTAAGTAGTAGTAGTTTTATTTATCCATTTTCGGATAGGCAAAGGCAATTTGAGCCATACAGCCAAATCTTGTATATTCAATAACTCTTCATTTTGCTTTAATAAGTCACAGTCCTCGTCCTCTAAGTCCAGTCAAAGTCAAGTACAGCCCTAAGTCGAAGTCAGTCTTCCTTCAGAAAAGCGGTGGATACATTTCTGAAAGTTCCTTTGGATTTTTTGTCGGAAACTGCAAAGTTGCGATTCACTGCGTTTTATCACTTCCCAACACTAGTGCACGTTGTCGAACGTTTATGTTTAAGAATCCACCATTAATACACACAAAACACTCGAAATTACACTAATTTTGCGAATTTACAAAACGACGCGATACGATTCCTTCCAATTCGCGCCAAAGAATCTCTAATTTAAATCTAAAGAAGAGAGCACAGTTTGTTTATCAAGTAATGTCTTTAGTGTCACTGTCAACTTTCAATGACATTTTCTTTCTTCGACTGGAGCACCAAAGTAACTCGGCCTTAACAGCCTAGTCAAAAACAAATTGATTTGATGTTGACTACCAAGCTTAGACCATATATCACGGGACTAGCCTTTGCGAACCACCGCATACAAAAATATTCTGCCACTTTTCATACAAGTGAAGGGGGAAACACAAAGCATTTAAAAATGTATTAATCGACAAACGCGTAATGGCTGTTGTTTGTTAATTTTTATTGTACAGTCAACTACAATGAAATGTACTAGTTTAATCATATAAAATGATGTACTGATGTACAGTGCTTTTTATAAAGCCAAAAGACCAAATGGTCATGTGCAATGGCAGAAAACAATGCTTAAGTAAGGCGCATCCTTAGCCATGCCATGCAGTCGACGTTACATCATTTTGTATTTGACTAGTAGTAGTTCCCGTTTCCGTGGGAATACCGGGATATAATACAGCACAATCACGCGGGAATAGTGTATCTTAACAATACTTAATTAAATATTTTTTCAAATATAGTCTTACAAAACTTTCTTGTTGGCACGCGAATTCACTTGGCTGGGGCATAGCTAAGGCAATTAAAATTATTATTTTAACTTCGGGCGGCATGTATCCATTCCTTAACAGTGTTCGTAAAGATGCGCTTAGGCCAAACCATAGATTTAGAATTTTTCGCTGCGGCCAAACGAACTGTTTTGACATTTGACAAGGCGAAATAAACGGAATCAGCCAATCAATTAGGTCTCCGTTCAGTGGCCCGAATCGAATCTCATTAGTGATTAAGGTAATCTGCAAATGATTGTCGCCGTGATGGCCAACGCCAATGCCAAAATGGCCTTAGGTATTACATTTTTAGGTGTATAGTTCCGACATTTACTGTGTGTAAAGGATGAAACATTGTTTTGATTAAATGAACAACACTTTTGAGTACTAAAATACTTTATTCCTCATGAAACTGAACATTTAATGTACAATACATAAAACAATCTCCAAAGCGACCATAGCACCTTAAAATACATTACGAAGCGCATGTTACTGACTGTGCACTGTTTCAAGCATTTGGCTGTGATGATTATAAAAGTGAACCTATAAATTTAGGGTGATCTATTAGCGAGATGACAAGCGAATTGGTCTAAGCCGTTGCTTCGTCGGCGAAGGGCGAGCTAACGTACAAACGAGCTGGTTTTTAAGTCCGCAGACTTTTAGGTGCTCTATTGGCGTTTACACTTTGCTCGCTAATGGATCACCCCCTTTACAATGCAGACGTTAAATCCGACATATTATTAATAACAAACATCTGGGGATTCCCCCTGGTAAGTTAGGATTTCCATAAATAATAATGAATTTGATATCATTTTTTCGAGACCGTGTGTAACATAAGATCTGCCGATTTTTACAATATGTATTTTCAAAAAGTAACACTTGGAACTGGATATTAAAAGAATAATGAATGTATTCAATGTTCCTTCAAAACACTTTACTTTTTTAGGCTAAGCATAAATAATAATAATAAATAAATATTCACGGATATTAATACTTATATACTTTTTTCACACAAATATTTGTCTCTGGTGGGAATCGAACCCACGACCGCCAGGGCCGCAGGCGGTATCACTACCGTCTGCGCCACAGAAGCATGTAATTTCAGTGAAAGAATTTTGATTAATACCTTTGACCTTGATCTAAAAATTTAAAATGTTTTGTAACTTTACTGTAATAAATCATCCATTTATTCTATAAATAACCAATTTTAGAAAAAAAAAATTATATCCCATACTTTTGTGAAATAACTCTAGTTTGAGTGCGACGAGAAAACAACAAATTGTTTAGATCCCGCAAGCCCCTTAAACGGGGGACCTACTTAACCTACTAAGCTACAGCTGGGCAAAAATAAAGTTTTATATGCCAGGTTAGAAAGTACCAAAAATCAAAAATCTGTATTCAGTTGCCAATAAACGTAAAAAAAACCAGCAGAAAATTGTAGTACGTACTACTGACATAATTGACGTTATTGACAGCATTATGACAATGTTGCCAGCATGTAAAATATTAGTTCCGTTTCTAGACTTTTTGTCAAGCTATACTTGGGGACAGTTCCCCGGTAGGTTGGTTAAGCGTTTACTCGGCTAGGAATATAACGGGTTCGAATGGCGGTTGAGGTAGAAAATTTTCTGATAATTTAAAAAAATGTTTAGTAGACATCTGAAATTGGATTGTGTTTGGAGTGTTTGCAGTTCAGAGCTTCGAATTGATAGATATCATTGAGTCATTTTTCTACAATAATACATATTTTATATAAAAATAACACCATTTTATGAACATAATAACTACGTGACTGGCAAATATGGCTACTTATTATACTGCTAGTAACAATATCATTGTCTCTTCCTGCTCAGTGACAAATCAAAAAGCTTCCTACACATGTAGGACTATTAAAATGAGTACATTTAGTAGAAAATACTTCTATAATCTACCAAAGGATAAACTTTAAGTTTTAATACGTTATAATAATACTATTACATACTTTATATTATGTACTGTAACCTCAGATTTTTTTGGTACATACATTACAAAAAATAACTTACTTTACGTTAATTAATATTTTCCTAATTTACAAACACATACTGCTCACTTGGAATTTTTACTTTGAGCAACACCGTGTTTTAATAAGGCAACCCGAATTTTTTTATTAATAAATAATTAGGCCGGCCACTGTGGGCGTATAGCTCGTCTATATTTCTATATAGAAGAATGGTTCAGTAACCATAGAGAAAAGAAATTACATTTTTTGATTGCCAACAACTTAGCTGCTTCTCTGTGGTAAAAAGGAAATATCATTCATTAATTGAAAAAAAAAAAATTCAAAGAAAATAATAGTTTTAAACTAACACGCGTTGAACTCATATTGTATTGAAAACGGGATTTCGCGCGGCACTATTTTACTATTAAATAAAGGTTTTCGGTACCTTCTTGTTTCCCGACGTTTCGATAGGATTAAACCTACCGTGGTCCCGAGGCGACTGCAAGAATCGCCTCGGGACCACGGTACCAAAGGTACTATACATATACACCAATTTATGTCTACAATGACACTTGGAACCCAAAGGAACTCAACAAAGTTTGATATCTTGAATATACACGGTGTTTCTTTTAGGGTGTCAAGCCGCCACTAGCTGGTAGCAGGGTTCCATACCTATCGATTTAACCCCCATGTATGTTCTACGATTTTTTGTAGTTTTCGAGATATAATGTTCTGCATAACTCCCTATTTTTTTATTATCGATTAAAATTTTTACATCTTGTATCAAAGTTAGGAAGGAGATTATTTTGTCCATGATACTGCAATCAATAGGCATTATAATAATAAAAAAATATCCAAGAAAAGTCGAACCAAAAAGAAGTTGTAATTATTTGAAGCCACGTAGAAAAATAACGAAAAAAAATTATATCTCGAAAACTACAAAAAATCGTAGAACATACATGGGGGTTAAATCGATAGGTATGGAACCCTGCTACCAGCTAGTGGCGGCTTGACACCCTAAAAGAAACACCTAGTATTAATATAATGTAAAAGCAGCTGCTCGCGGCGGGACGATACAAGAAGGTACCGAAAACCTTTATTTAACAGTAAAATAGTGCCGCGCGAAATTTAATACAATATGAAAATAATAGTATTTAGGACTCGCTTTTTATTAGTTCACGAAAACAACGCATAAACAGTTCATGAACAACTAAAAGAGGCATAATAGTACAATAGTCTAAATATAAATTAAGCACTGATTTGTAAGCTTTAGTTTTTTAACTAGTGTAAGTACAAAATAATGTTAGATGAGCGTGTAGTTCACACAGAATAACGTCAAGAAGGAATATGCATGAAAAATATACTTTAATTATATGAATATTAAAAACAAAGTACAATTTTGATGCTGATGATAAAAAAGGCATTGATTACAAGTAGTAATTTAAAGCTTGGCAAAAATGAGTGGCAATTATTGGAGGCGCCACTGTGCAGTTCATATGGCAACCCGTTAAAAAGAGCTACCAATCAAATTGTAGTACGTCATTAATTAACTGACATAAGTGAAGTAACATTAAAGTATAAGCCCCGCAAGTTGGCAATGCGCTGGAACCTTGTCATAATGACAGCTAAGTGACGTCATCGTGACGTAGCGCGAGCGCGCGCTGGCCTCGCGAAGCTGCGTACGGTATTTTTTTTAGTACTGACTGCTCGACGGACATACGTCACCAAGTGGTCACCAAGATGGCCGCCAAGCGCAATATCAACGTGCGGGGCTTATATCATGCATATTCCCTAATGAGACATAGACAATAATAAATAGTTGTCATTATGAAGTGAAAATATCGTTTGAGTTCTATATGTAAAATATTACACAAATTAGAATAGGTACGAATGTTGTAAATTTAATAATTACTAATGACAATTACTTACAATAATTAAATAATCATTTATGACTGTTATTATTTCAATTATATCGTCACTACATCTTCAGACCTACCATTATCACCTATACTAATAGTAATAGTTCAAAAATATATTAAATACATATTATAGTCATAAAATACATTACAGTCTGTAAAATATATTTTGATTTATGTGAGACTTGTACTGACGCAAACAAAAAACCGACTTTATTTCAAAGGCACAAAGTAGATTTATAGTTTGGACGTATGTTCTTACTCTGCATTTCAACCACAAAAGCATCATGCAATTGAAATAAGGTCTATTTTTCTTTACGATAATACAACTGTTTTGGAATCAAGCTAGCTATATTTTACAGACTATAATAGTATCAGTTCAATGGATAAGTCGTCAATGGATCGTTCTTAACGAAGCCTTCGAACTTAACGGACGAACGGGAAATGACCTTCTTAACGAAGTCACTGACAGTGCGGTTATGATGGCAACCTTTTATGCTCAAACTATCTAAAAAGTCAATAAATTGCGTGAATCATTGACAGATGACGACGAAGAAGAAGAATGGATAATTAACCCATTGAACAAATATTGAGTACTATTTTATTTTTCTGTGATATTTTCTCTTCATCACCATGCAATGCCGCTCTCACCATTGAGGTTTTCAACGGCGCAACCATTTTAAGGATCATTGATTTGTTTAAAACCTTGGAGCCGGCATATCGTTGCATTTTATGATATGTGTTTTCAAGTTGTAAGAGGAGGGACACACGTGAGGTGCCAGAAAGTTCTAATTCTTATGGTTTTTACAGACTATTTCCTAAAGAGTATTCGGCTAATGAACACAAAAAAAAGTATACACAGGAATATTGAAGGAGCAGAGTTTCTACTTTGAGTAGTGGTATACATATACATAGATACATTTATTGTAACACTAGCTGACCCTCGCAACATCGTTTGTCATCGTCACCTTTTTCATTGCTGCTCCGCTTCTATTAGTTGTAGCGTGATGTTATAATTATAGCCTATAACCTTCCTCAATAAATGGACTATCGCACTGTAAAATAATTTTGGAAATCTAACCAGCAGTTCCTGAGATACTAGAGTTCAAATAAACAAACCAAACTCTTCAGATTTATAATATTACTATAGATTTACATATTAAACTGCGATAAATCACCCAGTGCTTTCATCAGTTTATGAGATATTAGTCTACCGTAATATACATTGTCAATGTTATGAAACTAGAATATTTTAATAGCTCGTGGTGTTTGATAGATTTAACAGCAGCTTCCCAAAATCCCCCATAATACGTGTTTGGGTGTTTCGTTTCAGGTTACGTAGAATCTAGCTAGCTGTGATATGCGCCCTCCAGGGTAGGTGGAAGGCTAGTGACGCTGCCTACCCCTAGGCCGGGCGCTAGCTGGCCGAGTTGTTGTACTGCGGGCGGCCCGCCAGCTCCAGCAGGTACCTGTCGGGGTGCTCGATCCAGTCGGCGGCTGACAGTTTTACCTGCAATATAATATTGCTATTTACTACCGACGAATAGCAGCTCTGCAGTATGGACACAGATACTGGCGACAAATCCCGACTTTCTGAAAACTCCCCACTTTGGGGAACTGCCGACTGACCTATTACGATCTCCACGGACGCTGGTACCTGATATTCAGGTCGAAACCAATATCACATAAGCACTTCCCAAAAATTTTGTCGCTAAGTGATAACAAAAACAGAACCAACTTCTTTACTTCTAATATGTACTTACTATTACTTTAGAGCAGAGACCCACCCATACATACTTGTAGATTGAGAAATTAGAAGACAGTCAGTTTGTACAAAATGGAACTAAATAACCTAAATATGCGCATTGAAGGCCACCGCAAATTGACGCTATATTTTTGACATTTTTGATTGAAATCGAAAGATTACTGCCATCATCTGCAGGTAGATATAATTGCACTTTTGTGTAGATTGCAAAATGCACTATCATATCACCCATGAGGATAAGAATAGACTTGTATTCTGTTTAGAATGGCACCACTCGTTCAAAAACAAGTCGGCCGTATACAAAAAGACCAATTTAATTAGATCATAAACCTCCCCATTTCGGAGTATTTTCGAAGCTGGTAAAAAAAGACTCAAATCACACCCCAGTCTGTATGAAAGGTTGATGTTAGTACAGATAACTTACACATCTTTGCCGCTCGGCTTCCTTCACTTGCCACTTTTTGATTTCTAGCTGCGTTTCACGAGACGACTGATCGCCACAACCCCACACCTGACACAAACAGTATACATGATATATCACCAGATTTCCACATTTTTTAAAAACCGTTAACATATTAAGTAGAAGCTCACTTACTTCAATATTCTTCAACGAATAAGGCACCCCCATAAACGTAACAGAATCGAAGTCTTCCGGAATGATGAGCAGCGGCTTGCGCGGGTCGGAGCCGGCGCGCAGCCCCTTGGGGTAGCCGCGGATTGACGTGTTTAGGTACAACATCTTTGGCGTGCGCTCCACTACGCTGAAACTGGATCATAACTCGTTTTAAAATATTTGTTTATTAAGACAAGCAGTGTTAACAAAATAACTCTAAAATTGCATCAAAAGTATAGTACAGTACTTAATATTAAATTAAATCCAAAACATTTTGCAACAACGCTGACGTGAAACATCGAGATTACTCGTATTTTTAACCGACTTCCAAAAAAAGGAGGAGGTTCTCAATTCATCTGTATTTTTTTTAATTTTTTTTTATGTTTGTTACCGGCAAATCGCTAGAAGGAGTTAACCGATTTGGATGATTCCTTTTTTATTTCCATACATTTCCATATACAGGATGTCAGAATCGGATGCTGGGATCCTGGAGAAATCGAAGAAATCCTTCGATTCGAGGGAATTGATTTCAGTATTACATTCAATAATATCTGATAAATCTAAATATGCTTACCCATTACTTTGTGCTAACTTAATTTTATTTTTCATTTTTTAGTTTCTGTTTGAAGTCGGTTTTTTTTATTTTTTTTATAAGTAACACGTCATATGCAGAAAAGAACAGATTACGACAGGAACTAAATGTCCTAAAAAAAATTTACAGTAACAAATGGAGATGCCAAACGGAGGACTTCCGAGTCATCTATACGGGCAAGACACAACGGTTCCGTAGTTACAGTTTTGCTGCCGAGGCGTCGACAGTAATTTATCATGTCACACAATAGCAAAGCACCATATAATAAAAAGGGCATTGAGGTCTCTCTAATGAAAATAACTCACTAACGACACAGTGATAGTTCTACATTTTTTGAAGTCGTCCGCAAAGTGATAACCACTGCTGTGAAGGCTAGATACTATAATATTGACAAACAACTCAAACAATTTAAATTACCAGGGTTCCAAACGAGAACCCTGAGGGACTCCAGAACCATCTATATTTGCTACGTATTTGAAGCCCTTAGCTACGACATATTTATTTATTTATTTAATATTTATGCACACAAATAACATGAAATAAGGAAATTACAGCAATAAAGAGAAGATGAGTACAATGGTACTGCTTATTTCTAAAATAGAAATTTCTTCCAGCAGTCCGAAGAGAGGAAAGCTTGAAGAATTACATGAAATATAAGGTAGAAGTGATATAGAAATCGAGATTAAATAAAATGCACACACACAAACTATTCATATAGTACATACTTATATAAATAATTATACCTATATCCATACATACATATATAAATATATATATTTATTTATATCTATAAATATATAAACCTATCAATCAATATGAATACATAGAGTAAATGTAAAAATGACCAAAATTTTAATGCAGAAGCGATCACAGAATATTGGAGAGGTAGTGCAAACGAACTTTCTTTTTAAACACAGCTATTGTTTTGGAATCTCTGATACTAGGTGGAAGAGAATTCCATAGTCTAACTGCTTGGACAGAAAAGGAATGAGTGTAGAAATGGGTTTTGTGGGCAGGAAACTTTAGATTAAAGCGTAGATGAGACCTACAAGGAACATCAGGGTCACGCATGAAGGAGAATCGATCCTTGAGGTAGGAAGGTGAAGCAGGATTGTAAAGGATGTTAAAGAGAAGACAAAGTATACGAGTGTTCCTGCGAAGACGGATAGGGAGCCACTTGAGTTCCCGACGAAGATGAGAAACGTGATCATATTTTTTAAGATTAAATATGAAACGGATACATAAATTTTGAAGTCTCTCAAGCTTATTTACTAGCTCCTCAGTGGCATCTAAATAGCAAGCGTCAGCGTAGTCAATAATGGGCTGAATGAGAGTCTGAGCCAGAATGATCTTGGTTTTTAAGGGTAAAAAGCTCTGGAGGCATTTCAGAGTGTGGAAAGTGTAATGGACCTTCCTGCTAACCTCGTTAATTTGGGGACTCCAAGAAAGATTGGCGTCCATTAGTACTCCCAAATTCCGAACTTTTTCTAAGTAAGGTATTTGAGTTCCATTAAGTAGCACAGGAGGCAGTGTGTTCTTATCTAAATTATTGCGCATGTACGTGCTGCCTATGATGATTGCCTGCGACTTTCGAGGGTTGATGCACAACCCAAACGACCTGGCCCACGCACCAACACGTTCTAAGTCCTGATTCATATTAGATATGCCAGAGAAGCTATCCGAAGCCGCAAAATGATGATATATTGGGGTTCTATTAGATTAATAAGATCAAAACCGATTCTCGATACCATAAATGTATACAACTTCTTTAGTAATAGCACAGCCGACATATCATATAGTCGGCAGACGAAGCCGTCTAGACAGGTCAATCGTGAGGGGGACAAGGGACGAGACGCGGGAGGTAATGTCCCGAACGGCGAACAAAATTTTGTTAGCCGTTCGGGACACATTTTTAGGGCTGCCGCGTTCACGACATCAGCTTCCTATTATATATTATTATTAATTAGAAATTAATTAAAATGGTGAATACGAATTGTGCTGTAAGGGATTGCAAGACATCGTCTCGGAAAAATGTGGATTTGCGATTTCATTAATTCCCGCGTATTCCAAAAAAGATAAGCTTTATTCAATGTTGCATGGATAGTTTTTATTATAAAGCGATAACAAAATGGCCGCCGTATTACAGTTATAATGTCATGTTGGATATTTTTTTAAGTTGTTTTTTTTTGCAATGCAATATGGCCACCGCACCACCGTTGTAAAATTTCATGTTGGATATCGTTTAAGGGGTTTTTTGGTATGCTGAGTACAAATTTCTTCCCTCTTCCCTCGGACCGCGAAAGCGATTAGTCGTGCCTACGTGCTATTAAAATTTTATTTTATTTCCTTAATTTTTCAAAGTTTTTAATAATATCTACCAACTAAAGTACCAGGCACGCATGAACCCCAGAACTGTCTACAGCTGTGCGGAAAGAAGAAGTCGAATGTGACAGACATAGTTTTATTTACCTCGCTTCGTGCCAGTTTAGAACATCTTTTGTTCTAACACCAGTATAACTTGGCCCTAATCAGCCACATCGCCAACTGTACGCAGAGGTCAACTAATATTGGACACTGTCTAACCACATAAACTTCGGACTTTAACTATTCAGAAAAATGGCTGCAATGAGAACACCACCGAATAGATTCAACCCAGTTCAGCAGGTCTCTTCTGAGAGTGATGTATCTAAGCTTGATCCCGATTCCTCACTGAACTATGCTGGAAGAAGACAAAAAAGACCCAGAAGTGAAGAAGAGGACAGTAGTGCATATTCTTCTCTCAAAGAAGAGTTGTTAACGATGCTCGCAGATTGGAAGAAGGACCAGGACACTATTTTGAACAGATTATGTACAGACATAGCTGAACTCAAACAGCAAAATACAAGCATAAAAGCAACAAATGACGAACTTGAGAAATCTTTGAAATTCATTTCTCTCCAATATGAGGACATGAAAACGAAACTTCTTCACATGGAAATGGAACGGAAAGAAAATATTACATACATATCGAATTTAGAGGAAAAAGTAAATGATATGCAAAAAAGGCTTAAGTTCACAGTCATTGAGTTTCGAAATTTGCCGCAGTTGATAAAGTCAGAGACACAACAGGACCTGTGTGACGTCGTTACAAAGACTTGTGAGACTTTTAATACTCACGTCGAGAAGACTCATATTAAGGATATTTACCGAATCAAAAATAAAATAGGCTCTTCTACAGTTGTAACTGACTTCACATCGGTCTTGACCAAAGACAAAGTTCTCAGTGCGTTAAGGGAATATAACAGAACTAATCCCGGCAACCGACTTTCCTCCTCATCATTGGGATTACCGGGACCTGCAGTGCCAATTTACGTCTCTGAAAGTCTCACAAACAGTGATCGAAAACTATACGCCATGGCGCGAGATGCATCTAAAACCCTAGGCTACAAGTACTGCTGGATTAGAAGGGGTAACATTTATATGAGGAAATCTGATGGTGGCTTACGACTGTCAATAAGAAATGAAGCAGACTTGAAGGCATTAACGAAGGAATGACTAGGTTCATCATTGTTTTCTCATTTAGTTAAGTTTGTTTTGTTAATTAATTTATCTTATGCTTGCTCTCAGTGTGCATGTGCCTTAACTTTGTTGTACCTGTTTATGAAAATACCTACCATTTTAGTGCATAAATATTCTTATACCCGATTTTACACAAATTCTACACACATTACACTTTTAAACTGCAGTGTTTACCTTAAATCTAGGAATAAATACAATAATATACATACAATTTTACGCTACTACAGCTGCTTAAAATACACAACGCTAGTAGTAATTGTAATCAACGTGTCAACGCTCGTTATGCTGTTCTATCATAATTTAGTTTTTTTGGTTAAGATGGTGTGTTATTGGAATCTAAATAAGAGTATTAATACGGGACTTTCCGATATCTGTGTTCTGTGGCATTTTTTACAAATAAATAACTCGGCAGTGCATAGGTACACTGTGTTGCATCTCGGGAATTTTTTAGATAAAATTCGCGGCAGTTAATGACTTATTGGAAAACCTTGGTGATGTGAATTTTTGTGATGCAGTTTTATGTGATGCCGAGACGTGCTCTGGATTGTTACCTAAATCTAATTCAGGTATGTCTATTATATCTCAAAATATACGTAGTATAAAAAGGAATTTTTCGGAACTTTTGACTTTAATGCAACGAATTGGTAATCACAGTGATATTATCGTTCTATCTGAGTGCAGGTTGTCCTCTAATCCGGTTATTCCTATTCTAGACGGGTATCACAATTATAAAACTTTAGTGACCCATAATCAAAACGACGGTGTAGTGGTATATATTAAATCATCCATATCGGGGGTTACGGTCACTGAACCGACCATAAGCGACTGTAGCAGTCTATTGATTACAGTGGGTACGGATTTGGCTATTATTGCCATATATAGACCATTTGCATTCCGTAACCCTTCGATGTTTATACAATCATTGGACCGCCTATTAAATGGGCTAAAGTCTTACAGTAGCATTATTCTAGTTGGCGACATAAATATCGATATTGCCTATGGCCAATTGAATGCCCACTCGCTGGACTATATGGACGTCCTAGCTCATCATGGCCTCTTCCTCGGACATACCTTCCTGACTCACAATTTGACTTGCCTCGACCATCTGAATTTAAAAACGGTTCTCCCAGCCAAAATCCTAGTCGTAGACTCTACCGTTACGGACCATTTCACCATAATAATGGTGCTGTTTTATAAAAAGAAAATAACTCCCTGTCGTACTACAGCTACTAGCATCGACGAGAATGGACTGTCTATTGACCTAGGGAATATTAATTTTGGCCCAGTCTACGCCACTAGTGACCCCAATGTCGCTGTGAAGCATTTTTATGAACCCATTCTTAATGCTATTAAAAATAATAGCAGAACAATACAGTTGTCAAGAAGAAAAAGACCTATTAAGCCCTGGATTACACCAGGCTTACTTAGATGTATTCGTCACAGAGACAGTCTTTACAGGCGGGTTAAGAGAGAGCCTGCAAACGAGACATTAAGAGTCACTTACAGACGCTATCGTAACTTTTGTGTCAACCTTTTACCAAAAAATAAGCGTGAATTTCATAGGTGTGAAATTGAAAAGGCTGGTGGCGATTCAAAACAGCTGTGGAAGGTCATTAAGTCTGTTACTAACACCACTAAACAAAAATCAACAGGTGATGACCTTTTCGTCATGGGTGAGGATGCACAATGCTGCGTCAACCGGGTCAATTCCTATTTCACGAATGCGGGCAAGCAGTTAGCGGAAAACATTCTAAATAATAACCCAACTGTTAGCCGTTCGAATAATCAGTGCATTCATACCAACTCATTTGTCCTACTTGACACGGATAGTGCAGAAATTGAACGTTTAATAATGTCACTGAGGAGCAATGGTGCATCAGGATGGGATGGAATTTCATCTGGGTTCCTCAAGAAACACATAAAGGTCCTTGCACCACCTCTTACATATGTTTGTAATTTGTGCTTGAGCATTGGAGTCTTTCCTAATTCTTTTAAGAGAGCCATTGTCCACCCCATCTTCAAGTCTGGGGACCGAAGCCGTGTCGAGAACTATAGACCTATATCAGTCCTACCCGCGACATCTAAAATACTTGAAAAGTTAATCAATTCTAGACTTGTTAGGTACTTGGAGTCGCATGGTCTTCTATCTCTGAATCAGTATGGGTTTAGGAGGAACTGCTCTACCACTGATGCTGTGCATGATTTAGTCGACCATGTGGTGACGAATCTCGACATTGGAAACAAGTGTGTCGCAATCTTCTTAGACCTTGCAAAGGCTTTCGACACGGTTTCGATTCCTATTCTAATTTCTAGGCTTGAGTCCTTGGGTATAAGGGGAACACAGCTGTCCCTTTTTCAGAGTTATTTAACTGGCAGATCACAGTGCATAAAAATTGGATCTTACACAAGCTCTGAAACTGCTGTTGAATATGGCGTCCCGCAGGGCAGCATTCTTGGCCCAAGTTTGTTTCTGGTGTACATAAACGAGCTGTGCAATCTCCGAATGGACAATGGAAAAATTTTCACGTATGCAGATGACACGGCTTTAGTTTTTTCCTCAGAAACCCTAACTGACACCTATCGTTTTGCTCAAGAAGGCTTTAACACCGTCTATAAATGGCTAAGCGATAATCTTCTAACACTGAACGTAAAAAAGACTAAACTCATTCATTTCACGATTCGCAATAATGCATTACCAGATGGCATCTTTGAAGTCACTGCCAAGCCAATCGACAACCTATCCACCAACGGTACCCATTTTGTAAACGAAAATGTGCCATCAATAAGATATCTTGGAGTTGTTCTCGACAAAAACCTAACATTTAAACCACATATTGAACATATATCAAGTAGAGTACGCAAACTTATTTATATTTTTAGGGAATTGAGACAAGCAGCAAACCCAAATGTAGTAAAGATGGTATATTTCGCACTGTGCCAATCGATCTTGTCTTATTGCATAATCACATGGGGTGGCGCCGCTAAGACCCACTTTATTCAACTGGAACGTGCTCAAAGGGCTGTGCTTAAGACGTGTTGTTTCAAGCCTCGTTTATTTCCCACTAGTCAGCTTTACGAGTATTGTCAAGTTATGACGGTCAGACAACTCTTTATACAGGCAACTGTCATCAGACAGCACTCTTTGACACAGTTTAAGCCCGATTCCACTCGCCGCAATCATATAGTTGCATCAACTACGCGGGTCAGGACCTCATTTTGCCGTAGGTTTTTTATCTTTTTAGGGCCTTATCTTTATAACAAACTTCATAAAATCCTGTCGCTTTATAGTCTTAATTCATATGACTGTAAAAAAAACTTGCAGGATTGGCTCGTTCAACAATCATATTTGGACACTGAGGGTTTATTGGTAGTTCTAGAATGACACTAATATAACACATATTGCACTTCATTTATTCATTCAACTTATATATAAAAATTATTTATTATAAAAAAGCTTGCACGCACCCACACCCACACACACACACACACACACACACACGCACACTCACTCACTCACTCACACACTCACTCACCCACTCACTCACACTCACTCACTCACCACTCACTCACTCACTCACTCACTTACTCACTCACTCACTCCCTCACTCACACACACACACCTTCTACCTAAGGCATGCATGCATATTCTAAGAAACTGATTCTGATTCTATCCTGTTGTTGTGTGAAAAATTGTAAGCTGAGACACCAAAACACATTTTGTGTAAATTATTACTTTCGCTGTTTTTGTAATTTGTGAGTGTAGTGGAAACCTGGTGACCTGTAACACAGGTAATTTATTACCTACTTCAGGCACCAGAGATCCACAACCAAATATCTTGTAATGTTATCTTAAAATAAGAAAAATGTAATTAATTTTTGGTTGGTGGCAAAATAAATCATTTATTATTATTATTATTATACTCGGTGACACTCACACAAGCTTACAGAAAACGTTACCAGGAAATAAAATTTACCCTATAAATGGGAAAAAAAAAAAAAAAAAAAATAAAAAAAAAAATCAGCATACCAAAAAACCCCTTAAACGCTATCCAACATGAAATTTTGTAACGGCGGCGCGGCGGCCATATTGAATTGCAAAATTAACACGAAATTTGTACTCAGCATACCAAAAAACCCCTTAAACGATATCCAACATGAAATTTTACAACGGTGGTGCGGTGGCCATATTGCATTGCAAAAAAAAACAACTTAAAAAAATATCCAACATGACATTATAACTGTAATACGGCGGCCATTTTGTTATCGCTTTATAATAAAAACTATCCATGCAACATTGAATAAAGCTTATCTTTTTTGGAATACGCGGGAATTAATGAAACGTGTAAGTACCGGACACAACTCTGGACCACACTGCTTAAGTACCACCGCGGGTATACCGTCCGGCCCACTCGACTTATGAACGTCCAGAGAACGAAGCTCCCGTCGGACGTCCCGCTGCGTGAATTTAACTTCCGGCATGGAGGTTCCACACCACGGAACGTCCGGCGGCACAGCACCCCCGTCGCTCATGGTCGAGTTAGCGGCAAAGAGAAAACCCAAAAGGTCGGCCTTCTCCCCGGCACTCTGGGCCAGACTACCGTCGGGTTTAAGCAAAGGTGGTAAACCTGACTGACAGAAGTTTCCTTCGGCAGCTTTGGCAAGCGACCAGAATTCACGACTCCCTGAAGGGTACCCTGCAAGCCGCTCACCAATTCTGCCGACGAAATCGAATTTAGCCCTGACAATTGCTCTCTTGCTAGCCCTCGAGGCGGCATTTAATTTGCGTTTCACCTCAGAGATGTTTGGATCTGAATTTGCACGAGCCGTGGTCCAGGCTCTGTAGGCAGATTCTTTCAGCATCAAAGCTTCTCTGCAGAGCCGATTGAACCACGGTCGCTTTTTTGCTCCTACAGGGATCCAGCGGTTAGGAATGTAGCACTCCATGCCCTCCAAGATCCCCTCAGCGACTGCTGCAGCGCAGGAATCCAGATCGTCTGAGGCAAAACAAAGCCGCCTCCACGGGTACGACGCGAAGAACTCCCGCAGTCCATCCCAGTCTGCTGACTTATAGTGCCACACATGTCGCCACTCCTTGGGCCGAGGTGGTTCAGGCCTTGCGAGTGGCACATGCGCCCGAATGATACAGTGGTCCGACGATCCGAGCGGAGCATCCACTGAGACGTTGTATCCATCCGGACGCGTTGTCAGCAGGAGGTCCAGCAATGCACTATGCTCGTTCTCCTTGTCTGGTATCCTCGTATGGGATTTAACCAGTTGGGAGAACCCATAGGTCAGGGCAAATTCGTGTGCAGCTTTCCCTGCAAAGTCGGTCATCCGGGAGCCCAACCAGTCAACATGATGACCGTTGAAATCCCCCAGAATCACTATCTCCGCAGTGGGATACTGCTCAATCACCTTGTCAGTCGATTGTTGCAGGTGGTCAAAAAGGCGAACTGTGTCCGTGTTACCGCTGTGAGACCTGTACACGCACGCGTAGATCCGAGTGTGGCCCCCGTGATCCACGCGCGCCCATAACGTAGACAGGTCCCAGGTCGGGTTCCGTACAGCCTGCGGGCGGCCAGCGGTCAACCGTTTCACCGGGTCTCCCTGACCTCCCGTACCAATATTCCGCGCCTCTATCCGCCAATGGAGACAGATTAAGCCTCTGGTCTCACCGTCCTCGGCACAGAGTCACCCCAATGAGCTCTGGAACCCTGCTAACCGACGGAGAACATAACCCAACTGGAGTCAGGCTACTATTACCGCGGTCTTCTGCAGGGTGGAGGTACTGCCCCAGGCGGGCTGCTCACCTAATGTGGGCTTTTTCGTTAATCCCTAAGATATTGAATCTTAGGGATCTGATTGAAGAAGCCACTACTGTACCCTCAGGGTGTAACGTTAGCTCCATGAGAAGCAACGCAGGACCCCTAAACCCCGAGGGGGGAAAAGAGGGTGTGTGTTAGTGGTGTGTGATAGTGGTGTGTGATAGTTGTGTGCAGCCCGCAGGAGTGGCGCGAGACGCACCAGTACTGGGGCGGGCCCGACGCCGCGCTGCTGCAGATACACCCCACGTGAGTAGCTTGTGTTAGTGGTGTGTGTTGGTGGTGTGTGATAGTGGTGTGTGATAGTGGTGTGTGATAGTGGTGTGTGATAGTGGTGCGTGATAGTGGTGTGTGATAGTTGTGTGCAGCCCGCAGGAGTGGCGCGAGACGCACCAGTACTGGGGCGGGCCCGACGCCGCGCTGCTGCAGATACACCCCACGTGAGTAGCTTGTGTTAGTGGTGTGTGTTAGTGGTGTGTGTTAGTGGTGTGTGTTAGTGGTGTGTGATAGTGGTGTGTGATAGTGGTGTGTGATAGTGGTGTGTGATAGTGGTGTGTGATAGTGGTGTGTGATAGTGGTGTGTGTTAGTGGTGTGTGATAGTTGTGTCTGATAGTGGTGTGTGATAGTTGTGTGTGATAGTGGTGTGTGATAGTTGTGTGCAGCCCGCAGGAGTGGCGCGAGACGCACCAGTACTGGGGCGGGCCCGACGCCGCGCTGCTGCAGATACACCCCAATTGAGTAGCTTGTGTTAGTGGTGTGTGTTAGTGGTGTGTGATAGTGGTGTGTGTTAGTGGTGTGTGATAGTGGTGTGTGATAGTGGTGTGTGTTAGTGGTGTGTGATAGTTGTGTGTGTTAGTGGTGTGTGATAGTGGTGTGTGATAGTGGTGTGTGATAGTGGTGTGTGATAGTTGTGTGCAGCCCGCAGGAGTGGCGCGAGACGCACCAGTACTGGGGCGGGCCCGACGCCGCGCTGCTGCAGATACACCCCACGTGAGTAGCTTGTGTTAGTGGTGTGTGTTAGTGGTGTGTGATAGTGGTGTGTGATAGTGGTGTGTGATAGTGGTGTGTGATAGTGGTGTGCAGCCCGCAGGAGTGGCGCGAGACGCACCAGTACTGGGGCGGGCCCGACGCCGCGCTGCTGCAGGTACACCCCAATTGAGTTGCTTGTGTTAGTGGTGTGTGTTAGTGGTGTGTGATAGTGGTGTGTGATAGTGGTGTGTGATAGTGGTGTGTGCAAAATTAACCCGAAATTCGTACTCAGCATACCCAAAAAACCCTTATACGATCCTCAACATGAAATTCCATAACAGTGGCGCGGCGGCCATATTGAATTGCAAAATTATCAAGAAATTCTTGTTAATTTTGCACACACCACTATCACACACCACTATCACACACCACTATCACACACCACTAACACACACCACTAACACAAGCAACTCAATTGGGGTGTACCTGCAGCAGCGCGGCGTCGGGCCCGCCCCAGTACTGGTGCGTCTCGCGCCACTCCTGCGGGCTGCACACAACTATCACACACCACTATCACACACCACTAACACACACCCTCTTTTCCCCCCTCGGGGTTTAGGGGTCCTGCGTTGCTTCTCATGGAGCTAACGTTACACCCTGAGGGTACAGTAGTGGCTTCTTCAATCAGATCCCTAAGATTCAATATCTTAGGGATTAACGAAAAAGCCCACATTAGGTGAGCAGCCCGCCTGGGGCAGTACCTCCACCCTGCAGAAGACCGCGGTAATAGTAACCTGACTCCGGTTGGGTTATGTTCTCCGTCGGTTAGCAGGGTTCCAGAGCTCATTGGGGTGACTCTGTGCCGAGGACGGTGAGACCAGAGGCTTAATCTGTCTCCATTGGCGGATAGAGGCGCGGAATATTGGTACGGGAGGTCAGGGAGACCCGGTGAAACGGTTGACCGCTGGCCGCCCGCAGGCTGTACGGAACCCGAACCTGGGGATTACATAATCTCCGCCCCAGGAGGCTGAACCAGCAGCCTGTGTAAAGTCCCTGGTGCTGTGGTCGTGCCGGAGGAGGATACCGGAGTGGACGTGGCCACTGCATCGGGGGGGGACCGGGGGCCCTTCCGTACGCCGTGCCAATCTACCGCACTACCTCTGTCTGCCTTTGGTTAGTTAGAGTCTCACTTAGTCTCTTGCGCCACCGGCACACAGGCATCCCTTCACTTTTCTAACCCCCCTTTCTTAAAAAACATGGCTAGAAAAAGAAAAAGAGAACGAGTATACACAGCGGCATCGTCGTCCACACTTTACTTGGGCCTTTGCAACATCAGAGGTATGCATAAGAACCTCAATGTAGTCCACCAACATCTCGAAACTGCGAAGCCGACTCTTCTTTTCTTGACGGAAACGCAGATCTCATGCCCGGGCGATACATCTTACTTAATGTACCCAGGCTATAAGCTTGAGTACAACTTCAGGCCGAAAGCCGGGGTATGTATGTACGTCCGTGGTGATGTCTGCTGTCGCCGTCTTACAAGCCTTGAAGACAGGGACCTGTCTACGTTATGGGCGCGCGTGGATCACGGGGGCCACACTCGGATCTACGCGTGCGTGTACAGGTCTCACAGCGGTAACACGGACACAGTTCGCCTTTTTGACCACCTGCAACAATCGACTGACAAGGTGATTGAGCAGTATCCCACTGCGGAGATAGTGATTCTGGGGGATTTCAACGGTCATCATGTTGACTGGTTGGGCTCCCGGATGACCGACTTTGCAGGGAAAGCTGCACACGAATTTGCCCTGACCTATGGGTTCTCCCAACTGGTTAAATCCCATACGAGGATACCAGACAAGGAGAACGAGCATAGTGCATTGCTGGACCTCCTGCTGACAACGCGTCCGGATGGATACAACGTCTCAGTGGATGCTCCGCTCGGATCGTCGGACCACTGTATCATTCGGGCGCATGTGCCACTCGCAAGGCCTGAACCACCTCGGCCCAAGGAGTGGCGACATGTGTGGCACTATAAGTCAGCAGACTGGGATGGACTGCGGGAGTTCTTCGCGTCGTACCCGTGGAGGCGGCTTTGTTTTGCCTCAGACGATCTGGATTCCTGCGCTGCAGCAGTCGCTGAGGGGATCTTGGAGGGCATGGAGTGCTACATTCCTAACCGCTGGATCCCTGTAGGAGCAAAAAAGCGACCGTGGTTCAATCGGCTCTGCAGAGAAGCTTTGATGCTGAAAGAATCTGCCTACAGAGCCTGGACCACGGCTCGTGCAAATTCAGATCCAAACATCTCTGAGGTGAAACGCAAATTAAATGCCGCCTCGAGGGCTAGCAAGAGAGCAATTGTCAGGGCTAAATTCGATTTCGTCGGCAGAATTGGTGAGCGGCTAGCAGGGTACCCTTCAGGGAGTCGTGAATTCTGGTCGCTTGCCAAAGCTGCCGAAGGAAACTTCTGTCAGTCAGGTTTACCACCTTTGCTTAAACCCGACGGTAGTCTGGCCCAGAGTGCCGGGGAGAAGGCCGACCTTTTGGGTTTTCTCTTTGCCGCTAACTCGACCATGAGCGACGGGGGTGCTGTGCCGCCGGACGTTCCGTGGTGTGGAACCTCCATGCCGGAAGTTAAATTCACGCAGCGGGACGTCCGACGGGAGCTTCGTTCTCTGGACGTTCATAAGTCGAGTGGGCCGGACGGTATACCCGCGGTGGTACTTAAGCAGTGTGGTCCAGAGTTGTGTCCGGTACTTACACGTCTTTTCACGCTTTCATATTCTATGCGACAAGTCCCGGCGTCGTGGAAGATCGCGTATGTGCATCCTGTGCCCAAGAAGGGTGATAGGACCGACCCGGCCAATTACAGGCCTATAGCCGTCACCTCACTATTGTCTAAGGTGATGGAGCGTGTAATTAATACACAGCTCCTGAGGTACCTTGAGGAAAACGACCTGCTCAGTGACCGGCAGTACGGTTTCCGTCACGGTCGCTCGACGGGCGATCTTCTCGTGTGCCTCACACACCGATGGGCGACGGCTATCGAGAGTAAGGGCGAGGCTCTAGCAGTGAGCCTCGACATTTCTAAAGCCTTTGACCGGGTCTGGCACCGTGGTCTTCTTAATAAATTGCCCTCCTACGGACTGACCGAAAGATTATGCGGATGGGTGTCCAGCTTTTTGGCCGGTAGAAGCATCAGGGCTGTTGTCGACGGCAGCTGTTCTGACTGCATGGCCATTAACGCTGGAGTACCGCAAGGCTCAGTGTTGTCCCCTACTCTGTTTCTGCTGCATATCAATGACATGTTGTCTATTGACGGCATTCATTGTTATGCAGACGACAGTACGGGGGACACTTGTTACACAGGCCGGCCCGGTATCTCTCGGGACGCAGTGGAAGAAAGTCGTGAACAGCTTGTGTCTGAAATCGAGGCTACTCTTACTAGAGTTTCCGATTGGGGTAGACAAAATCTTGTCCAGTTCAACCCCTCCAAGACACAAGCGTGTTTCTTTACCGCTAAGAAAGCCCCAATTACTGTAGCGCCACAATTCCAGGGCACATCTCTTTCCATCTCTAAAAGTATAGGGATCCTTGGTGTTGACATCTCCAGTGACGTTCAGTTCCGCAGTCATTTGGAGGACAAGGCCAAGCTAGCGTCTAAGAAGCTCGGTGTGCTCAACAGGGCGCGGCGGTACTTTACTGCGGCGCAAACACTGCTTCTCTATAAGTCGCAAGTGCGGCCACACATGGAGTACTGCTGTCACCTCTGGGCGGGGGCACTTGAATATCAGCTTCGTCCATTTGACTCGGTGCAGAGGCGAGCTGTGAGAGTTGTCAACGATCCTTTACTGACAGGTGGTGTTGAACCTCTTTGCGACAGGAGAGACTTTGCTTCCTTATGCGTGTTCTACCGCCTGTACAATGGTATCTGCTCTGAGGAATTGTTTGACATGATGCCCACGGCTACGTTCTATCATCGCACCGCTCGCCATAGACTGGGATTTCATCCTCACACCCTACGTCCGGAGCGTTCGAGCACGGTTAGATCCGATAGGGGATTTCTTCCGCGCACGCTTAGGTTGTGGAATGATCTTCCTGCCTCGGTTTTCCCAAACGCCTACAGTATGGGGTTCTTCAAAAGGGGTCTAAGAAGGTTTTTACAGGGTCGGCAGCGCGAGTGTGGCGCCTCTGGTGTTGCAAACGTTCATAGGCTGCGGTGACCACCAGTCCTCCTGGTGGGCCGTATGCTTGTCTGCCACCTTAGTGGTATAAAAAAAAAAAAAAAAAAAAAAAAAACCACTATCACACACAACTATCACACACCACTATCACACACCACTATCACACACCACTATCACACACCACTATCACACACAACTATCACACACCACTAACACACACCACTGTCACACACCACTATCACACACCACTATCACACACCACTATCACACACAACTATCACACACCACTAACACACACCACTATCACACACCACTATCACACACCACTATCACACACCACTATCACACACCACTATCACACACCACTATCACACACAACTATCACACACCACTATCACACACCACTATCACACACCACTATCACACACCACTATCACACACCACTAACACACACCACTATCACACACCACTATCACACACCACTATCACACACCACTATCACACACCACTAACACACACCACTATCACACACCACTATCACACACCACTATCACACACCACTATCACACACCACTAACACACACCACTATCACACACCACTAACACACACCACTAACACAAGCTACTCAATTGGGGTGTACCTGCAGCAGCGCGGCGTCGGGCCCGCCCCAGTACTGGTGCGTCTCGCGCCACTCCTGCGGGCTGCACACAACTATCACACACCACTATCACACACAACTATCACACACCACTAACACACACCACTATCACACACCACTATCACACACCACTATCACACACCACTATCACACACAACTATCACACACCACTAACACACACCACTATCACACACCACTATCACACACCACTATCACACACCACTATCACACACCACTATCACACACCACTATCACACACCACTATCACACACAACTATCACACACCACTAACACACACCACTATCACACACCACTATCACACACCACTATCACACACCACTATCACACACCACTATCACACACCACTATCACACACCACTATCACACACAACTATCACACACCACTATCACACACCACTATCACACACCACTAACACACACCACTATCACACACCACTATCACACACCACTAACACACACCACTATCACACACCACTATCACACACCACTATCACACACCACTATCACACACCACTATCACACACCACTATCACACACCACTAACACACACCACTAACACACACCACTAACACACACCACTAACACAAGCTACTCAATTGGGGTGTACCTGCAGCAGCGCGGCGTCGGGCCCGCCCCAGTACTGGTGCGTCTCGCGCCACTCCTGCGGGCTGCACACCACTATCACACACCACTATCACACACCACTATCACACACCACTAACACAAGCTACTCAATTGGGGTGTACCTGCAGCAGCGCGGCGTCGGGCCCGCCCCAGTACTGGTGCGTCTCGCGCCACTCCTGCGGGCTGCACACCACTATCACACACCACTATCACACACCACTATCACACACCACTATCACACACCACTATCACACACCACTATCACACACCACTAACACACACCACTAACACAAGCTACTCAATTGGGGTGTACCTGCAGCAGCGCGGCGTCGGGCCCGCCCCAGTACTGGTGCGTCTCGCGCCACTCCTGCGGGCTGCACACAACTATCACACACCACTATCACACACCACTATCACACACCACTATCACACACAACTATCACACACAACTATCACACACCACTATCACACACCACTATCACACACCACTAACACACACCACTAACACACACCACTAACACACACCACTAACACAAGCTACTCACGTGGGGTGTATCTGCAGCAGCGCGGCGTCGGGCCCGCCCCAGTACTGGTGCGTCTCGCGCCACTCCTGCGGGCTGCACACCACTATCACACACCACTATCACACACCACTATCACACACCACTATCACACACCACTATCACACACCACTATCACACACCACTATCACACACCACTAACACACACCACTAACACAAGCTACTCAATTGGGGTGTACCTGCAGCAGCGCGGCGTCGGGCCCACCCCAGTACTGGTGCGTCTCGCGCCACTCCTGCGGGCTGCACACAACTATCACACACCACTATCACACACCACTATCACACACCACTATCACACACCACTATCACACACAACTATCACACACAACTATCACACACCACTATCACACACCACTATCACACACCACTAACACACACCACTAACACACACCACTAACACACACCACTAACACAAGCTACTCACGTGGGGTGTATCTGCAGCAGCGCGGCGTCGGGCCCGCCCCAGTACTGGTGCGTCTCGCGCCACTCCTGCGGGCTGCACACCACTATCACACACCACTATCACACACCACTATCACACACCACTATCACACACCACTATCACACACCACTATCACACACCACTATCACACACCACTAACACACACCACTAACACAAGCTACTCAATTGGGGTGTACCTGCAGCAGCGCGGCGTCGGGCCCGCCCCAGTACTGGTGCGTCTCGCGCCACTCCTGCGGGCTGCACACAACTATCACACACCACTATCACACACCACTATCACACACCACTATCACACACAACTATCACACACAACTATCACACACCACTATCACACACCACTATCACACACCACTAACACACACCACTAACACACACCACTAACACAAGCTACTCACGTGGGGTGTATCTGCAGCAGCGCGGCGTCGGGCCCGCCCCAGTACTGGTGCGTCTCGCGCCACTCCTGCGGGCTGCACACCACTATCACACACCACTATCACACACCACTATCACACACCACTATCACACACCACTATCACACACCACTATCACACACCACTATCACACACCACTAACACACACCACTAACACAAGCTACTCAATTGGGGTGTACCTGCAGCAGCGCGGCGTCGGGCCCGCCCCAGTACTGGTGCGTCTCGCGCCACTCCTGCGGGCTGCACACAACTATCACACACCACTATCACACACCACTATCACACACCACTATCACACACCACCAACACACACCACTAACACAAGCTACTCAATTGGGGTGTACCTGCAGCAGCGCGGCGTCGGGCCCGCCCCAGTACTGGTGCGTCTCGCGCCACTCCTGCGGGCTGCACACCACTATCACACACCACTATCACACACCACTATCACACACCACTATCACACACCACTATCACACACCACTAACACACACCACTAACACAAGCTACTCAATTGGGGTGTACCTGCAGCAGCGCGGCGTCGGGCCCGCCCCAGTACTGGTGCGTCTCGCGCCACTCCTGCGGGCTGCACACAACTATCACACACCACTATCACACACCACTATCACACACCACCAACACACACCACTAACACAAGCTACTCACGTGGGGTGTATCTGCAGCAGCGCGGCGTCGGGCCCGCCCCAGTACTGGTGCGTCTCGCGCCACTCCTGCGGGCTGCACACCACTATCACACACAACTATCACACACCACTATCACACACCACTATCACACACCACTATCACACACCACTAACACAAGCTACTCACGTGGGGTGTATCTGCAGCAGCGCGGCGTCGGGCCCGCCCCAGTACTGGTGCGTCTCGCGCCACTCCTGCGGGCTGCACACCACTATCACACACAACTATCACACACCACTATCACACACCACTATCACACACCACTATCACACACCACTAACACAAGCTACTCACGTGGGGTGTATCTGCAGCAGCGCGGCGTCGGGCCCGCCCCAGTACTGGTGCGTCTCGCGCCACTCCTGCGGGCTGCACACCACTATCACACACAACTATCACACACCACTATCACACACCACTATCACACACCACTATCACACACCACTAACACAAGCTACTCACGTGGGGTGTATCTGCAGCAGCGCGGCGTCGGGCCCGCCCCAGTACTGGTGCGTCTCGCGCCACTCCTGCGGGCTGCACACCACTATCACACACAACTATCACACACCACTATCACACACCACTATCACACACCACTATCACACACCACTAACACAAGCTACTCACGTGGGGTGTATCTGCAGCAGCGCGGCGTCGGGCCCGCCCCAGTACTGGTGCGTCTCGCGCCACTCCTGCGGGCTGCACACCACTATCACTGTCTCCTCCGCCTCTATCAACACCAGAGTTGGGCCCCTGCAATTTAATGTACTTACTTAGTAAACCATTACGTGCGAAAGCGTTTTTATTAAGGTTTGTTTAAAGAGTTGCGTTAAAAATAAAATAAAAAGACTAAACATTATTGTCACAACTGGAAATGTTTTAGTTTAATAGACTTGTAGAAACTACTATGCGATTGGGTTGTCAAAATGCATTTATAGAACAGTAGACGGTTTGTAAGAGAGTTGTAATACATGCTGTATATGACGCGCAAAACCGTGGAATTACAGTATTCTTGTGGTCGTCAGAGTAGTAAGTGTAATGACTGTGGGAGTGTTGCGGGTGCGACATACCGGTAAGCGAGCGTGTGGTGCAGAAATCGGTTGGCTCCCAGACCGTGGTCCCGCGCCGCGTACAGCGGCACCCAGTGCGACGGCACCGCGCACACTAGTCGCGCTAGCCATGCTGCCGACGCCAGCCCACCGCCTGCAAACATACTGTGTAAAACAGGGACCGAACGATAGCGCGTTCACTCGCAATATGTCCAATTCGCAAAATGTCCAACTGTCCAATTCTCAATAGGTCCAGTTCGCAATTGGTCCAGTTCGCAGTTGGTCCATTTCGCAATTGGTCCAGTTCGCAATTGGTCCAGTTCGCAATTAGTCCAATTCGCAATTGGTCCAGTTCGTAATTAGGGATCTATATGGATAAATGGAATCAACATAGGTATTTTAATCCGTCTCATCGCATAATGTCCTTTTCTCGAAATGTCCTTTTGTCAAAATGTCCTTTTCTCAAAATGTCCCTTACTCAAAATATGTGCACTACAGGATTAACTCCGCGCAATCCGACTTGGATGGGTTAGGTTAGAAGGCTAAGGCGGGAGCGGAGCGCAGCGGAGCTTACGCATTAGCCTTCGTCGTTATTTTTTTATAACCACCTAAGTAACCACCATTCACTTGGTAAGTTTGATGTATAAGTATGTTATTCAGAACGATCAGTTAATAATTAGAATTTGGGGTGGTTGTGTTTAGGTGGTTATAAAAAAATAACCACGAAGGCTAATGCGGGAGCTCCACTGCGCTCCGCTCCCGTCTTAGCCTTCTAACCTAACCTATCCAAGTCGGATTGCGCGGTGTTAATCCTGTATTGCACATATATGAGAAAGGAAATAAATGATATATGAGAAAGGATATTTCAAGAAAAGGACATTATGAGAAAGGACATTTTTACTTCGAGCTGAATCTCGCCTCGCAGAAGGTTGTCAATAACGCCTCCCGTAATCAAGCACAACTCCATTTTACGAACTGGACCAATTGCGAATTGGACATTGTGAGCATTGGACGAAGTGAGAATTGGGCAATTTGCGAATTGGACATTGTGAGAATTGGACAATTTGCGAATTGGACGTTGTGAGAATTGGACAATTGGAGCGCGCTGGACATTTTGCGAATTGGACATATTGCGACTGAACGCCATAGGGGAGCCAATCAAAACGCAGCGTCTCGCCTCTTACCCTGGGTGCTCTTTCACTACGCTATGTTCCCATGGATGCGTTTGATATCCACCAATCGCATTTTTCGGCCGAAAAGTAACGTTGACAGTTTATATTGTCAAATTTTGCGTCCGACAAATGTGATTGGTGGATTTCAGACGCATCCATATAACGTAACGTGGAAAAGCCCCCTTAGTCTTACAACTGAGTTAGATAACAGATTACTTCATTATTTTCTATAGCAACATAGACTCTAGCAGTGTGTGGTTGTTGAATGCGACCTCTATGAAACCTTCAATTGTATTGACATGTACATGCTACTGTAAAAACCTAATTATATCAGCACCTGTTATGCCCAGCAACATTCTGTAGCATAACACGACACTAAACTAGTATTTACCTATATTTTGGTAAAATAGATACAATTTGATTTAATTGTATAGTGCTGGGGTTCCACAGGGAATTATTCTGGGTCCCGATATAATATATCATGTTAGTAACTACATGATTTAAAAACACCGGCTAAATGACCTGTAAAAATGACTGACAAAGCATCTACGGGAACTTTGTTTTTAACGTTAACCAAATTATAATAAAGTTGCCTGGAAGCATCTACTGAGAAATTCCCGAAGAAACTTGATATCTCTTAGTATCAGATATAAGAAGTTATAATGAAGATAATTAAACCAAAAAATAGCAACGTAATACGAATAGCACGATCGAACTTAATAAGCACACGGTGCGATGACAATTGAGCATGTACAGTATTTGTGATAGATTCCTGAAGGACACGGGGCATCAAGAAATATGCTACAGATAAATAGAATAAGGAATTTATTGGAATGCAATAAGTACATAAAAATTATCATCGTACTGTGCAGCCAACGTTAATGTAGATACTACGTGTTCTAATAACTAACACTACATCGATGTACATATCATTGATATGCACTTAGACTAAACATACCATCTTCTGCGTCTGGTGAAAATCAGTTTGGATGCCCGTAAGAAACAAAATTACATTTAAATCATTCGATATTTCAAGGGACATTTCAGGTACAATTGTTTTAATATGAGTTTGTTTTAATACGAGTTTACAATTTGTTAAAGTATAAGTAGAAAACGAAACAGTATCTTCCTCTTCAGCGAGAGAGCAAAGAGAAAGAGAGAGAAATAACTCTTTTGGTTTATAAAATGATATTATACACACAGAGTCAAAATGTAATTCATAATTCACATCAATATAACATTAACACGAATGCGAGTGCCATACCTGCGGGCTGCGGCGGCGGCTGAGTGGGGCGGCTGTACAGCGGCGGCGCGGTGCCGGCCAGCAGCCAGGCGCGGGACAGCGGCATGAGCGCACTGGCCGCTTGCCACGCGCCGCGCTCTAACACCGGCGTGGCTAGTTCTAGACCAGCGCCGAGGGCGTTGGACTCCACGTGAGCTTCCATGTCGCGGTGTCGCGTGGCCAGCATGTGGACGCAGTACCTGGATGTGTGTACTCGTTACTACTGAAAGACGCTATACATGTGTGTACAGTTGGCAAAGGAGATAAGTATACAGGAGATCTTCTAAGTAACTTATAAGTGGTGTAGTAAACTACTGCACTCATACGCTTTTAGGAAAAAAAGTTGTGAGACTAGGAAATCTTCTACCAATCAAATTGGCCTATGACATTCCACCACTGGACATAGGCCTCTGCCAGTGTAAGCGACATCACACGATCCTGTGCCTTATACGCAAATAAATGTATTTTTCACTTACATTTCATTCACTTATATCCTTTGCCAACCGTACCTAACAAAACGCACCTGTGAACCGGGAAAATAAGCCTGTGACAGTGTTCCTCCAGCCAACGCACCACGAAACCGACGCTGTGCGTATCCTTTTTGTTGAAGCACCCGTTCACGACTGCGGATAGCGTCTTGTTGATCTACAACGTCAAAATAAAGCTATCGATGTAGTCGCTCATAAGCTGGTGATGATTTCTGGAGAAATGTTTATGAAATCTTACCATGAGACAAGTCTGCGGACCCTCGGGGTAGTGGTCCATAGAGAGTTTATAGCTTGTGTACAATAAACTACGAAGTCCTTCTGGCGTGACTGTGTTGTCGTCTGTGTCTAAACCGAACATCCTAAACAAGAGAATTTTTTGCTTCAATGTTTAGTTACAATTTTATGGCTGTTCAATTTAAGAAATCTTTGTATGCAATGATTAGACAGAGTTATTCGTTATAAAACATTCGTCTCCCATGACTGCGAAGTGGTAGATTCTTGATTTCGGCAACAGCAAATAGGTGAGCATTAACTTTTGACTAAACACCGCACCATATGAATGGACCCCACTAGTCTATAGGTCAACCGGAAGTACGGTTGACCTACGGCTAACCGGAAGAGCACCTATCCTAATAGACCTGAACAATATGCCTTATCAAATTTCTGAATCAGTCAAACCATTTGTCAAAAGTCCATGCAGAGCAACGACCAAAAAATACAACTCTATTGGGCAGTTTTTGCATTAGCAAAATAGTTCTTACCTCACATAAGTCTCGATAATAACGCTATCATCGAGCATAGCGAGGATCTTCTCGCACTGCTGCCTGAACGTGGACAGGGGAATGTGTTGGTTCTTGCACTTGCCCGCCTTGTGCACGTACTTGTAGAACTGGCGAGCCAGCTCGGGGTACATGCCGAACAGGTACTTCTGTAAGTTATTGGTTTCTCTTTTACATCTTAAACGTACGAGAACCTATGCAGTTTAAAATAAAGAAGCAACATGCAACGTTCATCACGCATGCAACATCTCCACGACTCACGCATTGAGATAGATATACCTAATCTTCATTACTATCTGAGTGATATTCATTATAATGTACAGTTTTCGCTTTTTAGATCCATATTCACTTTTCTATTGGTTTTGCATCCTCGATGGTAAAACCAGAGTGGCCTAAAAGACGTGATAACACGACTCGACGTCAAATTATCACTCTTTGGATATACAGTATTGAGGATAAAATTAAAGTCCTAACATCCCAGTCGAGTGGCAAGCCAATTGAAGTGTCATCTCGACCCTTAGCGAATGTAGTATTACTGTTTACATACTCACTGTGAAACAATTTTCTGTGACTCCGTTAACTCCATCTTCTTTCTGCGATCTTTGTGCCAGCAACTGAAACAAGACAATTATTGATCAATCTTGGTTTATTAGCCCAGAAGCTTTGAAGCGGAAAATTGTCCGGAAACTGATGTTTAAATTTTAGACTCTTGTGCGTAGTCATCTTGCTGGACGACGTAACGAATTTCTGTAATATATGAAGTATTCGAGAATATTCTAAATTCCGTTTATAATTCTTCACAACCCGGAATGAATGGCCACTTCCAGTAGGTCAGAACTGACACATTTTGTTCATCAAGCTGTCCTTGATTCCCACTTGAAATACTGCTGCTGATTGACATTGATAAATATTCAGTGCACTGATCTACTAAAGCAATTGTTTGTAGACAGATAACATGATTCATATCGTTCAGGTAGTTCAAGGTGATACTACTGGAGATTACTGTTCTAAATGCGTTTTGGTATTTTTATATTGTTTACTATGATAGTAAATATCGTGTACCGTTATGTGCAATACTTCACTAGGATACGATTATTAACGTCCATTACGTTCATGTTATAAAAATAAACAAAGTGTACCCATTTGTGTCGGGATGACGTCATTATCATAGAATCGTTATTACGCTTGAAATCTCATAGAAGCGAATGTTCACACTCCACAGCTATAGACCACTATAAAGTTTTTATTTTAAGTCTTTATATTTATAAGTCTTTTATAATTATTTTTATAATTATAAGTCTTTTTGGCGTCATAACGTCGTATAAATCGCCGATAAACGCCGCAAGCTGCACGCACGAAAAAGCATGACTTATTGTCACGTTCCGGCTGAGACGAGTATGCAAGAGATTACGCGGAACAAGCGATACAGAGGCTCGGCCTAAGCGTTCAGCTTGTACAGCATCTATCTCTCTTCCACTCCTTCGGCCGATTACGGCTATGTTTTCTGACGGTATCACGTAAAAGATCTCTCTTTTTTACGTATAATCACAGATACTACAAAATGACTATCATTGTAAGAATTTATAACAGATTTTTAGCTTTGCAGTATTTCCTATAGCAAAGCAACTACAATGAGGAATGTATCGACGCGACTTTGATATCACGAAGTTATTCAGCATCTCCAATTCGATGTAGGTACTTCAAAAGGGCAGATATTTATAAATAGTAACATTATCAGTCATTAGCAGAGTGAAATCAATTAACCCGTGATAACGTGCCATCCATCATCACAGTGTCGAGTTTGTTATGATCCATGTGCGATTAGACAGTGCGCTCGTGTCGTAGTCGTAACGGTGATATGACGTCATGCGGGTAGATCCTTTGTATTGACATTATGATCCCAGAAAATCAATCAGGTTGAAGATTTCTACATAAGTACCTACTTGAATAATGACTAATGTCGCTCATTGAGATTCAATTCAATACATGTATGGATCTAGTGTTCTACGAGTAGTATTCTAGTGACTTCGATGAATAATTCAATTTTTGATCAATCTACTTCAATTAGGTAGGTTCATAAGTGTTTCACAAAATAAATAAATATCATTGCACCCGAGTCTTATTTATTCAACCCTTTGTAAGTAGTTCTAGTAACAACGTTTTTGCAAAACAATTGACAGAAGTAAATAATTACCTATGTCTTTAACTATCCAACCGAAGCGGACTAGTTCGGTCAATATACTGTCAGGAGTAAAGAACTATTGAAAGGTTCATGGCATCGACTTGAAGCTTCAATATTAGTGTTAAATCTTACTTTATCACTTTAATATTAGGTACACAAAACTATATGCATTGTTTACTTTCCTCCATTTTTGCGATGGAGATCATTGGCACGCATACTTATATCTATTTGACGTCAAACCAAATATCTTACAACACGTACTGATGTAGAGCTGTACATTACAGTACCTACACGTACTTTGCAATGTCACGGACAACTCATGTGTAGGTACTTGACTGACTTTACACCACTGCATCGGGATATTCGGGATTACCTAAAAGCGGTGTGCATTAGGGTTTTAAAGCTATCCCTTCAACTTAACCAAGTTTTGCATTTACAAATAACATAAATGTAATAATGTAATGACATAAAAGTTGAATAACATAAAAGTGAATAACATAAAAGTAACATAAAAGTTGAAGGGATAGCTTTACGCAGAACGCAACGCAACAATATTCTTATAAGAATATTGTTGCGTTGCGTTCACCTACCTAGCCTTCGACTATACATCGGTTTAGAATCTTAAGTATGAGAGGTCAAGTACTAAAGCGGTTTTTTAGTCGCCGTCATGAGCTTAATAGTCTCAGAACGCTCTTCTCAAGTGATTGTAGAGAGATTTTATCATTCCGCTTGCAACAATTCTGCTATACTGCTATACAGGGTGGTGCACACGGAATAACAAACCTATGAAGCTGCATAATGTCAGTGACCACAGCGCCACGACGATTGTTATTTGTGTTTGGGTGAAACTTTCGACTTAAATGAGTTCGGAATAACTTGGCTTCCTTCGTACTACTTTACTTTAATTTCTTTATCAATCCAGCTATGGATACTTATTACGTTGGTTGCCTTCAAAATTTAATAAGGGAGCCTCCTATGTGATATTAGATTTGCACTTCCTGGACCACTCAATTTCTCACGAATCAAACTTCTCTGTACATGCTAGAGTTGTATCATATCACTGCGATGCAGTGGAATTTTGAATTTGATTTTTTTTTTTATATACGCACCTTACAAGCGGATGCCGCGGTAGTCTTCTTTTTAATTTTGCTCACTTGTATACCAACCACTGAGAAGCACAAGCTTTTAGCTTTATCCCTCCAACTAAGTTCCAAGTTCTTAACTAAGTTCTTACTGTAAACTATTTCACTATTCATACGAATGTACAACCTATTTTTCTCTTCCATTTTTAGATGCAGTATTTGTGTCTAATTTTAATGTAACGTTTTATTTACATTGAACACTTTGTAAACAGATGTTATTGTGTTAAATCCATTGAAACAAACTGTGCAGATAATTTGCGGAATCAGTGCTATCGGATGCCCGATAAGATACTACGAGCACGATTTATTCGATTCTATTAAGAAGACAGGGGTTTCATGATATTAATTGTAAATTAATAGTGCTTTAATCGATAATTAGGTAATTGAGTAGTTGGTTTGGTTAAATATTGTTACATTAATATGTGTGTTAGACTAAACAAGAATCTATATAAAACTGATGTCACCTCTGGGCGGGGGCACCTGAATATCAGCTTCGTCTGTTCGACTTGGTGCAAAGGCGAGCCATGATTGCAGTTGGTGCGGAACCTCTTCGGTAAGGAGACTTTGCCTCCTTGTGCATGTTCTACCGTCTGTACAATGGAATTTGCTCTGAAGAATTGTTTGATACATTCTATCATCGCATCGCTCGCTATAGAGTATAGACAGGGTATTCATCCTCACACTTTGCGTCCGGAGCATTCGAGCGCGGTTCGATCCGATAGGGGCTTTCTAGCGATTGTGGAATGATATCCCTGCGTCGGTTTTCCCAAACGCCTACAGTATGTATGGGGTTCTTCAAGAAGGGTCTTACAAGAACATAGTGGTCCTAAAAAAAAGACACATCCTTATTGCATCCTTGCAAAGTCACGCAGACAATAAGTTTCGATAGATGTTTATTCGTGTTAAGGAACGCCTGAAGGAACCAAAAGCGTCAGGAACATTGATCACGCTGACACACACTGACTTGGTAAAGTCTAGTTTCTGGTCATATAGGATGACCGTATCAAGTGCTATAAATTATTGGAGTTGCAGAAGACATTGAAAAGCAGACTCGTGGTGCTCCATGGGTCTGCTTTCCAGCAAATTCTAAAGGGAAAGCAATTCCCAGGCTCCGAAACAAAGGTTTCAGATTCCGAATTTGAGTTTAATTCGACCCATCTAAATTCGTGAATTTCAAATGTAATGAATTTAATTTAATAAATTAATCGAGGCCACTTCAATATAGGTACAACACTAGCAATTCTAATCAAGCATATCAAGAATTAGTAGATACCTCCTCATTACTGTGTTAATGTTTGCAACAATATCATGTGACTGACATTTATTGTTCACAAAAGCTTACAACCGTCGACGTCGTCAATTAAACCCGAGTTGTTTTCGGTACCAAGAACGCAAATCAGTAAGTAAATTTTAGGCGCTAGCATTACGCAAATTTATACATACATACATATAGTCACGCACGCCTTTATACCCGAAGGGGTAGGCAGAGGCATATTATATGCCCACATTTCACATTTTTAGAAATTGTCTCACGTAATAGGTCGTATTGATATGGACAGGCGCAGGTTGTGTCTGCCTACTGTTGAATTTTTTTCAAGCCACCCATAAAGGCCTTCCCTCAACTTGGCTTAACGACGGCCATTTTACTGGCCACTGGGACCAACGGCTTAACGTGCCTCCCGAAGCACGGAAACGCTCGTAAATAACTGTCACAAAATGGCCATGTGATGGTCACCCATCCATAACCGGCTACAGTAAATGTTGCTTACCACGTTTACAGAACACTGAGTCTGCCGGGCCACGAGCGCTTCTACTCTTCTTTCGCAAATTTATAAGTCGATCTTAAGCGAAAGATTTAAGTGCATCTACTTTGCACCGAGATGGTTATGCATTCAACCATCATACAACCAATCACACGCATGATGGCACTTGGCACTTAGAGGTCAGGCGCATCTGCAATTGCACAATTCTGGGTCAAGTACAGACTTCGCATACGTAACTTGAGAAAGCATGGTATGCATGCTAAGGATTTCAGCTAAACTAGCGGAGGACACAAGCCTTTCCGAGCGATATTCCTAACCATTTTGTCATCTCAATCGTCAATCGCCGAGTGTTATTCATAATTGGGGTATTTACGTGACACACGTGCAAAGAAAGCACGCACACTAGGAGGTACTTTTATGCGACTTGAGATTTATTGACGTCAAGTTATTGATAGCAATTGACCGTCTCCGGAGACCATTGAGAACACTCACTGCGATAGATTTGGTAGAATGCACTAAAAGACGCAATAGGTATTTCTTAACTGCGACAACGCCTCTAGGCTTCCAATTATATCAGGGCAATCGAATAGCACGCCCTACACCGGGTCCAGCAAGTACCTCGCAGAGTCGTCGTCCCAATGGTGAGGTATGAGGGTATCTGCGTCTTGTACAGCAGGCACCACCGGTGTGGCGTAAAGAACCGCCTTACCTTATTTAGGATTTCTAGGTTCTGCGAGGCTAGTCAAATACCTACATCTTGTCTAATGCCGAGGATGTCCAGATTGTCCTGAAGTGGAATAGTTGTGTTCTGAGGACTTAGCAAAAGGATTTTTTGTTTCACATTGAAATCGTTTTCGAATCCCCGTATGGGAATTTGGTCAAGGTCCCGGTCGAAATCAGTTAAAATTTGCCATCTCCTCTCCTCAACATCGGTTTGCTCCTTAGATCATCTAACCACAGGATGCGCCTTACTTAAGCATTGTTTTCTGCCATTGCACATGACCATTTGGTCTTTTGGCTTTATGAAAAGCCTGTACATCAGTACATCATTTTATATGATTAAACTACCTAGTACATTACATTGTAGTTGACTGTACAATAACAATTAACACACAACAGCCATTACGCGTTTGTCGATAAATACATTTTTAAATGCAATGAAATTTTATATGTCTTTGTGTTTCCCCCTTCATTTTTATGAAAACTGGCAGAATATTTTTGTATGCGGTGGTTCGCAAAGGCTAGTCCCGTGTTATATGGTCTAAGGTTTGCTCCGCCACTGGTCAGGCAGAGTAACTCCCGTGCAGAGTGCTATCGTCTGCATAACATCTATTACGTCTTTACCAGTCAGTTATGACCTGAAATTTTCTTAGTCATGTTGCGGTTAGTTTTTTGTTTGTTTCCACTTTATTTCTTCAGTATTCGCGATAGTGAAACAATAGTCTATGACGTAAAATGTACGCTTATTTGATCGATGGTACAGCTTTTGAGTACCTAAGTAAATAAGATAATGTATCATGTAGTCCGCGAGACATGAGTTTACGGAAGAAGCTCAAATGATTTGATTGTACCGCGCCACGACCACGCGGTGATTCTAATAATTAGGGTGGGTGCACCAGTGCCACACCAGGAACCAGTGGCACACCATTTCAAACTTTAAATAGAAATGTTAAGCTCCTGTTAAATATCCCGCCATTTTTTTTGCGATTGGTAGGCTTGTCTTATTTCTACCAATCATATAATCACCGTTAAAAGCTATACACACGCCACCTACTTCAGTGAAAACAGATAATCTAGAACGACAATCGTTAATTTCGCTGCCGGCGGCCATAATAGTAAGCTACGCGTACTGCGGCAAGTTTTAACATCTTTCTGTGTCTTTGTTTTAATCAATTATTGTAATTTATTTCCGAATTTGCCTTACTGTTTGATACACATAGCAATAATATTATGTTTTATTTTATCAAAAAATGCTAAAATACAGCTTTAATATTCAATGGTTAACTACTGGAACACAAAATGAACAATTTTCCAGTTGCATACCAGTTGGTCTGCAACTGGTAATTAAACTTTTTGATACATTTCCAGTTGCAGACCACTGGTTTATACTAATAAAATTTATACAATGAATTAGATTATTAGCCACCGAAAAGATTATTATTCAAGTAAGTAAAAGGAGAAAGATGTCTTAAAAGTTATAGACGATATACGCAAAGGTGCAGAAATTAGAGACACATTTAGAATATAATACGGCCGTCATCTATACACATAATAAAATGATAGAAAAGTCAAAACTGTACATTGGATATATTTAAAAAAAATACTCGCCGGGTGCTCTAAATAAGATACCGAAGCTGAAAATGTATTTTGCACAAATTTTGTACAAATATTAACTAGGGGTAGGGTCTTCAAATAGGCTCTATATTATCACGCTACATATCCTAGGGGCTAAGCAGAGAGCAATCGAATTGTCATTATAACATAATTTTCCCGCGTACGAAGTCGCGGGCAACAGCTAGTAAATAAAATAAAGCTAGTTGTGATAGGGACCCTAATCTTAATAATTGAAAATTGATTTAGCTGATGCTCGCGACTTTGCCTGTTTGTAAGTTAGTTCCCGTTCCCGCTTCCAGGGGAACATGTTCCCGGCATAAAAGGTAGCTTATTTGTAAATCAACACTAATCTATCCCTGTGTCAAATTTCAGGCCGGTCCGTCCAGCCAGAGCGTGATTGAGTAACAAACATTCAAACATCTTCACAGACTTTCACATTTATAATATACTAGCGGACGTCACGCGGTTTAACCCACGCAGCTCCCGTTCCCGTGGGAATATGGGAATAAAATATAGCCGATGTTACTCAGGGTGAATATAGCTTTCTAAAGGTGAAATATTTTTTTAAATCGGCGCAGAACTTTTTGAGTTTATTCATTACAAACATTCACACAAAAATACTAAAATGTAGATGTAGGATTTTAACTGATAGTAGCAGTTACCTACTGGCAGTTGTGTCAGGAATATGTATATTTTAAACCTAATTAAGAATTTAGAACTTTAATATTTTAACTGATGATAATTCATTTTTATTCTATTTTATTCAAAAGAAGTTAAAATAAGTATAATAACAGTTGTGTCTGAGATATTAATCTTAATAATAGGCTAGGGAGTAATGAAATGCCTACTTACTTCCTAAAATTGATAAGTTTAGCCAAAAATTTAACATGCATTGCCTAGTTATTGGTTTAGAACCTTAACATTTTATTTTTTAAGTGATTGAAATTTTATGAGTATTTTATTAATAACAAACAATAACACCAGTCACATGGATCTCTAACTAATTAATTAGGTAGTGATTAAATTAAATAAACATTTACATATACCCTATACGTAACTTGTAGACTGATTAAAATGTGTTAATTACTAAGTACGAAAGCTTAATAAACTTTAAAAAGTAATTATGCCTTAAAAACATTTGTTATATTTACTGGTTTGCTATTGGCACAATGCCTGGTTTGTTACTGGTGCTGTCTGGTCGAACTTAGGCACATTAGGAGATCCCGCATTATTTTTTTAATAAAAAAAAACTTAATAGCTGCTAAGTATAATAAAATATGCTACATGATTCTATGGTAAATAAAGAGTATGTTCCTTGCTTTTAGCAATAATTGTCGCAATAACAAAGACACATCATGTAAAAATGTGTCAAATTCTCGCTTAATCGCTTTGCCACTGGTGCACCCACCCTATTTTAGAAGATTACATAACCGCTATTATTTCTAACACGACAACAGACCAAATACATACGTATAATCTGATCTGCATGTTTGGAGCCCGAAGTAAGAAGAAAAATGTTAGCGTTTGAGGGACAGAAGCTTGTTTTATACGACATCCTCATGGATGCCTTGCTGGACTTCTATCAACTAAAACCACATGGTGAGGGTATTTCTATACCATTGGTAAAACGCTGACAGCAACTGGCAATTGGTGTCAATGACGCCACAATGTCAGATAGGCTGTGAGGAAATGCCACAACCAACTCTCTGATAAGAGAGAAAGGGGCCTCTCTCTATCACAGCGAAAAATGAATACAAACATTTTCATAGCAGGTATCTTGATCAATTGAGATCAATGTCAGATCATGGGTCATTATCGTAACACGAGTGACGTAGGCACCGACTTATAGGAATTGTTTTGAATAATCTCAATTTTTTTATTTCTTGTAGGTAAGTAGGTAATTAGGGAATGCAAATCTCGCGAGATTCGGCTCGGGCGAGATCTCGCGAGATTACGGATAACAATACCGCGAGATCTCGCCAATTACGAGATCTCGCGAGATTGGCATTTTTGTGTGTTTATTCTTTGAAATAATCTCAATTTTTGAGTAAATTAGGAAAAAAATTATGAGAATTGTAGGTACCTACTTCTTGTGAAATAAACATTTAAGTACCTATTTATAAAAAAACCGGCCAAGTGCGAGTTGGACTCGCCCATGAAGGGTTTCGGAGCAGCAAGTAACATAATATAAAAGTTCTTATAGTTCGTTGTAACTTTGATTGATGTTTTAACACGTTCGCAGTTGTAGTGATTTTTCTAACCGAAAATTGCGGTTTATGACGTATTAAAAAAAAACTACCAGCTCTATCTCGTTCGGACCAATTTTCATTGGTAGTTTTTATGGCAATGTACATCATATATTTTTTTTAGATTTATCATTCTCTTAGTTTAGAAGTTAGAGGGGGGGGGACACACATTTTTCCACTTTGGAAGTGTCTCTTGCGCAAACTATTCACTTAAGTAAAAAATGATTTTAGGAACCTCAATAGCATTTTTGAAGACTTATCTTTAGATACCCCACACGTATGGCCTTGATGAAAAAACAAAATTTGAGTTGCAGTTCTTAGTATGGGGGACCCCCAAAATGTTCCGCTTTTTTTCTAGTTTTATATAAGAATCTTAATGCGGTTCACAGAATACACCTAGCTACTAAGTTTCAATAGCATAGACCTTATAGTTTCGGAGAAAAGTGGCTGTGACACACGGACGGACAGACAGACGGACAGACAGACAGACATGACGAATCTATAAGGGTTCCGTTTTTGCCATTTGGCTACGAAACCCTAAAAAGTATATCAACTATTACTTTTTATACTTAAATTATTTGACGTACGTAAATTATTTTACAATACTGTTTTCATTATTTTGTTTTCTCTGTTTACTGTAATTTGTGTGTACATAAACTAATAAATAAATAAATAAATAATAAATTACGTCTGAACATTATAAATTATTATGAATTATTTTAGAAGTAGCTCCTCAAAAAAACACAATGAGCTTAGAGTAGAATCTGTTAAACGGCTTCTTATTTTGCTGTTCAGATAACCAGCCACTGAAAAGGCGCTTTCCGATTCAATTCTAGTGGGAACCATCGATCGAAGGCAGTCATCAGTTCTTTTTACAGGCTGAAATGCCTTGTCTAAGTTTACTAAAACCTCATTTTATGAGTCGCACTCAAAGAGTAGTCCGGATCTGCTTCCAGGCCCAAGTCGATAAAAGCTTTCCTGACACACATCTTGACTCTATTATACGAGTAGAAATCATGTCTGCTAGGCTCGGCCAACGGGTTTTACAATCAAATTAGAACTTTATATCTTTCCAAATTCTTGTTTCATGTAATTTGCAGAGTATTCGTTTTACTAGGTGATCTTTTAAAGTGTCATCAATGTCCTGTCTTTCTCAATAATGCCCGCATGTTCTGCATCTAGCAGTTCGCGATCACGCGCAATTATTTTATGTTCGAGTGCAATCTCGTTAAACTCGCGAGATCTCGCCTATTTTTCGGCCGAGATCAATCTCGTAAAAAAAGGCCGAGATCTCGCGATTTCGAGATCTCGCGAGATCGAGATTGCATTCCCTATAAGTAATGCATAGCCTAATGCGCTCGTTCAAAAATTCTCTCTAAATTACGAGTCAAGCGAATGTCCATAGTCGTCAATGACGGCTCCTCACAAAGAGGGTCACGTTGCTGCCACTGTTTGTCTGCAGATCAAAGTCACCGATAAGAGCAACTTCTATGATTGTGACTTGACCTTCCAAGAAATTTACAAAACATAAAAAGTTAGTTAATGCATTTAAAAATGTGCCACTGTCACAGTCAACAAGACTATTGACCTTAAGCTGACCAGGAAGGGACCAGTAAGCAGTCCAGTGGTGGGCTACTTACTGGTCCCTTCCCACCCCAAAATCGAAATCGGTGAATACTCTACAGAGGTCACAATGAAACTGACACAGTTCACAGTGAGACAGGAAAACATCAAAGACTAGCTTTAGTAACCGGGTTGCTGACAACCCGTCAAGATCACAGTCTCTGGCAGCCTGTTCCAAGCTCTGAAGCTTGGAACAGGCTGCCAGAAACTGTGATCTCGGCACAAAATATCAATCAGTTTAAAAATAAATTAGATCGGTATCTATTAAGCTGCAAAGAGACAACCAGTGGGCACTAGCAGGATATAGGCACTATCAGTTGTTACAACTGCCTGCCTGATAATATAATAAAATAATAATAGCTCCCGTTCCTGTGGGAATACAGGAATAAAATGTAGCCTATTTTACCCAGGAATAGTGTCTACTGTAGTGGCTTCCCAACAGTGAAAGAAAATTTAAAATTGGTTCAGTAGTTCATCGGAGCCTATTCAACACAAACAAACAATCAAATCTTTCCTCTATTTTTTTATTACATACCCGTTACAACTTTATTTGAATTGCAAGAGGGAATTTCCAAATTTTTTAAGCAAGAAATAAATAAATTTAGTCATCATCCACATCTTTTCCCAACCAAGTTGAGGTCAGCATTACAGCCTAACCTAAGTCCTCCAAAAACCAACGGCAATATCTCAAATCAAAGTTCTGTAGATTTTAGTTCATATAAATAATTGAATAAAATAAGCCTACCACAATTCACTACTGAACATAGGCATCAAACATATTGGCACAGTGTTCGGCGTCACATCACCATACTGACCCGATGGGTTGTTCCAGGGTATCCATTATGGGTTTTACTTCTCTTTGCTGTAACCTCATTGATTAGTCAGCCGGTGCATCACTTGTCAGTGACTATGGTTTGCGTTCATAGCCTAACCTAACCTATTCTGTTATAAGATTGTACAATTTATTTCTAAAAAGAATAACCCGCTGAGTTTCTTGCCAGTTCTTCTTAGGTGGGTCGCGTTGTGAACTGGTGGTAGAAATTTTGATTTATATTCTGGATGTTTTACAAGAGCATCTGTACCTATATGCCTATGTGAAATAAATTTCTTTTTCTTTCTTTCTTTCTTTTCTTTAGAGTGCAAGTTAGTATTTTTGATAAGCAATTAGTATTTTTGTTAAGTACCTAAATCATTTTTATATTATGGTACTAGCTGCTACGGAACCCTTCATGGGAGAGTCCAACTCGCACTTGGCTGGTTTTTTGAAATAATGAAAATTTTTCAAGATAATGTATACCGTCACCAGGGTCCTGCTTATGTTCCAATCTAGTTTATAATGGTGATCATAAATGATTAAAGGATGAGTACATAATGGTAATTCTGAGTGTTTACCTACTTCAGTTGGGTTTATCTCTTTATTTCAAACTGTTTTAATAGCAATGCAGGAAGTATGCTAGGTAACCTTGATGTCTAAGATTGGCAAGTCTCAATGTCAAATTGGAATATATATACCTACCTAGTACTTATTAAGATTTAATTTCAGATCTCTTCATATTATATTCATACATAGAGAATGTGTGGCTGGGTTTCTACTATAAACAATAAGTTGCAGAAAGTATGCAAACTTTTCAATCAATCACTTCAAATATTCATTTGATGGTAATTGTTTTATATTAATATAGAAGAAAACAACAAACTTACATTTTCTACTAACTTATAAATAAAGAGTCAGGTCTCTAACCATCTAATTCATATCTAGGAGTTTGCCATGACTCTTTGTTTTTAACTTTAATATCATCAATAATTTTAAGTGACAATGACATAATACTTATATTATTTATAATTGTGAAACTCGGGCCCAAGTCAACCTCACGTGCAAGCTCGTGCACCTGCTGAACAACGGACGAGGCTCTGACGGCGGCGGTCCATTTCAACACGGCGATGGGCTCACCACCTGTCACGTGGGACCGAATTGTACACGGTGAAATGTGGGCCGGTATAGGCCTCTGCCTACCCCTTCAGGGATAAAGGCGTGAGTATATGTATGTATGTATGTACGTGAAACTCGTGTTTCCTCATAAAAACTGTGCCATAATATAGCTAAAGCTGGCTACACAAAACATTAACATATTATTATGTGTGCATTTCTATCCAACAAGGCTTTTAATCAAAATATTCCACATCAATTCTAAGCCAATTCCTAAAATCTGTCAAACAGACTAAATTTACCGATAGCTGCGTTATCGGTATGAATCAAAACAAACAAAATGAGGCATTATCGTCATTTCCACCGTGACAAGTGTCCTCGTCATAGCGACAAAGTCCTACCTTGCCAAGTTTCTCCACAGGAACCATCGATGTGGGAGCTTTGTCTTGTCTCTCTGCCAGTCCCTGCAGGTCTCCTCCAGACCCTGAACGAGAACCAGCGCCGCGTTGCGAACCCCGCGGGGTGCTAGTCCCGCTGCTTCCCTGTTCGCCCCCACCTTTAGAGTCGTGGCTGTGATGATTTCCCATCACTGTATTACTATACACAACACTGTCACAAAGTCTTAATTACGTAATTATGCACCAGGCGTAGATTTATTAACCAATTAACAATTTAATACAATGACCACAATTACCATGACCACTGGTCTTCAGTCAAAATCACTTGACAGCATTGACAGATGTCATGTGCGTCACAGCGTTACATCAAATGACAATGACATCTATTGTCAACAAACTTGGGAACGTGTGTTCGAATCAAGGAACCTATACTTCTAACTGGAATGCTTACGAAATCACAAAAACAAATTAAAATTGAACTTTATTCTCAACAATATTCGGTTTATAATGCATTACTTCATGTCAGAGGTAAAAACGTTCCCGAGCAGGACAACGACTTAAGGGGATTCTTCTCTTTCTTGCAACGCAGTATGTTGTAAGTGGTAATAAAAAGAAACAGACGGTAGTTTTTATGACCAGTAGTAGACCAGATCAGAGGTAACAGTTTTCATACGTGCTGGTCAATACGCGTTAATGTTTATTATAATAATTAATGTTTTAACTCCAAAATTCTATTATTTCAATATTTCATACATTAATACTTCGGTAAAAATATATACATATACCTATTTGATTGTATGATACGATAGTTGGTTTTATGTAGTTTCCATCCCCTCTTTCCTTTGTGTATGAAAAGCATAGGCCGACATCCTACAACCCTGGCTGCGTAATATTTGATACGTAAGAATCTAAACAAAAGTATAAGTTTGGTTTCCGACTTTTTGATAATGATAAATAAGACTTTGTAACGTTTTGATCCAACTCGTAACATCAATGCGCTTTTTTTGTTGCGGCTGGCCGGCCGCACACTGGTCCGGATTATAAATAGGTGGACATACGATCTAAGATGTCAAACGCTTTTGGGAAAAAAATGTCCCCCATTGAAGGGGTAGTACGAGTACGAATTTCAGGTTAATTTTGCAATCCAATATGGCCGCCGCGCCACCATTGTAAAATTTCATGTTGGATATCGTTTATGGGGTTTTTTGGTATGCTGAGTACGAATTTCAGGTTAATTTTGCAATCCAATATGGCCACCGCGCCACCGTTGTAAAATTTCATGTTGCATATCATATAAGGGGTTTTTTGGTATGCTGATTACGAATTTTGGGTTAATTTTGCAATCAAATATGGCCGCCGCGCCGAATTCACAAAATTTCATGATGGGTATCGTTTAAGGAGGATTTTGGTACGCTGAGTACGAATCTCATGATAATTTTGCAATCCAATATGGCCGCCGCGCCGAAATCACAAAATTTCATGATGGGTATCGTCTAAGAGGTTTTTTGGTACGCTGAGTACGAATCTCATGATAATTCAAGAATCTAAACAAAAGTATAAGTTTGGTATCCGACTTTTTGATAATGATAAATAAGACGTTCGGCCCCTCTCCCCTAAACCGTCATACGTAATTATACGTGCGGCACGCTATAATTTTTGACATATCAACTAAGTTACGATATTGACTGAGTAAAACGGTCTAGTCATTAGTAGTTGAGTTGATAAAGTAGTAGATATTAGGTGGTACTAAAAGGCCTTGTAAAAAAAGAAAGAGCAAGCAAGCTCTGCCAAATTCTCTTCGTACCTACTTAACGGCCATCATACCGAGCCGGTAGTGTAAGAATGGCTCCACATAGGTAATAACTACTCTAGTACCTTATTCATTAATTTTAAAAATTTCACGTCAATTATTACAAGTCATTCAATTCGTCAAATTATTAAATTGTCTTCTGTAAGACCTAATTAAAACATACATAACTGTAAGTTCCATAGATATCATTTATTTTATCATTGTGTACCTATGTCTTTCAACTTAATAAGAAAATATTGTCTCACTAGCTGAAGCGTCTGCATGGACACATTAGTAGAAAGAGATAGCATCCCCTTTTCTAGCTTTCCTTTTCCGGAATGCTTTTGATGTGCACGTGAGCATTCCAGTTAGAAGTATAAGTTCCTTGGTTCAAATCTCTGGTCCGTGCGGCCACGAACATGTCGGCCCTGCTCTATCAGAAAATATTATGCTTCCTTCACATTACTCCCGAAGTTTGAACGAAGTTCGTCGGCGAAGTTGCCCGAGTCAAAGAAAATTTTTGACGAAGTAGGCCGAGGATCCCCTCTACACTATCGTACTCGTCCAACTTCGTTCAACTTCGCGAGTAATGTGGAGGAAGCATTAGTTTCACATATTTAGTCAACCACATCCACAGACTTACAATAAGTAGCAGACAAAGCATTAGAGATTGAAAAGTACGCCAAAACTAACACATATAAAAACCACACACACTAACGCAACTACAGGGAAGGAGTTAGCCGCCTAGTTCAATAAGATTTATTTTAATGAAATAAGAGTATCTTAAAATACCTCTTAAGGTTCCGTAGCCAAATGGCAAAAAACGGAACCCTTATAGATTCGTCATGTCTGTCTGACTGTCCGTCCGAATGTCACAACCACTTTTCTCCGAAACTATAAGACCTATGCACTTGAAACTTGGTAAGTAGATGTATTCTGTGAACCGCATTAAGATTTTTAAATATAACTAGAAAAAAAGCAGTAAATTTTGGGGGTCCCCATACTCAGAACTGAAACGAAAAGTTTTTTTTTCATCAAACCCATACGTGTGGGGTATCCATAGATAGGTCTTCAAAAATGCTATTGAGGCTAAAGCACCTTTAGAAAAAAATGATGTTACAAAACATCATTTTTTTCTAAAGGTGCTCCCTCACCGGGAGCATTCGCGCGTAATGTAATTGAGGACTTGGAAGTTGCGACTGAATTTGAAAAATATTTTTCTAACATTCCAGTTTCTATTACCAGAAGTCTCTCTTCTTGCTCTGCTTCTGCCGAACAAATTCTAAAACTTGGCGTAGACGAATGCGGCACAGACTTTGAATTCTCAGCTGTCAGTCCTATAGATGTTTTAAAAACTTTTAAAGAAATTAATATGAAAACCACTAAAGATTTATGGGGTCTATCTGTCAAAACTGTTGCTCATATTATAACTGTAATAGCCCCGCATCTGGCAACTGTGTTCAATAGCTGTGTCGAGACTGGTGTGTTTCCTGACTTGATGAAACATAGTAAAGTCATACCTTTATTTAAGGCGGGAAATAGTGAGGATCCCTCGAACTTTCGACCTGTTTCCATATTACCTACACTCAGTAAAATTTTTGAAAAGCTAATGCTTAAACAGTTGCTCAGTCACTTTAATAAACATAATTTACTACACAGGAAACAGTTCGGGTTCACAAAGGGTTGTTCAACAGTGGATGCAGGAGTTGCTTTACTTAAGAGTATTTACACGGCTTGGGAGGATTCGCAGGATGCACTGGGTGTGTTTTGCGATTTGTCTAAGGCCTTCGATTGTGTTCACCACGAAACTCTGGTCAAAAAGTTGCGCCACTATGGTGTCAGGAATAGAGCTCTCGACCTCATGACTTCTTTTTTGAGCAATAGAATTCAGAGGGTTGAAGTAAACGGTATACGATCTCCAGGGACCCCAGTTGTAATGGGTGTCCCGCAGGGTTCAATCCTTGGTCCATTTCTCTTTTTAATATACATAAATGATTTACCTTATTATGTTAGGGATGAACATGAGATTGTTCTGTTCGCGGATGATACTTCTCTGACATTTAAAATTAATAGACAGTTAATGGATTATGACGATATTAACAGTGCACTTTCAAAAGTTGTTTATTGGTTTAGCGTTAATAACCTTCTTTTAAATGATAAAAAAACTAAAGTAATAAAGTTTTCGACACCTAATGTGAGACAGGTGGCGACCAATGTACAACTGAATGGATCCGGGCTGGACTCTGTGGAGACTACAGTATTTTTAGGCATTACAATTGACTCGAAGTTGCACTGGGGCCCGCATATAGAAAAATTGTCAGGTAAATTAAGTTCTGCTGCATATGCAGTTAAAACAATTAGACGGCTCACTGATGTTGAAATGGCTAGAATAGTCTATTTCAGTTATTTCCATAGTGTTATGTCATACGGAATTCTTCTCTGGGGAGATTCAGCGGACATCAATAACATATTTATATTACAAAAGAGAGCTGTGAGAGCAATATACCAGCTAGGTCCTAGAGTTTCTCTAAGAGAAAAATTCAAAGAAATTAATATTCTAACTGTTATATCACAATACATATATGAAAATTTAATTTATGTGCATAAAAATAAGGACCAATTTCTAAAAAAATGTGATATACACAATGTAAATACCAGGCATAAAGATAATCTTGTTTTACATGCTACTCGTCTACACAGTATAAGCAGTTCTTTTGTCGGACAATGTATAAAGTTTTATAATAAACTTCCCAAAGAAACTAGATTATTGTCAATAAACAAATTCAAAGCTACCATTAAAGCCAAATTATGTAGCAAGGCATATTATACAATTCAAGACTATATAGATGATAAAAATGCGTGGGTTTAAGGCGCTCCAAGTCAACACACAAAAAAATAAATTATGTACCTACCTAGACGAATTTTGTTTAAAAAAGGATATTGCTTAATGAAAACTCGCGTGTACAAATCTCATCACACAAATCATTCAACAATTACACCTCTGTAGTTGTTGAATGATTTGTAATTACCTACTGGATGTTAAAAGAGTGGCTGGAGTTTTATTGCCAGGTTCTTTTTTTCTCCAGCTCTACCTATTGCTTTGCGAATCTGGCAGTAAATGTAAATGTAGAAGCAATCATTTTGACGTTCATAAGCGTTACATTGTGACCTATATGAATAAAGATTTTTTCATTTTCATTTTTCATTTTCAATGTTACGAGTCTAGAATTACAGCCAGTGTGGGAGGTGAACCGAGCATTGCAATGCGCACCTTGTAATGATACAAGACGAGGTTACAGCAGTGAAGCAGGTGATCCGAGCATTGCAATGCGCGCCTTGTAATGATACAATTTGTAACGTTTTGATCCAACTCGTAACATCAATGCGCTTTTTTTGTTGCGGCTGGCCGGCCGCACACTGGTCCGGATTATAAATAGGTGGACATACGATCTAAGATGTCAAACGCTTTTGGGAAAAAAATAGTAGTACGAGTACGAATTTCAGGTTAATTTTGCAATCCAATATGGCCGCCGCGCCACCATTGTAAAATTTCATGTTGGATATCGTTTATGGGGTTTTTTGGTATGCTGAGTACGAATTTCAGGTTAATTTTGCAATCCAATATGGCCGCCGCGCCACCGTTGTAAAATTTCATGTTGCATATCATATAAGGGGTTTTTTGGAATGCTGATTACGAATTTTGGGTTAATTTTGCAATCAAATATGGCCGCCGCGCCGAATTCACAAAATTTCATGATGGGTATCGTTTAAGGAGGATTTTGGTACGCTGAGTACGAATCTCATGATAATTTTGCAATCCAATATGGCCGCCGCGCCGATATCACAAAATTTCATGATGGGTATCGTCTAAGAGGTTTTTTGGTACGCTGAGTACGAATCTCATGATAATTTTGAAATCCAATATGGCCGCCGCGCCGAAATCACAAAATTTCATGATGGTATCGTCTAAGGGGTTTTTTGGTATGCTGAGTACGAATCTCATGATAATTTTGCAATCCAATATGGCCGCCGCGCCGAAATCACAAAATTTTCGTGATGGGTATTGTTTAAGGGGTTTTTTGGTATGCTGAGTACGAATCACATGATAATTTTGCAATCCAATATGGCGGCCGCGCCTAAATCACAAAATTTCATGATGGGTATCGTCTAAGGGGTTTTTTGTTGTGTACGAATCACATGATAGTTTTAAAATCCAATATGGCCGCCACGCCGAAATCACAAAATTTCATGATGGATATCGTATAAGGGGTTTTTTGGTATGCCGAGTACGAACTTTGGGTTAATTTAGCAATCCAAGATGGCCGCCGAACCACCGTTGTAAAATTTCATTTTGGATATCGTGAAAGGGGTTTTTTGGTATCTCAGCATACTGACAGAAATCTCGCAACAGTGGCGCGGTGGCCATATTGGATTGCAAAATTAACCTGAAATTCTTACTCAGCATACCGAAAAACCCCATAAACAATATCCAACATGAAATTTAACAAAGGTGGCGCGGCGGCCATATTGGATTGCAAAATTATCATGAGATTCGTACTCAGCGTACCAAAATCCCCCTTAAACGATACCCATCATGATATTTTGTGATGACGGCGCAGCGGCCATATTGGATTGCAGAATTATCATGTGATTCGTACTCAGCATACCAAAAAACCCCTTACGATACCTATCATGAAATTTTGTGATTTCGGCGCGGCGGCCATATTGGATTGCAAAAGTATCATGAGATTCGTACTCAGCGTACCAAAATCCCCCTTAAACGATACCCATCATGAATTTTGTGATTTGGACGCGGCGGCTATATTGGATTGCAAAATTATCTCTTAATCTTTCTGTTCCCGGTTTCCATTTCGGAGTTTCCAGTTCTATGATCCGATTCAAAATCGCAATAAAAACCATTTCTGCTAATAGTTTTGCACCAATTTTTTTAAAACCTTCTCCTGACAGAAACAAACACAACAAAAAAGAATTAGCGAAATCGGTCCAGCATTTCACGCGTGATGCCGTGACCACAGAAATCGGGTTTCATTTTTATATATTGTTTGCTTAATATCATCGAAGATTACAGGCATTATATTAAAATGCAATTCTGAACTAATTAAATGCTGAATCACAGTTTGCCACACTTATTTTTATGTTAGCATTAAATTTAATCTTGAAAAGAAGTGCCTGAGTTTGGCCCCTACATTAATGAGAGGTATCTAATACGTCAAACACAGCAGCATCGGCAGCTTTTTTTTTTTTTTTTTTTTTTTATACCACTAAGGTGGCAGACAAGCATACGGCCCACCAGAAGGACCGGTGGTCACCGCAGCCTATGAACGTTTGCAACACCAGAGGTGCCACACTCGCGCTGCCGACCCTGTAAAAACCTTCTAAGACCCCTTTTGAAGAACCCCATACTGTAGGCGTTTGGGAAAACCGAGGCAGGGAGGTCATTCCACAACCTAAGCGTGCGCGGAAGAAAACACCTATCGGATCTAACCGTGCTGGAACGCACCGGACGCAGGGTGTGAGGATGAACTCCCTGTCTGTGGCGAGCGGTGCGATGATAGAACGTAGCCGTGGGCATCATATCAAACAATTCCTCAGAGCACATGCCATTGTACAGGCGGTAGAACACGCATAAGGAGGCAAAGTCTCTCCTGTCGCGAAGAGGTTCCACACCAGCTGTAAGTACAGGATCGTTGACAATTCTTACAGCTCGCCTTTGCACCTAGTCAAATGGACGAAGCTGATATTCAGGTGCTCCCGCCCAGAGGTGACAGCAGTACTCCATATGCGGCCGCACTTGCGACTTATAGAGAAGCAGTGTTTGCGCCGCAGTGAAGTACCGCCGCGCCCTGTTGAGCACACCCAGCTTTTTGGACGCCAGCTTAGCCTTGTCCTCCAAATGACTACGGAACTGAACGTCACTGGAGATGTCAACGCCAAGGATCCCTATACTTTTGGAGATGGAAAGAGATGTGCCCTGAAATTGCGGCGCTACAGTAATTGGGGTTTGCTTAGCGGTGAAAAAACACGCTTGTGTCTTGGAAGGGTTGAACTGGACAAGATTTTGTCCACCCCAATCGGACACTCTAGTAAGAGTAGCCTCGATTTCAGACACAAGCTGTTCACGATTTTCCTCCACTGTGTCCCGAGAGATACCGGGGCGACCCGTGTAACAAGTGTCCCCCGTACTGTCGTCCGCATAACAATGAATGCCGTCAATAGACAACATGTCATTGATATGCAGCAGAAACAGAGTAGGGGACAACACTGAGCCTTGCGGTACTCCAGCGTTTATAGCCATGCAGTCTGAACAGCTGCCGTCAACGACGGCCCTGATGCTTCTACCGGCCAAGAAGCTGGACACCCATCCGCAAAATCTCTCGGGTAGTCCATATGAGGGCAGTTTCGTAAGAAGACCACGGTGCCAGACCCGGTCAAAGGCTTTAGAGATGTCGAGGCTCACAGCTAGAGCCTCACCCTTACTCTCGATAGCCGCCGCCCATCGGTGTGTTAGGTACACAAGAAGATCGCCCGTCGAGCGACCGTGACGGAAACCGTACTGCCGGTCGCTGAGCAGGTCGTGTTCCTCAAGGTACCCCAGGAGCTGTGTATTAATTACACGCTCCATCACCTTGGATAAAAGGGAGGTGACGGCTATAGGCCTGTAATTGGCCGGGTCGGTTCTGTCACCCTTCTTGGGTACAAGATGTACATACGCGATCTTCCACGACGCCGGGACTTGTTGCATAGAATAGGAAAGTGTGAAAAGACGTGTAAGTACCGGACACAACTCTGGACCACAATGCTTAAGTACCACCGCGGGAATGCCGTCTGGCCCACTCGACTTATGAACGTCCAGAGATTGAAGCTCCCGCCGGACATTCCGCTGTGTGAATTTAACTTCCGGCATGGAAGTGCCACAACTCGGAATGCCCGGCGGTAAAGCACCCCCGTCGCTCATGGTCGAGTTAGAGGCAAAGAGATTACCCAAAAGGTCGGCTTTCTCCTTGGCACTCTGGGCCAAACTACCGTCGGGTTTAAGCAAGGGTGGTAATCCTGACCTACAGAAGTTTCCTTCGGCAGCTTTGGCAAGCGACCAAAATTCACGACTTCCCGAAGGGTAGCCTGCTAGCCGTTCGCCAATTCTGCCGATGAAATCGAACTTGGCCTTGACGATTGCTCTTTTACTGGACCTCGAGGCGGCATTTAATTTGCGTTTCACCTCAGAGATGTTTGGATCTGAATTTGCACGAGCCGTGGTCCAAGCTCTGTAGGCAGATTCTTTCTGTTTTAGAGCTTCTCTGCAGAGCCGATTGAACCACGGTCGCTTTTTTGCACCTACAGGGATCCATCGGTTGGGAATGTAGCATTCCATGCCCTCCAAGATCCCCTCAGCGACTGCTACAGCACAAGAATCCAGATCCCCTGAGGCAAAACAAAGCCGCCGCCACGGGTACGACGCATAGAACTCTCGCAGTCCATCCCAGTCTGCTGACTTGTATTGCCACACATGTCGCCACTCCTTGGGCCGAGGTGGTTCAGGCCTTGCGAGAGGCACATGCGTCCGAA